>OU795041.1:4201999-4801999 GCA_917208275.1 Patella pellucida
TTTTGTCATAACCGTGTTTTCACCTATCTCAGTGAGCAGGATGTAGAGAGCCATGATAGCTCATTGCCTAGGATGTTGGCTCGGTAGAAATGAAATGAAATGAAATGGGGTTTAATGACCTACTGTTCTGCTCAGACTGAGCTGATGTCATATTTTTATGTACTGGCTGGACGGATGAAGATGGGCATACGCAATGAGAGACATTTTGTCATTTCCACAGTGTTTCCACCTATCTCCAGAACCATAGTATCTCAGTTAGTAGCATGTCCAGGCAAAACTTAGATTTTATAACTGTTGAATTTCTCGAAACTGCTCTGAAAACATTAAATATACATAAAAAATCTGGCTAAAACAACACAACTAAATGATACCCTAGGCCAAACAAATTTTAATGTGCGTTGACGATAGAAACGTTCCAAATAAGGGTAAGGTAAAAAATTTCAATCGTCCACATTTTAATCTTTTGATATTTTGGTTTTGATCTCTTCATTTAATGGGGGTTTGGGATGGCCTAGTGGTCTAGAGGGCCGCGCTTCGACCTCTAGATGGCCGGCCTCCTCTGGCTTGCAGCTATGGTTTCGAGCCGTATTGTGAGCGTATGTGGCATGGAGATAGGGGCGCCTTCTCAACTTCGTGGATTTCCTCTGGGCACTAAGGTTTCCTCCCACTGCTAAAGACCCCTCTACGCGCAAGCGATTATTGAAATAAAATTAAACCATATGTTAGTCCCGAAATGACCTAGTTGTGTTGAGTGGATGTTAAACCCCATTCCTCTCTCTCTCTCTTCATTTAATGTTAATAATGATTTTGAGAACATTTTTGAAATTAGATGTAAGTTAACTACAGGATTAGGATTAAGACTTGCAGTAATCAGATTTAGCTCTTGAATAATGTAACTTTAATAATGATTTTGAGAACATTTTTGAAATTCGATGTAAATAAACTGGAGGATTAGGATGAGTGACTTGTGTTTGGTTCGTCCTCTTGTCAAGCTGTTGTATATATATATAGATCAAGCTGTTGTTATCTACTCATATATTCATATATTATACATACAACATGATTAAACATAATTACAATTATAGTTGAATAGGAAATAGAAACGGACAGCTAAAACAAACAAAAATGGTTCGTATTTTATTTTCATTATTGAAGTTTTAAATTTACTTGGAACCGACAATTGGCAAACAAAAATGGTTCGTATTTAATTTTCATTATTGAAGTTTTGAATTTACTGGGAACCGAAAATTGACAAACAAAAATGGTTTGTAATTAATTTTTCTTATTGAAGTTTTAAATTTACTGGGAACCGACAATTGGCCTTGCTCTGTGAAAACATGAGACCGATCTATCCGTTTTAAATTTGAACCAGAAATTGCTGTTAATCTGGGGGGTTGGAATGGCCTGGTGGTCTAGAGTGCCGCACTTCGACCTCTAGCTGGCCGGCCAATTCTGGCTTGCGGCATGTGGTTTCGAGCCCTAGTGTGAGCCATTTTTACTGGATGTTCTTTTTCAGTGCCGCATCATATAATACGGTTCATCACCATTGCCGAGGATTTATATTAATATACCAAGTACACTCGTGGTCAGCAGTCAACGTGTTAAACATATATTATGCAGGTCATTCTTTAGGCTTGATATGTTATCTAAATTATTAATTAGACATTAAACATGCATTATTCAAGAGATAAATCTGCCTAGTGCAAGTCTTTATTTGGGCATGAAATGTTTTCTAAAGTATTAATTAGACATTAATTAACTGATCCAGGCATTAATCAACTTTGGATGGCATCAGATTGCTCCGATATTAAACAGATTAAAACGTTTCAGCGGTAAATCAAATATGGCGCGGCTAGACGCTTCGAGTCGTAGCTTTGATCAACCAGGACCGTAGTTGAAATTATTGCACAGGTCGGTCAAATCTTTAAATGCCTATTTCTTCGCTTGCAATAGAGTAATTTGAATGAAATTTTCAAATTATTCATTTTACATCATCTACTTTCGAACTAGTATAGCAAGAATGGCTAGTTCTTATCTATATCTTGAATAATGTAACTTTAATCAGCCTGCGATATTTACTGGATTAGGATCCGATCTGCTGCTCAACTCTCATTTATGATTAAATCAAAAAATGGATTATGTGAGACTTTTTTTATCGTATGACTTTAGTAATGATAATCGAGGCTAGGCCTAAAATTCAATCGCTAGATTCTCAGTTCATAGTGGATCAATTTAACTGAAATTGTCAGTAAACTCCCTTCACATTATCTAGTTGAAACTATTATAGTGAAGGACTACCAGCTCTTAACCTAATCTCACATAATGTGTCTTTAAATGACGACTGAAGCACATGTTCTGACAGTAATTCAATTTAATTATATTGCATAAGTTTTGTGCTTATTGGAACTATCAAGCAATTACCAGAATATCCTCATGCTGGTCTTGTGGTCTAGAGTGCGGCTGTGGTTTCGAGCCCTAGTGTGAGCGTATGTAGCATGGAGATAGGGGCGCCTTCTCAACCACGTGGGTTTCCTCTGGACACTCCTGTTTCCTCCTACTGCTAAAGACCCTTACGCGCAAGCAAATTATGGAAATAAAATTAAACCATATGTTAGTCCTGAAATGACCTAGTTGTGTTAAGTGGACGTTAAACCCCATTTCTCTCTCTCTCAATCTTCATGTTGCAGGATATGAACCCAGTTTTTGGATAGCAAAAAAAACAAACAGGTTCCCATGTAGATGTTGGCATGGATTAAAAGATTCTTTCACCGTTGGAATTCAAAATAAGAGTTGGCCATAGTGCCGCTGTCTGGGCAAAATGTCCCCCATAGCACACTATATGGCTTATGCCCTTCTTCTGTAGCTTATTGGAACAGAAAAATAGTTTGTTGAACCTCATTTAATTTAATTGATGCAAAGAATTAATAATTCTGTCCACGGTAAATGACAAATATCCCTTATAGCACCCTGTATGTCGTATGCCCCACTACATCGGCCCAATTGGAGTAGAAAAGTAGGACGTTAAACCCCCAGTTCGTTTTCATTGTTGAAAAATACAGATAATCCTATGGCCATTTGTAATTTGTGATGTTTACAGGAGAAAAACGAATAAATTCTCTTCGATGCCGATAGCACAATACACAAAGCAATTACCGTAAAAGATTTGAAGCGGTTCCGTTAGTTTATGGTCGAGCATTTTATATTTTATTTCCCAGTAGGTTTAGGTTTTTGTTATAACAAATGGCATAATGTCGGGGGAAAACTTATATCATCAGTGTTATTGCATATTTTACATCATAAACATACATGTTCATTTCGTGCTTTTATTTAATAATACCATGTGGGATGGCCTAATGGTCTAGAGTGCCGCGCTTTGACCTCGAGCTGGCTGGCCACCTCTGGCTTGTGGCTGTGGTTTCTAGCCCTAGTGTGAGCGTATGTGTCATGGAGATAGGGTTGCCTTCTTAACCTTGTGGGTTTTCTCTGGGCACTCCAGTTTCCTCCCACTGCTAAAGACCCATACGTGCAATCGAATTATTTAAATGAAATAAAACCATGCTAGTCCTGAAATGACCTAGTTGTGTTGAGTGGACGTTAAATCCCATTTCTCTCTTTCTCTCTCTTTCTCTCTCTTTGTTCATTTTTTGTAGTTATGGCAATAATGTGCCCATGCTTTTGTTTATTTAAAGCTACAATTTCATATTTTTAAGTTATGTTTTTAAAATTGATTAAAATAAAGCCTTAAAATAAATGGTATCCATAAACAGTCATACTTGGTTAAAGAAAAATCCTATTAATCCTATAATTCATTATTGCCTGCTGAGAAATTGGCAAAAATATCAGTTTCAACTTCAAATTCCAACGTTTCAAGGAAGCAGGGAGGCAATGGGAGGTAATTGAGTTATTATTTCCTGTGTCAATGATTTTTAAGGGTGGGAAATAATACCCATGGTCCTATAATAGTGAGTTGATAAACTATTGAGCCAAAGTCATAGAAATAATTATGTTTTGACTTTCTTAGAAAATATGAAATTCTCGCTTTAAACAGATTATATGTTAGCCAGCCATGGCAGCCATTAAACATTCTTTATACAAGATCTAAATAAGACTATTGCAGGTCTGTCCTTGGGTCTGAAATGTTTTATATAAATTATTAATTAGACATTAGCGGTAATTAACTGATCCAAACCATAATCAACTCTCGATAGCATCAAATTTCTCAGATTAGATTACAATGGTTCAGCCACATTTTCATTTAATTTTAAAATGGAGGAGCAAGATTTAGCTAGGAACAACCAGTATGGGGGTTGAAGTTATTGCACCCATCTTGTCAAACCTTCAATGGCTTATATGTCTTTGGGGGTTTGGGATGGCCTAGTTGTCTAGAGTGCAGCGCTTCAACGTCTAGCTGGCCGGCCATCTCTGGTTTGCGGCTGTGGTTTCGAGCCATGGTGTGAGCGTATGTGGCATGGAGATAGGGCGCCTTCTCAACCTCGTGGGTTTCCTCCGGGTACTCCGGTTTCCTCCCACTGCTAAAGACCCCTACTCGCAAGATAATAATTGAAATAAAATTAATACCATGTTAGTCCCAAAATGACCTAGTTGTGTTGAGTGGACGTTAAACCCCATTTCAGTCTCTTTGCTCGCAATAGAGTAATCTGAATGAAATTTTCAAATTATTCATTTTACATCATCTACTTTCGAACTATTATAGCAAGAATGGCTAGCTCTTATCTATATCTTGAATAATGTGACTTTAATTTAAACAGATAATATTTGAACAAGTCATTAATAAAGGTTTTTTGATTAAATATTTGAGCTAAAACATTAGTAAAAAAGTTTGTTTAAACAGATTATGTTGGCCACTCGACATTAATAAAAAGTTTGTTTAAACACTTAAGCTAAAACATTTATAAAAAAGCCTGTTTAAAGGGCCAATCCCGATAACTTTTTGGGGAATAAAACTGCTTAATTTTGTGTTAAAATCATTTAAAACCCATTATCTAAGGCCGATCAACTAACCCGATTTTTGTGATACGCTTGTAAATAACTTTAACCGGACAGTCTGCATCTGGAAATGGAGACATTCGTATCATACAGTATCTGGATAAAACCAGACTATTTTCTATAAAAATAATATGTAGGTAAAATTTACCTTTTGTTATCAAGTACAGTACATGGGTCATTCACTGTATAGACCTCTCAAGAAACGTTAATCGATTATAAGGTCACCAAATGAAAAAAATGACCATCAATCTTAAAAGGGTTACGTGTCCGGATAAGCAATTTTGGCGTTCACGTCCAAATGACTCAATATTTTGAGTTGAAATTTTGAGACAAGGTATATACACCATTCCCCTATATTTTGGCGGTTTTTTTTCATACATTCTCAGACTTTTATTTTTGAGCCTCTGTATAATACGGGACTGTCCCTTTAAACAAATTATGTTGGCCAGTTATTAATAAAAAGTTTTGTTTAATCATTTGAACTAAAACATTTATAAAAAATCTTGTTTTACCACGATGTAGATTCAAATATTGTAACTCATTATTTCATGTTGTTGACAATCAAAGATTTATAGCCCATTCAGACACTTAAAGGCTAAATACCAATATGTCCCGATCTTTATTCTGATCAACAAATTGTACTATTTTACAATAGTCCAATTAATTGATGATATAAATTTTCACCTTAACACACCTAATTTAGATTACAATGGTCCAGCCTCATTTTCTTGATATAAATTTCATCTTAACACAATCTGAAAAATTGGAAAAATTCAACTAAATGATTTGACAAGCCTAACGTAAACCTTTTCAAATGTGACATGGATTTATAAATATTTTCAAACCATCTGGACAGGTAAAATAGGATTTTTTTTTTCTGAAGCTGTCAAGCCAGCAAGAGTGTAATTGTCCCTGATTTAAAAACCCCAGGGATCGTCTGAGCAGTGTATTTGATTAGAATACATCATTCTAAAGAATTATTTTTTCTGACAGGTAGATTAACCGAGATTTGTTCTTCTTGAATAGTTCCTATTTGTGCAGGGATCACGTGGGTGAGGCGCTGGCTAGCTAGCCTGGAGGTCGGGTGTTCGATTCCTGCATTGGCTTAGAAAGTTCATCTTTGTTTTTCTGTGGTGGGATTCCCTTGTTAGTGATGCAGAGCAAAGGACCTGACAAGGACAGCTGCCTATAATAGTCATTCGAATGGGACGAAAAACCGAGGTTCTGTGTACACATAAGCGTGCACGTAAAAGATCCCTTGGCAGTTGGAATTTGATATAAGAGTAGGCTGTAGCGCCACTGGCCGGGCAAAAATTTTCCTCGTAGCACACTGTGTATGACGTATGCCTGTCTTCAATTAGCCCAGGTTAGGTGCAGAACATTGGGACGTTAAACTCCATTTCATTTCATTTCCTATTTGTGCAATTCATTCTCGACCCTCAAATAAGGAAATAAAGCTGATATGAAGCACCTAGACTCCTTGGTTGTACGGTTCGAAATAGAGGAACCCAGGATTTTTCCTATTTGTGCAATTCATTCTTGACTCTCAAATAAGGAAATAAGGCTGATATGAGGCACCTAGACCCCTTGGTTGTACGATTCGAAATACCCAAATTGCCATAGTTTTATTGGAAATAGCCACTGCTTTTTGGAGAATATACCTTTAATCAAGAAATGGTCTAGTTTGTGTCAATTGGAAGTTACACTCCATTTCTCTCTATCAAACTTTTTTTGTAAAGTTAACAAATTATGTAGGCAAATAGTGTAAAAGTTTGTAATACCAAGGTTGTGGAACCTCTGAGATCACAATTTTTATCCGATTTTGATGAAACTTAAAATATATGTTTATATTCAGAAGATCTTGGATTCTGTAGTTACTCACACATATCAAACCGTAACTTCCTGGATTATGGCCTGTGATTGTACGAACAATTTATTCTTTTTTTAGCTTGATCTCTGTCCATCTGAGGGTGTATCTTGCAGGGCATCATTTCTGTAAAACATGCAGGAGTCACAAAATGCTCTTGCACCTATATTCGCGGGAGCAAATAAAAACGCACTTGCAAACTTGCTCGTAAGAGCTTTTTTTTCTAGTTTACCGGTATCCAAAATTCCAAATGGTGTAAGTGTAAAAAAAAAAAATCGGTGTTGAAACATTTTTTATTCAAATTTTCTATTGATTGTATCCAAATTCTATCAGACAAATACGCTCATTGAACATGCCATTGGTTGTCAAGTACTTGATTTACCGGTCCTATGCTTACAACAGAAAACAGTAACTCGGAGTAAATCTCTGGCTTTATGCCAAAGGCGGGAAAGGAAAGTATATATATCGTGATTATCCAGATGCTTTCTATATGCCCATGACAGAAATTCATAACGTTATATTTATTCAAATTTCACAATCAAAAACTCTTAGAAAACTAACGCTGTAACACAGACATTATTTGATTTGAAATTGGTCAATCGTTTATTATTAATGTAATACTATCACTAATACATAATAATCTATCGTGAACAATGATCGGTATATAGATCAGTGATCATAGAGTGGAAACGTAATGGACTCATGGAGTGACTTGACAACCGAGCTAATAATCTTCAACCCAAATGACTCTTATACCATAACAAAACTACTCTTCGCGATTTTCGGATACAATCATATTTTATTTAACTTTTCAAGCTCGAATTTCTTGATAAACTGTCGAAATTATGTGAACCGTTAGCAGGAGCTATAACCTGCGCTTGTGTTTTCAAGATTACAGGCGCAGACGGGCGCGAGCGCACAAACGCCCGTCAAAAATGATGCCCTGATCTTGCATGGCAATCACTTGTTTTGTAAAGTTAGCAAATCTGTTTGACCTCAAGTCTGACTAATTGCTTGAATACTTTCACCTTAATACTAACTGGCGTGCCAGAATTTAACGTTTAACAAAGCCTAATTAGGAACAATTAATTGTAAAAGTCAGACAAGAACTGTCCAGTCCACACAGTCTACACGCAGACTGGAACCCTTTAGGGAATGTGTATTCAGTCGGAGCCACTGGGTCGTGTCTGACGCCAGTATTGTGATTTCGTCAGCCTCAGGTTCAAGCAGTCTTATTTATAGTCATTTGCATTAACATTAAGAATTCATAGAACTGCTGTCTCAAGAGTTGATTACTTCTCTTCTTGTCTCCAGCAGCACGGAGAAGTTGCCTGGAAGCTCTCCGAATCCAAATCACAATTATATATATGTCATAATAAAACAGATTTCATTGGAGAATAAGTGATTTCTGTCATAAACTCTGCAGCTTATGAGAGAGAGGGGGAGGGGAGGGAGAGAAAGAAAGAGGAGATAGTTAGAGGGGGAAGGAAGGAGGGGAGAGGGAGAGAGAGAAGGATGGGCAGAGAGAGAGAGAAAGACAGAGACAGATAGAGAGAGGTCTGGTGTGGTTTTGATTCCCCTGATTGTATGTGACCAGGTGTAGGGTCACCTGTCCAGCCTCGTGTTTTTTTTCTGGGTCCTCAGATTTCCTCCCACAGGTATTGAAATGAAGCTGAACCATATATGTTAGCCTACAAATAAATGACCTAGTTTGTGTTGAGTTGAGGTTAATTCCCATTTCTCTCTATCTCTCTCCTGTTTTGTCAGACACTAACTTTCTGTATTTTTGTTAGAACCTGAATAAAGTGCCAGACATTTTGTCAGGTACCGTTGAAACATTATTTCCAGAGCGAACCGATACAGTTATTCTCATATTCTGTATGTATCGATCGTATATAAATAGGTTTTGGAAAATTGGAGAACAGTTGAGAACCATTTTGCCTACAGACAACCATTGATGGATATTTTCCCTCGAATTGAATCTTGCGACACATAGGCCCCTAGGGGGTTTGAATGGTTTCAAGAATAATAAGAATGGCCGACCTGATGAAGAGAAGAGTGATTGGTATGTACTGGAAGTTACATCATTATTGCGTTAAGAGATGTAACGACACGATCAATCTCTCCGCAATCTCTTTGCAATCTCGTCGCCTTGCCTTGACTAATCCCACAATCAACACACCAGAAATTATGGTTGCTTCAAGCGTTCGCCCAAATCCACAAATTGAAACCCCAAAACAATCTTGAGTTTAAATTAAAACCTAAAAAAAAATTGATGTCGCCACATGACCACTTGTTGCTATATAGAATGGTAATAAAATCATTCCTTCCTTCATTCATTTATTCATTCATTCATTCATTAATTCATTCATTCCTTTGAAACTTAAGTGTTTGATTAAATTTGACAGAACATGACAGAACATTTAATTTTATGGTTAATGGTTTTCTCCAGGTCCTTCTATTTCCTCCCACTGCAAGCCAAATAAAAATAAACCATATTTTACTCCCGAAATGACCTAATTTGTGTCGAGTGGGGTTAAACCCGATGCTAAAGACCCCTGCTGCCCCCTACGCGCAAGCGAATTATTGAATCAAAATTAAACCATATGTTAGTTTCGAAGTTTGTGTCGAGTAGAGGTTTAACCCCATTTCTCTCTCTCTCTCTCCGTGTACACCCTTGCTGTATTTATGTAGCCCCCTACTCCCTAGCTATATTTCTAATAGGACTGAATTAAATATCCAACAAATCGAAGGTGTCAAGTTTTAAGTGTGAAAACCATGCGTTTAATCAGACTTGACATAAAAATTAATTTTGAAACATTCTCTTATCCTCACTGTGGTTGCTGTGGTGAAGTGTTTCTCTCTGGTGTTTCATGTTACAAGGATATCATTTGATATGCATAAGAGTTTTTTTTTGACGAGCTAGAAGTTTACTGATTGTGTTTAAGTCGATTCAGAGGATTGTTTCAGCTATTGATTCGTTTGTCGGTTACAGCGAGATGTGTTCTGCATGACGCAGGCGATGCTTAGGCTAAAGTAATTTGATATTCAGTTCTTTTGGATTTTTGATAAATGAATAGCTATAATCAAGTCTCTGAAACACAGTCGGGTGGTTTCGAGCCCTAGTGTGAGTCCCGAAATGGCCTAGTTTAGGTCGAGTGATCATTAAACCCCATTTTTCGTACTCTCTCTTAAACATAGTTTTGTTTATAATTGTTTATTTAACATTTTAATAAAAAAAAGAGAAAAATGAAAATATCAATAGTTTTAATTCAATCTAATTATAAAGAATCCCAATAAAAGATTTAAGCAAAGATTATTTATCAAGCATTGTGGATTTTTCAACAATCTCAAAAGGTTTCTCCCTAGATTTAGTTTCCGTGGAATCTTATTACTTCCAATAGAAGGAGGGCCTGACAAGGACAGCTGCCTAGTCGTTCGGATGGGACGAAAAACCGAGGTCCCGTGTACACATTGGAGTGCACGTAAAAGATCCCTTGGCAGTTGGAATTCGATATAAGAGTAGGCCGTAGCGCAGCTACCCGGGCAAAATTTCCCTCATAGCACACTGTATGGCGTATGCCTGTCTTCAATTAGCTCAGGTTAAGTACATAACAGTAGGACGTTAAACCACATTTCATTTATTCATCCAATAGACAAAGTATACTGTTCCCAGGAATACTTATTGTCTGTGCTGTTCTTTTATAATTAAATTCGATGCCAAACTCAACATCTAAAACACAGTAGTTTATTTTCATTGGAACAAATTGAAATTGAAATAGCCTTATTTAATTCTATCTTGAAGCATACAAGAGTCTGTAATTCTTCTCAATATAGTTTGGTTGGAGCAGGAAAAGAAACCAATATCTAAATCCTCAAAGAGGGAGAGAGAGAGAGAGAGAGAGAGAAATGGGGTTTAACATCCACTGGACACAAACTAGGTCATTTTTGGACTAACATATGGTTTAATGTTATTTCAATAATTCGCTTTCGTGCCAGGGTCTTTAGCAGTGGGAGGAAACCGGAGGACCCAGAGTAAACCCAAGAGGTTGGACATGAGACCCTACTCCTTGTCACATACATCCGTGGATTCAAAACCTCGCCAGTTGACTCAATGACATGCTTGATGATACAGCGTGCATGTGCTAAAATGAAACCATATGTTAGTCCCAAAATGACCTAGTTTGTGTCAAGTGGAGGTTAAACACCAATTCTCTCCCTCTATCTCTTCTCTTTCTACGTTTTTGTTTTTTTCCTTACTTCATGTTGTTTTTGATCAATAGAAGTCAGAAGTTGGAGTATTTTATGTCTCTGTTCCCTTAATTATTCATTGGTTCGTTATCCATGCTTGTTTGATGTTGGATTATGGTCGACTTAAATATTCTCTCTACATTACATGATGACATCGCATACAAATAAGTCATAGCATCAGTTTTTCCTTTCTCCAGGCACTCCGGTTTACTCCCACTGCTAAAGAAATAAAATTAAAAACCATATGTTGAGTGGACGTTAAACCCCATTTCTCTCTTTCTCTCTCATTCCATTTTATTCCGTTTCTTTTATTTCTACGCCTCACACAAAGAAGAAGTGAAAAAATGCATTTGAATCAATTTGTATTACCCAGGAGAAACAAAGCACTGTTAAAGTGTTTTCCTTTCTAGATTTGAAGATGTTTTCTGTCGTTAAAAAAATAACGCCTGTCTCTGATATTCAATATTCTGGGGCCATTCACTCCTCAAGCGGTTTGAAAAAACATTTTATGCAGACGGAAAGAACACACTGTTGGGTGTCAAATTTTCTTAGGGTTTTTTCTTTTGACAAGATGTTTTCTCCTTCAATTATTCTTGGTTGACCAGACTAGGGAAGAATCGCAAAATTTGTATCGATTGAGTCAAAGTTTCCAGGAAAATTGACGAAAACTTGGCAGTTAGAAAGTATGTCTTCTTGATAACGTCATTTGTAAAATCTTGGGTCAAGCTTTTACTTTTTTCCTAAGCCAAATATTATCCGTATGACATCAGAAGTACTTCAGTATAATTTTGAAAGATTATTAAATTAAAGGGCCAATCCCAGTAATATACTTGGAGAATAAAATTGCTTAATTTTGTGTTAAAATCCCTTAAAATCCCCTACCTTAAGGCCGAGCAACTAAATCAATATTATGTGATACATTTTTAAAATTTCGTACGTACTCATTCTTTTATTGTTGAGACTCTGTTAACATAGATAGAATTAACACCTGTGGTCAAAAAAATTAGTCTACTATAAAACTTTGGATGATTGCACCAGGAACTGGGTATCATTCAGATTTGATGAAAAAAGGAAAGAAACTGATCTTACCATCTAGAATCTAATACACATATTCAGTTTATAGATTGCCATCCTGAAAGTGTTAAATACCATCAAGATTCATCTAAAAACGTCTTAGTTTAATAAACACCATTTAGTTTTGATATTGGTCTTCCTAGTTTATGACCATTTAGTGTAGTTTTGTTATTGTCGAGATATTTGGAGATATTTATTTTTGGTGGGGCACCCTATTTATGACCATTTAGTTTCGTAAACTAGACAACTGATGTCAAACTAAACGGTAGCACAAACTCGGCAGTTTGTGGTGAATCTTGATAGTAGTTAATACTTTCTGGATTACAATCTATAAAAATATGTGTAGGCCTATTAGATTCTAGATGGTAAGATCAGTTTCTTACCTTTTTTCATCAAATCTGAATGATAGCCTGTCCCTAGTGTTGAGTGGCTGATTCTTTTAACGCATGCCCTTTAGATCATAAGGTCTGTCTTGGACTAAAGTAGTGTGGTTTAGATTCCCCACTCTATGTGACAAGGAATAGAGTCCTCATGTTTCCTCCCATTGCTAAAGACCCCTACGCGCAAGCCAATTATTAAAATAAAATTGAACCATATGTTAGGCCCGAAATGAGTTTTCATGTGTCAAGTGATTTCTCTCTCTCTCTCTCTCTCTCTCTCTCTCTCTCTCTCTCTCTCTCATAAAAACTAATTCATGTTTATAATTTGGAATATTATGTCAAATATTGAGCTAGTGGTTTTAGTCCCTTTAAATTATTGATCAATACAGGAATTGAACTTCAAGCATCCTGTGTTTGATAGATGGAACTGTAAAAAACTTCAATTTTCTCGATAGATATCTCGCCGGAGGTCGTGGTGGTGTTATTTTTGTGGTTGTGTAAATCAATATGCTGTTATTTAATATAGTAGGAAATGACAGGAATAGGCTTATGGTTCTTTCAGGGGACCTGCAACATTTGATTGCAACAAGGCTATGATATAAAATGAATGACAATATATACGAAAACACCCTTGGTAGCAGACGTTAAGCCCTTCAAACAAACAATATACCAACTAGTGGATGACCTGGCATGGGTTGAAAGTAGTAGAACTCCGAAACTGTAGTCCAGGTCATTTCGGGACTAAGATGGTTCAATTTTATTTCAATAGTTCGCTAGCATGTATCTGTCGTTGGCAGTGGGCTGGACAGGCGACCCTACTCCTTGTCACGATCCAACTGAGTTACAGTGTTTCTATTTATGAACATTACAAATAGATTAAACATACATAGAATTAAACATACATTGACATGCGTTTGATCACCATTACCTGCACAGTTATCTCCCTTTAATCTCACCTGCAGTAGTACAATTATTTAACGAAGTTTTGCAGATGAATAGCAGTCATGTAAAATAGTGAGGGGGGGGGGGGCTTAACCTAAAGCTTTGTAAAATAGTGAGGGGGGGGGGTCTCTCTTACCTTAGGTAAAATAAAACCTTAGGCTCTGTGACAAAATTGTTAGGATGCTTGGGGCGACAGTCGAAAGAAGATATATAACCCAAGTAAAATTGAGTAAGATAAAATGTAGTCCCAAATCCCACTTTTCACTCGATTGTTACTTTTTTAGATATTGAGAGAAATTAGTTCTGCGACATTCAATGTTTTCAGGATCATTAAGCTCACTGATGGGAAAGGTCAGCAAATTTCTGTTATAAGATAAGATTTTTATTGTATCGTTGCATCCACTAAGGACATCATACACAGTTTAAACAAGTTGATCATACACAGTTTAAACAAGTTGATCATACAATTATAACATACCATCTCGGGTGATCCTTTACATGGATGTACAATCAATCTGATATAATAATAGGGTTGGGCATTCTGGTATCGAATATGAAAGCATATGTTTTTCTATGGCCATTTAGTGTGTTATAACCGAATCTATTGAGATCAGTTGTCAAAATTGGGTATTTCGATCAGATCATGCCATTGTTCCAAAATGGCGGCCAAAAATACATATTTTTCGGAATTCTGCCTGTATAACATATAAATAATGGCTTCTAATCTCTTTTTCTATTTTTTGGACATACTGATTACGATAAAGACATATCTGCACCGATTGGAAAATGTTTTATCGAATTTCCATTAAAAAAAATCCTCAAAAACCTGCAAAAATTTCTGGTATTTTGCATGGCTTCCTTTTAGCTTCAGCGGTGTTAAAAAGCCGTGGAATCAATTTAAATGTTTTATTTACATCCAACTATTCAATTTCAACATGTATTTTCATATTTGATCGTATATACTATGTCACAGCAGACCACAGCCTCGAGTGAGATCGACATAAAGAGGTGAAGTGATGCGAGGAAAGATACTTTGGGTGAAATTTACAAAGAGGAGCACATGTTTCTTACGAAGGGAAATTACAGACTGGTATATTCGTGATTGGTAGGATACTTTATTTGTGCAGAGACAACTGGCAAAATCGTAGTACAAGAAATGCAAAATGACTGTTTACAAAAAAATGTCTACCCTATAAAAAGATTAGAAAAGAGAATAAAATGTTTTTGTGGTTTGAGAAAGAGTGAGGGGATGAATCGCGAACCAGAAATGGAAGATGGTACGAAACTGCGAAAGATTTCAATGAAAAAATGGCACAGCGCACGTATGATATAAGAACCCATAATGCGGAATATCAGTAACAACTAGAGATAGAATTCAATGTCAAGATGAATAGGCCTACAGATGACGAAAAGTTATATAAGTATAACTGCTGTGGCGCTTACCAAGCAATCTGCACCTCTATAGTGCCTAAAGTTTGGACCAAGAAATGGAAGAGAGAGACTGTGAGCAAACAACCAGTTCAGAAAGAATCAAATTGAAGAAATGTTGAAGAAACAAAGAGAAAAACAAATAACAGAACAATTTCTGAGGATATAAATTAGTCCTGAAATGACCTATTTTTGTTGAGTAGCTGTTCAACCCCATTTCTCCCTCTTCCTGTCTTTCCGTCTCCCTCTGTCTGGAACAAGATGTTAAACCTCATTCTCTTCATATTCGTGAACCAATGATGTAACCAGTAATAAAGGGAGACCACTCTCCTGTTACTATTCAGTGCACTATTCTGTGAGTGTATTGTATCCTAATTCTATACAGTAGTTATGTTCAAAAGCTCTCACGTTTATGGTAAATAACACCGGGTAGGGTGGTTGAATGCTTTAATGGGTTCGCTTTATGTTGTACAGTCTGTCATTGATTCAGGTGCCGTGGTTTTGATTTCTTGCTTTCACTTGAAAAGGAGTAGTGTCAATAAACAACCGTACGTGCAAGCGAATAATTGAAATAGAATTGATAAGGGGAAACAACTCTGTTGTGACTGTCATGTAAAAATCTGTGATCATATGTAAATGTATTTCACAAGCATTTATTTTAATGGTTAATAATATGGGATCGCAATGCAATTATTTCCAACTCACTTCATTTTTGTGAAGCATCCAGTTCCTCGCACTGAATGTAGTAAATGAGTGATTTCAAATTTTTCCTATCTTTAGCATCAATATCCGTAATTTCATGCATGTGTTCCGACAACCGTTTTTAGGAGCGTCAAGTTATTGTTAACAAGGGGGGTTGGATGGCCGAATGGTATCATAGAGCCTGTCATTGAGTTAACTGGCGTGGTTGTACGTGACGAGGAGTAGGGTCGTCTGTCCAACCTCATGTTATTTTTCCGAGTCCTCCCGTTCCCCCCACTGCTAAAGACCCCTATGTGCAAGCGAATTATTAAAATAAAATTAAACCGTATGTTAGTCCCAAAATGACCTAGTTTGTGTCATTTGGAGTAAATGAAAGTTCAATAGTGTCTCTATAGAGGTCGTGATCGAAACAATAAGGGTACTGGGCTGGCAGGTTGTCTGTACATTGTTTAAAATAATAGTATGTCAACATCTAAGCATTTATTTTTAGCATGAATACCCTTAATTTCATGCATTATTATAAACAATTCTACTTAAAGTGCCGTAAACAAACTCAGAAGATTTCATAGAATGTATCATAGATAAAATAAAACCAAGTACGAACAATCCAAACCATCAATACCCTTAATTTCATGCATTATTATTAACGATCCTACTTAAAGTGCCGTAAACAAACTCCGAAGATATCATAGAATGTATCATAAATAAAATAAAACAATCCAAACGAACAATCCAAACCATTAGACAAAATTCATAGTCCTAAAAAAAAAAGACTGTACTATTCCCTCGAACACAAAAAAACACTCAAAAAACATTAATTAAGGATCAATAGCGTGTGGATAATATGAGTTCTATAAATAGCATCGAGCCGAGCGATTGTCATTAACGTGGTTTCCGTGGTTTTTCATTAATGAGCCGATGGTATGAGCATGACGACTGTGACGACGACGTATAAAATGGTTTATGAATTTCTCTATGAAACTAATTACCAATTGATTATTTGTATTAGGGACCGCAGGGTGGCAGGAAGTAGCGTCACGGACAATGATCGCTTCTATTAGTGTTTCTATTAGTTCAGTAATGGAGTTTAGTTTGAAGTCTGGTCAGATATCCAGTTAACTGACTAATGTACCATACATACAAAACGGGGGAGGTTGGATGGCTGAAGGGTCAGCGTGCGCGCGCTGTATCATAAAGCCTGCCATTGAGTCAACTGGCGTGGTTTCGAATCCCCAGTTGTACATGACAAGGAGTATGGTCGCCCGTCAAACCTCGTGGACTTTCTCAGGGTCCTCCCGTTTCCTCCCACTGCTAAAGACCTCTACACGCAAGCGAATTATTGAAATAAGATTAAACCATATGTTAGTCCCAAAATGAACTAGTTGTGTTGAGTGGATGTTAAACCCCATTTCTCTCTCTCATCCAGATTTTCCGTCGTGGTTTCCCCTTGTCAGTGATACAGGACGGAGGGCCTGACAAGGACATCTGTCTCTTTGTTCAAATGTTACGAAAAGCAGAGAACCGGTGTACACATTGCTGTACACATAAACGATCCCTTGGCAGTTAGAATTTGATATAAGAGTAGGACATAGTGCCGCTGTCTGGGCAAAATTTCCTCGTGCACAGTGTATGGCATAGACACATCTTCATTAGCCCGATTCGGAGCAGATCAGGAGGACATTAAACCTCTATTTTATTTAATGATGTTTGATTTATTTATTGCCATTTAAAAAAGGATTACTGTTCAATTTAAAATAAAGAGATTGTGTCCGATGATTTTATAAATGAATGGTTACGTTCCTGTTTGTCATCCCGACAATTGCTGATGATTATAATCTAACGTCCAGGCTCGATTTAACAATATTAGAGCTAAACGAGGGTAATGTCCTCTAACAATTATTAGGGTCGTTAGTTCCATATGCTCAGCGCGAAGAGTTGGTCGAAAAATGATTATAATCTAACATTCAGGCTAGATTTAACAATAGTTGTATAAACAATCGCAATATGAGAGCTGAACAAAGGTAATGTTCTCTAACGATTACTAGGGTCGTTAGTTCCGTATGCACAGCCCCAAGCGTTAGTTGAAAAATGAGGTAAAGATGATATTATCAATAATTGAGGCCATGTTGAAATGCTAATGGAGCCATTCACAAGAAGGTATTACAGGAGAATTTGACATCCATCACCACCTGATTGACAGCGACATGTCATTTAGGCATCGATTTTGTTTGCAGCAAAAAGAACATTGTTGCTTGGGTTAGAATGGATTTCTGTGTGATGAAAATCACCACTTTTTCTTGTTGATTATTTTCCAACCGCTTGACGATTTATCTGCTGATGAGCAGAATAACGCAACAACTCCACTGGGACGATAAAAAGAGTCGATAAGGTATGACAGGACGGTAATCATTGCGTAGTCAAATGCATGCTTATAGAAAAGGATAATAATAATAATAATAATATTTCTTTTTTTTAAAAGGTGAAAAATTAGGCTTAAAGCCTGTTTACAATTTTGCCCTTTATAACAAAGAAATGAAAAAGACAGTAATAATAATGATAATAATAATAATAATAATAATAATATCTTTATTTTAAAAGGTGAAAAATTAGGCTTAAAGCCTGTTTACAATTTTGCCCTTTATAATTAATAGAGACATGAAAAAGACAGTAACAGAATAAGACACTTAACAACTACTCACACACACAACATTCAAATATATTATTATAACGGTTGTATTATGAAAAGAGATTTGTGTTGTTGCTGACACCGCAGTTTGAGGTAGATTAAAATTAATGGCATTTCTATCAATGGCAGTTAGATTAACATTGTATGTGGCAAGGAGAAGGAGAAGGATCGCCTGTCCAACCTTGTTGGTTTTTTCCAGGTCCTCCGACTTCCTCCCAAGTGAATTATTGAAATAAAATTAAACCATATGTTAGTCCCAAAATGACCTAGTTGTGTCGAGTCGACATTAAACCCCATTTATCTCTCGCTCGCTCTCTCTCTCTCTCTCTCTCTCTCTCTCTCTTGTTGGTTTTCTCCAGGTCCTCCGATTTCCTCCCAAGTGAATTATTGAAATAAAGTTAAACCATATGTTAGTCCCGAAAGGACCAAGTTGTATTAAGTGGACAATAAATCCCATTTATCTCTCGCTCTCGCTCTCTCTCTCTCTCTCTCTCTCTCTCTCTCTGTTTAAGTTGTTGTGATAGTAAGGTAAAACATCTGTTGTCAACATGATGATGTTGTTCATGCCATTCAATTCAGTTGTCAGGAATAATAATTATAGTAATAAAACATCCGAGGGAATAAAGAGAGGGGGGATTATCTTCACAACCCGCTCATCAATTCTCAAACTAAATAGGTTCTAGTCCGTGCAATCAATCTTCAAATGCAGCCTTTAAAAAAAACGTTGCATCAGTTGGGAACAGAGACACGGAATCCTATTTACCGATAAATACGGTGCATTCTCTGAAAGTAATATTAAAGGGCTAATCCCGATATTTGTTTTGGGAATAAAACTGCTTAATTTGTGAAAACCCCTTAAAATATTTCAGTCAAGGGCCGAGCAACTACTTCCACATTTATGATACGTTTTCAAACAACTTAAATCCATCAGTCTTCTTCTGGAATATGAGACCGGTGTCCCAAGGTGTATTTTGTGGTATCTGGATAAAACCAAACATTTTTTTTAATAAAAATAATGTGTAGTTGAAATTTGCCTTTCTTTATCTAGTATAGCACATGGGTTATTCACTGCATAACCCTCTCAAGTAACCGGAATCGGTTATAAGGTCATCCAACCAAACAATTGACTCGAAATCTTAAAAGGGTTACGTGTCCGGATAAGCAGTTTTGGCGTTCACGTCCAAACGACTCAATATTTTGAGTTGAAATTTTGAGACAAGGTAAATACACCATTCCCCTATATTTTGGCGTTTTATTTTCATACATTCTCAGACTTTTATTTTTGAGCCTCTGTTTAATTAGGGACTGTCCCTTTAAGTTTTGATGAAAGCATAATTGATATGGCATGTTCTTGTCCTGACTATAATCTTTCGTTTTTATCAAAATTCTAATAATCAAGTTACGTGAGACAAGAGACAGGTAAACAAATGTTTCAACTTTATTTAATTAAACTGGTTCGACACAAGAAGATGAAATCGATTCGATACGGGACACTGTTAAGCTTTTATTGCGATAGCTTAAAACGCTGCGAGGGCTTTTAATGCAATGAAAATAATATTTTCGTTTACTCAGCATTATTGATATACCCTTCAAAAGTGTTATCATGGTTGGGGTTTTTTTTTCATTGTATCTTATCTTGTGTAGCTTTTAAAGATACATTATGGTAGTAAATGCAGGAGAACCGCACTACACACAAAATCAAGCGGACAGCATGAACACATGGTAAAT
Source organism: Patella pellucida (assembly GCA_917208275.1). NCBI lineage: Eukaryota > Metazoa > Mollusca > Gastropoda > Patellidae > Patella > Patella pellucida. Next base: position 4,222,065 of record OU795041.1, read on the forward strand.
AATAAGTGAATGGATACAGGGGTAATAATTGCAAAGGGCAATACTAAACACAAAACAAAACCCCGACAGCACCTTGTCCGAGGAAGAGAAACATAATTTAATTGATGCGTTTTCTGATTTGGGGGTTAAACCTAACACAGATTCACCAGAACAACTAATTGACTGGGTGTACGGCTATCTTAAGTCTAAGGGAAAAGTAAAAGATGAACCATCTGAAGATTTGCATTCATCAAACACCTCAGGAAATGTTTCTGCTCCACCAGTTGACAAAGTTCGTTTTGCTCCACAACAAGAAATATCAAATCATGTAAATGGATCCAGATGTCTGCGGTAAGTGTTCACTGCATGCTGTACAGTCCCAGGCCATTATGTAAGAGCTAAATGGTCACGATTTTCAATGGATTAAAACCCGATTGAGTCTCATTCAAATAAAGGGGATCACGGTGGCTAAGTGGATAAGGCGCTGGTTCGCTAGCCTGGAGGTTTAGTGTTCGATCACTGCATTGGCCGAGAAAGTTCATCTCGATTTTTCGGCGTGATTTCCCCTTGTCAGTGATGCAGAAGGAGGGCCTGACAAGGACAGCTGCCTAGTCGTTCGGATGGGACGAAAAACCGAGGTCCCGTGCACAAATTGGAGTGCACGTAAAAGGTCCCTTGGCAGTTGGAATTCGATATAAGAGTAGGCCGTAGCGCCGCTGCCCGGGCAAAATTTCCCTCATAGCACACTGTTGGCGTATGCCCGTCTTCAATTGGCCCAGGTTAGGTGCTTCAGCGTAGGACGTTAAACCCAATTTCATTCATTCATTCATTCAAATAAAACCAACACAGATGGAGTCATTATCTGGTTGTTAATTAAACAAGGAATTTTGATGTTTTACTGGATGTAGGATGCCCGAATCTTTAGCATGTGCGCTCTGTATCATAAGGTCTGTCATTGAGTCAAAAGGCGTTGATTCGATTCCCCAGGTTGTATGTGACAAGAAGTAGAAGAGTCGCCTGTCCAGCCTCGTAGGTTTTCTCCAGGTGTTCTGGTTTCCTCCCACTGTTAAAGACCCCTACATGCAGCCAATTGTTGAAATAAAATTGAACCATATGTTAGTCTCGAAATGACCTGGTTTGTGTCCAATGGATGTTCACCCCCCCCCTCTCTCTCTCTCTCTCTCTCTCTCTCTCTCTCTCTCTCTCTCTTTAAGTAGTCTATTTAATGAATAGCAATCATATATAGTATAGTGAATGAAATTATTGCATGGAAGAAGAGAATTGAGAGTCTGTAAATGTGATGTATGGCTAGATAATGATACTCATATTACCCTAACAATTAATTGTAATATATTCTGAAGTGGGTACAACTAGGAAATGAAATGAAATGGGGCTAAACTTCATACTGTTCTGCTCCTAACCTGGGCTGGAAGCTGGAAGTTGATATAAGAGTAGACCATAGCGCAGCTGCCCGTCTTCATTAGCCCAGCTAAGGAGCAGAACAGTAGGACGTTAAACTCCTTTTCATCAACATAAAATTTTATAGCAACAAATACCATTATACTATTAATTGTCAAATAACACACCATTAGCCTCGAGTGAAACACTTCTGTCAATACCATCGAGATTGATTGATTTATCTTTATTCTGTCGTTCAATCAATTTCTGTTAAGTGAATTATCTAATAACACACAGCCCGTTTTAAACAAATATTTCTCTTACTTTTAGTTTTAACTCAAATACAGGATTTTGAATGAGAAATAAATTGAATAGGGTTCAAATGTCCTACTGTTCTGAAAGACCCCAACGTGCAGTTATTAAAATAGGGTTTAACGTCCTACTGTTTTGAGAGACCCCTACGCCAGTTATTAAAATAGAATTAATTGACCCATACAGGTATTGTGAATTAGAAAAAATAAATAGGGTTTAATGTCCTACTCTTCTGCTTCAATTTGTTTCTCCGGGTCCTCAAGTATCTTAGTTCCCACTGTTGGAAGACCCCTACGCGCAAGCGAATTATTAAAATAGAATTGAACCATATGTTAGTCCCGAAATGACCTAGTTGTGTAGCATGGAGGTTAAACCTCTCTCTCTCTCTGCAGTCCTAATTAACCTAATTTATATCATAAGGACTTTAACACCTATCTCTCTCTTTCTCTCTCCCTCTCATTATTAGCTGGTTTCCTTCCACTGCTAAAAACCTGTACCCGCAAGCGAATTATTGAAATAAAATTAACCCATATGTAAGCCTGAAATGACCTAGTTTGTGTCAAGTGAACCTTAAACCCCATTTCTCTCTCTGTGTCTCTCTTGCTCTGTCTCTCTCTCATTGAAGAAGTGAAGAAGAAAGAAGTTACTCCTCAGATGTTATAATTAAGTTGTGTTAATTGGATGTACTTTAATCTCTCTCTCTCTCTCTCCCTTCTCTCTCTCTCTCTTTCTTCTCTCTCTCTCTCTCTACCCCTCTCTCTAGCTCTCCTTCTGTCTCTCTCTCTTTCTATCTCTCAAATTAAAGAAGTGAAGTTACTCCCCAGATGTTATAACTAAGTTGTGTTAAAGTGGATGTACTTTAACCTCTCTCTCTCTCTCTTTCTCTCTCCTTCTCTCTCTCGATCTCTCCTTCTCTCTCTCTATCATTCCTTCTCTCTCTCTTTCTCTCTCTGTTTCTCTCTCTCATGAAAGAATTAAAGAACACAAGTTACTCCAAGATGTTATAATTAAGATGTGTCAAGTGGATGTACTTTAATCTCTCTCTCTCTCTCTCTCCTTCTCTCTTGCTCTCTCTCTCTCTCATTAAAGAATTAAAGAACACAAGTTATTCATAGATGTTATAATTAAGATGTGTCAAGTGGATGTACTTTAATCTCTCTCTCTCTCTCTCTCTCTCTCTCTCCCTTCTCTCTCTCTTTCTTCTCTCTCTCTCTACCCCTCTCTCTAGCTCTCCTTCTGTCTTTCTCTCTTTCTATCTATCTCTCAAATTAAAGAAGAGAAGTTACTCCCCAGATGTTATAACTAAGTTGTGTTAAAGTGGATGTACTTTAACCTCTCTCTCTCTCTTTCTCTCTCCTTCTCTCTCTCTCCTTCTCTCTTGCTCTCTCTCTCTCATTAAAGAATTAAAGAACACAAGTTACTCCAAGATGTTATAATTAAGATGTGTTAAGTGGATGTACTTTAATCTCTCTCTCTCTCTCTCTCTCTCTCTCTCTCTCTCTCTCTCTTTCTCTCTCTCTCTCCTTCTCTCTTGCTCTCTCTCTCTCTCATTAAAGAATTAAAGAACACAAGTTATTCATAGATGTTATAATTAAGATGTGTCAAGTGGATATACTTTAACCTCTCTCTCTCTCTCTCTCTCTCTCTCTCTCTCTCTCTCTCTCTCTCTCTCTCTCTCTCTCTCTCTCTCCTTTTCTCTCTCTATCTTTCCTTCTCTCTCTCTTTATCTCTCTCTTTCTCTCTCTCATTAAAGATGTTATAATCAAGATGTGTTAAGTGGATGTACTTTAATCTCTCTCTCTTGCTCTCTCTCTCTCTCCTTCTCTCTCTCTCTTTCTCTCTCTCTCTCTCTCTCTCTCTCTCTCTCTCTCTCTCTTGCTCTCTCTCTCTCATTAAAGAATTAAAGAAGGACAGTTACTCCTCATTAAAGAATTAAAAAACGAAAATAAATCCCCAGATGTGATAATCAAGTTGTGTTAAGTGGATGTTTAACCACATCCTCAGCTGTAACTGTAGGCTATGGCTGGCGGTACGATTTCATGTTGGCCTGATTCACACCACCATTGAATAAGATACAACCTACAAGTAGTTGTATTGTCAGGAATCGTTGTCAGGAACTATTGTTATAATGGTGATTGATAGAGGCTGTTAATTGGATTATGTGTGTATCTATCGTGAGTTACAATATTGGTTTATTAACGCTGACCCCGTTATTTATCAATTGTGTAATAGTCGTATTTTTACTATCAACATCTTGTAGAGGTCTAAAAAATTGATTTTTTATAATAATAAGAAGAATCGTTTTTTTATAGCGCTAAACATTCAGTCTGATTGCTCTGTGATGCTTTTGCAATGTAGATTTGATTATACAAAACATACAGGTATATACAAATAAAAAAAAAATACAAAGGAATAGTCAAGTTATAATAATATGCAAATGGAAAGTAAATCATTTAAATTATAGTTCAAATTATTGTGTAAAAGACAGGGTTTTTTTTAGACCTCGTTTAAATATAGTTAAGTTTGTACAATTTTGGACTTCAAGACTCAATTTGTTCCATTCTTTTGGTGCTGCATATGCTGCGATTCTATTTTAAAATATTTATTTTTGGTTATTCTAGTAACTAGCCTGTCAGTCTTAATTAATTAATTAATTAATTGATTATCTTTAGATTGTTTTGATCTTTATTTTCATCCATACGAATATCCTGACATAAAACAGTACTATTAGTTTCACGGACAAATTCTCGCCATAAACATATCAATTATTCATTGATCCTGTTGTCTTGGTAAATATTGACCTGATATAAATCGCGGCGGTACGTATTGTATCATAACTTCAGTCGCAATACTCAGCGTTACTAACAATCTTTCCATTCATTCGTTAGTCCCTAAATGACCTAGTTTGTGTCTAGTGGAGGTTAAACCCCATTGCTCTTTCTCTCTCTCTCTCTCTCTCTCTCTCTCTCTCTCAGTCAACTGGTGTGGATTTGATGCCCTGCATGAACATGACAAGGAGTAGCATGGCCAGTATAACCTCATGGGTTTTTTCGAGGTCCTCCAGTTTCTTACCACTACTAAAGACTAACATATGGTTCAATTTTATTTCAATAATTTGCACCAGAGAACCCAGAGAAAACCCACGAGGTTGGACAGGCGACCCTACTCCCTGCCACATACAACCGGAGAAAACATGTAAATAACAGATATAAAAGAATAAAAGATGGAAACTGTCCAATACATGATGATATCTTTTATTCTTTTATATCTGTTATTTACATGTTTTCCCCAGTTGGATGTGACAAGGAGTAGGGTCACCTGTACAGCCTTGTGGGCTTTCTCTGGGTCCTCCGGTTTCCTTCCACTGCTAAAGACTCCTACGCACAAGCAAATTATTGAAATAAAATTGAACCATACATGTATGTTAGTACCAAAATGACCTAGTTTGTTCCAGTGGCTGTTAAACCCCAATTCTCTCTCTCTCTTTATTATTTATGTATTTATGTCTTATTCTTTTATTTCTGCCTGTTATATTTGCTTTATGAAAATCTGTTGTTGTGCAGTTCCATTTTTAGAAACCATTTAATCATTTACATCATTAAGAATGTCATCGAGCATCTGCACATATTGTATTCTTTAAAAAAAAATTATTTACGTATTGATAATATTGTTCACGTAATTCTATTTTTAGAAACAGTTTTTAATTAATTATGTACCTGCGTCAAGAATAAATGATGGAGTTAAAAAAATTATCAAAAGAAGATGGATGTAAATATTTCCATCGAGTTTTCAGAAACATCTTTTTTCCCCCCTTCAGATATAAAACTGGGCCTTTTTTCTCAAGATCTTAACTAAAGATAAAATCCACATTTAAGCAGACACTTCAATTTTGATTGGCTGAACACTGAAATCAATCTAATATTATCCAATTAAATTTCTAAAATTTGGATTTTATCTTAGTTAAAATTTTGTGTAATATATAGGCCCCAGATATTATTTCATGTAATATATAGGCCCCAGATACTATTTCATGTAATATATAGACCCCAGATATTATTTCATGTAATATATAGGCCCCAAATATTATTTCATGTAATATATAGGCCCCAAATATTATTTCATGTAATATATAGGCCCCAGATATTATTTCATGTAATATATAGGCCCCAGATATTATTTCATGTAATATATAGGCCCCAGATATTATTTCATGTAATATATAGACCCCAGATATTATTCCATGTAATATATAGGCCCCAGATACTATTTCATGTAATATATAGGCCCCAGATACTATTTCTAAATATAGTTGCAAGTGTTATTAAAGGCACATTCTCCCAAAAAGTATTATTTCCAATAACTCCCCCCCCCCTTCAGATATAAAACTGATAGCCTACTATTTCTCTCTAAAGTATCTAGAGGGTAGTTATTTCCAAGAAAATATGGCAAATTTGGATTTATAATGGAAAGTAGAGACACCCAACCTTACTTGAAAAATACCAGATTCCCTGAAAAACACCCATAAATGTCATGGTATCACTAACTGGCAACCCGATGGCTTGTTGTCTGCCAGTTTGACTTGGGTGGGGGGGTCAGTTATTATTTCTTGATTGGGGTATTTCCTTACAAATACAGTGTTTTGAGAGGGATTTGAAGCAATTTTTTCCATAGATTAATTAGTATGAATATGTTTTTAGTCCAAATATATCATCAAATATGCACCTTGTAAATATTATAAATGTGTAGTTGCTAGTTTTATACATGTAGAGTTGGGGGGACATGTTGAAAATTAGAACTGATGTAGGCCTACTAAATATGTTCCCTCAGAAAATAAAGTCATTATTATTATTATATATCACCAAGTATATACACAGAAAGGCCTCTTGAATATGTTTTATTCCTAATTTAGAAAATTAATTAAAATAAAATTAAAAGGTAAGGACATTATTATTGCCTTTTCTTTCTCCTTATCAGATATAGAATTAATACTGTATGTATATTTGCATCTGTGATTAAACATATATGTCGTTCCCAATTTAGAAAATTAATAAGAATTAATTACCGTAATAAAATAATGATATTATTCTTATAAGGAACCAGGTGAAACATATTTTTTTTCCCACCTTCATCTGTGTTATTCTTAAAATAGGGGAAAAAAATGGATATTTTAATTATCAATCAGCCTACAAGTAATAAAATAATGATCTAATTATAAGAATAATTAGTTTTTGGAACCAATTATAGGTAATCTGATTTTTAGTCCCAGTTTGTGTCAAGTGGACTTTAAACCCCATTTCTCTCTCTCTCTCTCTCTCTCTCTCTCTGCTAATCTGATTTAATGTTGTCAACTCCATTAAAGATACATTAGGTAAGATTTAGGTAAAGAACTAGCCATTCTTGCTATAATAGCTCAAACATAGATAATGCAAAATGAAAATATTGAAAATTTCATTCAAATTACTTCATTCTGAGCCAAGTTATCACTGTTTGTAGTTTTGACATCCAGATTAGCGAGCCCACATCTCACCCACTAGCCACTGTGGTCCCCCACCTGCAATAAAAGAAAATCGGGGATCATGTATACTTTCAACAAATTATTGTTAAAATATGCATTAAAAGAATTTGGTTTCCGCTTGTCAGTGATGCAGGACAGAGGGCCTGACAAGGACAGCTGTTTAGTCATTGGTATGGGATTAAAAAACTGATGTCCTGTGTACATATTGGTGTGGATGTAAAAATCCCTTGGAAGTTGGAATTCGATATAAGAGTTGGTTGTAGCGCCGCTGCCAGGGCAGGTTAGGAGCAGAACTGATGTCCTGTGTACATATTGGTGTGGACGTAAAAATTCCCTTGGAAGTTGGAATTCGATATAAGAGTTGGTTGTAGCGCCGCTGCCCGGGCAGGTTAGGAGCAGAACTGTCAGACGTTAAACCCCATTTCATTTCATTTCATTTTTCATTAAAAGATCTAATACATCAGAAACACTCTTGATTGGGTGGCTGAATGGTCTAATTCATGCACTTTTGATCATAAGGTCTGTCATCGAGTCAACTGGCATGGTTTCAATTCCCTAGTTGTATATGACAAGCTGTAGGGTCACCTGTCGAACCTCATGGGTTTACTCTGGGTCCTCTATTTTCCTCCCACTGCTAAAGACCCCTTCGCTCAAGAGAATCATTGAAATACAATTAAACCGTATGTTAGTCCCGAAATGACCTAGTTTGTGTCAAGTTGACGTTCATCCCCATATCTTTATCTCCCTCCTCCCGATACCTGTCTGAAACAGAAATATTGTTTCTATGGTGACCGTCGTCTGCTTCTTGGGGTACAAAGTGAATTATTGATTAATTAAAGACAGCATTGTTTATTTTAGAAGATGGATAATTACATGTTGCCGATAGTTACGATAGTTAATGGACTCGGATGTAGCCGCGAATAAATCAAATATCAAACCCCTTCACTTTCAGTGTTTTAATAGCTAATGTTTAACTTTGTCGAACTTATGTTTACGAATCTGAATAACTTGTAACAAAAGAATGTTTAAAGGGACAATAACACTCTTGCTGGTTTAATAATGATTGGAACATATTATTCAGTTACAACAAGAGTGTTATTGGGCCTTTAATGACTTATGTTTACAAATCCGTATAGTGTGATTAACTTTTAACAAAGGAATGTTTAAACGTCTACTGATTCTAAATATAGAAATATGTAATTCTTAATAAGGAAAACGGTCTTGTAATTACTGGCTGATTGACATTTTAAATATCACAACACTTTAACATTTAAAATGTCACACCAAATCACATTTTAGACATTAAATTTTAAATATCATCACATAACCTGCATTTTAAAATATCACCTCACATGACATATTTTAGATATCACATCACATGACATATTTTAAATATCACACCACATGACATTTTAAATATCACACCACATGACATTTTAAATATCACACCACATGACATTTTAAATATCACACCACATGACATTTTAAATATCACACCACATGACATTTTAAATATCACACCACATGACATTTTAAATATCACACCACATGACATTTTAAATATCACATCACATGACATTTTGAAATATCACGACATATTTTAAATTTCACACATCACATGACATTTCAAATATCACACCACATGACATTTTAAATATCACACCACATGACATTTTAAATATCACACCACATGACATTTTAAATATCACACCACATGACATTTTAGATATCACACCATAGAATGCATGGCAGTTATGTGCGCTATATCAAATGTAATGTGTTATGTGTTATGTGTTATGACATTTTAAATATCACACCACATGACATTTTAAATATCACACCACATGACATTTTAAATATCACACCACATGACATTTTAAATATCACACCACATGACATTTTAAATATCACCTCACATGACATATTTTAGATATCACATCACATGACATTTTGAAATATCACACCACATGACATTTTAAATATCACACCACATGACATTTTAATTATCACATCACATGACATTTTGAAATATCACGACATATTTTAAATTTCACACATCACATGACATTTTAAATATCACACCACATGACATTTTAAATATCACACCACATGACATTTTAAATATCACACCACATGACATTTTAAATATCACATCACATGACATTTTGAAATATCACGACATATTTTAAATTTCACACATCACATGACATTTTAAATATCACACCACATGACATTTTAAATATCACACCACATGACATTTTAAATATCACACCACATGACATTTTAAATATCACAACACATGACATTTTAAATATCACACATCACATGACATTTTAAATATCACACCACATGACATTTTAAATATCACACCACATGACATTTTAAATATCACACCACATGACATTTTAAATATCACACCACATGACATTTTAAATATCACACATCACATGACATTTTAAATATCACACCACATGACATTTTAAATATCACACCACATGACATTTTAAATATCACACCACATGACATTTTAAATATCACACCACATGACATTTTAAATATCACACCACATGACATTTTAAATATCACACCACATGACATTTTAAATATCACACCACATGACATTTTAAATATCACACCACATGACATTTTAAATATCACACCACATGACATTTTAAATATAATATGATAGGCATGATATTGTTTGTTGGTGTAGTTTTTTAGATACATGTAGTGTCCTAAAATCTTAGAAATACGTGAAATTTCATTGATGCCTATTCCTGCATAGGAATCTTACATGGTTTTACAGTTAGGTTTTTGTACTAAGTGTCATTATACATTACGCTCTTCTTTTGGATCTAGAGACACACTAAATCAGGTTTTATTATGCATTAAAGGGATATTAGTTATTCATACGTTCTCAATCCTCGTATTAGACTTTTAAATGTTGAATTTAAACTTACCCATTGATTCTGTAAGCTCACTTTTCCCGATACTCAATTTCTAAAACCATTAAACGTGATGTACGAAGAAGAAAAACATTGAATCAGGTCTTAATTTGTATCTTAAAGAGACAATAACACTCTTGCTGGCTTGACAGGTCCAGAATTTTTTTTTTAGCCTTATTCTAACTACAAGATGTTTATGTGTCCTACCTGTTGTGTAAATTATCCATTACAACCTATCTTGGCTGTCCAGAGGGTTCGAAAATATGTTTAAATCCAAGTTGCATTGCAAGTGCTTACGTAAGGCTTTTCAAACCATGTTACGGCATGTAGTTGAATTTTTCCAATTTTTAAAATTAGGTGTGTTAAGATGAAATTTGTATCATTTTTTAATTGAAATATTGTAAAATAGTACAAATTGTTGACCAGAATAAAGATTGGAACATATTATTCAGTTACAACAAGAGTTGTATTGGGGCTTTAACAAAAGTCAAGTTATTCATATGGTATAAATCCTGATAGGTGTTTATTGCGCTTTCAGCATTTTGAATTTTCTGGCCCATTTGGACTTGTTTTGTCTTAATGCTCACTTTATAATGAATTCTAGTGTATGTTGGGTCACTTGTCCATCCTTATCCTTGTGTTTTTTTCCGATGCTCACTGGTTTCCTCCCACTACTGTCCCCGCCCCCCCCATGTGCAAGCAAATTATTGAAATAAAATTGAACCATTTGTTAGTCTCAAAATGACTTAGTTTGTGTCATTGTAGGTGAAACCTCTCTCTCTCTCTGAGTGGAGGTTAACCATATCTCTCTCTCTGAGTGGAGGTTAACCCCCATGTCTCTCTCTCTCTCTCTCTCTCTCTCCCTCTCTCTCTCTCTCTCTCTCCCCCTCTCTCTCTCTCAGAGCCCATTTCGTTGGGTTAGGGCAAAAACATCGTAAGTGACATTTTTTTATTATGGAGAAAAACGACGTTAAAGGTTGAAACCTTCTGGTAAATCCATTTATTTTGCAATATATTTCACATTTCTCCTGTTGACTTATGATATTAAGGGGAACTGAAACATTTTAGTGCAATTTTGAAATTACAGTTATTTACGCCCATTTTGTCCAAAATATCACTTACGATGCTTTTGCTCGTTGTTGAATTCAATATTCAATCACTTACAATGTTTTTGCTCTGAACTTAAATTTAATATTCACCCGATTAATTTATTGAATTAAAGTAAACATAAAAACTGTATATTTTAATCACCTCCGATCTGTTTCCATAGAAATGTGGCTGTGATGTCATAAATTATGACGTCATATCAGCTATGGCATCATGTTCTTGCTCTAAACAAGTCAGATACGATGATTTTGCTCTCACCAATATTATGATATTTATGCACATACGATATATTGAGGGTAGCCATATCTCCGAGAAAAATTGAGAATTTCGTTTTTTCATTCCCCCAACAGGTGGATATAGGTTTTTGAACTCCAAAACAATCAAAAAACAGTTTTCGTAAAATTTGTTACTTACGATGTTTTTGCTCTAACCCAGCGATTTGTGCTCTTGCATTGTCTTAATATATAGGTAACATTATTAAGTAGGCTATATGTGGGATGGTATTACCGGTATTAAAACTACAAGTCTGTTCAAAGATTTAGTTAAATACTTAATGGTGTCTATTTCAAGTCTAATCTGAAGAAGCATGTTGGTGAATTTAATGGTTAACAGGAATGGGATGAAAAGCGTGATTTATTATCGAAATTTTCAGCTGCATGTCCGATTAAAGACGTGTCTGGCTATGCTATTTAGTATAAAGTTGACAATGGCCGAACATCCGCTGTAGGTCTAGAGAATTATTCCATGATATTATCATGACTGGTTGGTCTTTTGAGAGGGGGGGGTGTGTGGATGGCCGAATGGTTAGCAAGCGTGCGCTGTGTCATAAAGCCTGTCATTGCATCAACTGGCTTGGTTTCGAATCCCCGTTTGTACGTGACAACTAGTTAGGGCTCAAAATTTACCACTCCATCTGCCACCCCCATCTACTGGACATTTACTCAAGAAATTAAAGATACCTTATGGGAGATTAAATAAAGAGCTGACATTTCGACTCTGAACTGAGATTTTAGCGATTGAAAATTTGGCATAGCCTCGATCATCATTACTGAAGTCGGTAAGATATAAAAAACATAGTCTTGTTTATCTATTTCATGATTAAATCATGAATAAAAGTTGAGCGGCAAATCAAATCCTAAAAAGATAAATATCGCAGGCTAGCGCTGGCATCGAAAGTAAATTTTGTTCTTGATAAGGTAATTTATGTCTAATTACCACTGTTTGTCGTGTATTTTGTACACGGTGAACAGTCCATATGCTGATTACAATATTTTGCCAGATTACACTATTTTGCCTATACCGTTTTTTTAGGACTTCGAATTTCGTCTAATGGTTTGGATTGTTCGTACTTGGTTTTTATTTTATTTAAATAACTTTTCAGGCCTAGCAATGACATTGACAGTTAACTAATGTCGGATTAATAATTTAGATAACATTTCAGCCCTAAAGAAAGACCTGCAATAGACATATTTAGCTCTTGAATAATGTATCTTTAATACTGGTTTTAATCTTTTATGAAGATCTGCTTTTTTCTTGAGGAAATTCTAGACCCAAGCTTGTCAAAACATTTTAAAGAAATGGTCGTAAAGAAATGTGTCTGCTTGTACGCTGAACTTACAATTAAGCTTCTTACATTTTAATCATTTCGCGTCTGGATCCTGGAATGTAGAATAACAATTTGTACTTTTTGTGGGCTTTTTGTTGTCCAATTTTCCTGTCAATAATAGGATTTGCAGATAATTTCTGCATTTTTTTTACCGCTTGGGATCGAATTCTCATTTTTTGGGGGTGTATTTTCAAGTAAGTTTATAGAACTTGCAGGTTTTCATGTCGTTTTAATTACCACTTGGCAAACTTCACAGATGAAATCGATTTGCAGCTTTAAATTGTTTTGCAACTCATTTCCAAATAGCAGTCACCTTGGCTGAGTGAGTAAAACGCCGACTCGCTAGCCTGGAGGTCAGGTGTTCGATCCCTGCATTCGCCATGAAAGTTCATCCAGGTATTCCGCCTTGGTTCCCACTTGTCAGTGATGCAGAACGGAGAACTTGACATCGACAGCTGTCTAGTCATTCGGATAGGAAAAAACTAAGGTCCTGTGTACATACCTTGGCAGTTGGAATTTGATATAAGAGTAGACCGTAGCACCGCTGTCCGGGCACAATTTCCCTTATAACACACTGCACGGCGTATACCCGTCTGCATTAGCCCAGTTTGGACGTTAAACTTCCTTTTCATTTCATTTCCAAACAGTTAAAGATACATTATGGGAGATTCAATAAAGAGCTGACAGTTCTCGGCATAAGGGTTAACAACTAGATAATGTGATGGAAAATTTCAGTCTAATTGATCTGTTATGAACTGAGATATCAGCTTTGGAAATTTCCGCCTAGCCTCGTTCATCAGTACTAAAGTTAGTTGTTAAAAAGCATAGTTTCGATTATCCATTGTTGTGATTTGATTATCAATGAGCGTTAAACTGCATATAGGATTCTAATCCAGTCAATATCGAAGGTTAGCCTTGACATCGAGAGTTGATTATGGTTTGGATAAGTTAATAAATGTCTAATTAATAATTTAGTTAACATTTCGGGCCTTAAGATAGACCTGCAGTAGGCAGATTTAGCTCTTGTATAATGTATGTTTAATCATTTAGAGCTGAAACTCTTAGACACAGTAAATAGACTATATCGTTACATATTGGCGTTTACATACTGAATTTTCACCTTTAAAATTCTGATATAAGACAATTTGTCTTATAAATTCCCTGAACATAACATACAAAACCCTGAACTCGATAATTTTCTACGCTAATAAAGTATTAGTTCGACCTGATTCAAATTATTGTGAGTTAATACTGATTGATACGTGACTACCCTATTAACCCACATTTAACAAATCATATTTGCCATCTAGGTTAATTAAAGTTACATTATTCAAGATATAGATAAGAACTAGCCATTCTTGCTATACTAGTTCGAAAGTAGATGATGTAAAATGAATAATTTGAAAATTTCATTCAAATTACTCTATTGCAAGCGAAGATATTGACATTTTAAGATTTGGCCGACCTGTGCAATAATTTCAACAACGGACCTGGTTGATCGAAGGTAACACTAGACAGATTTAGCTCATGAATAATGCATGTTTAATTAAAAAAAAAGGTTTATTACATCTAAATAGGACAATATCATAATGTTAGTCTTAAAATGACCTAGTTTTGTGAATTGGGTGTTTAAAGCCCATTTCTATCTCTCTATTTGATATCTGAGGCTAATTATGATTACACCTAAATAGATCAAATAGATCGATATTGTAACATTAATGTTTGATCAAAAAACATTCTTATTATTTTCATCTAAAAATTTTACCATACCGGTATACATTAAGCCTGATATGACCTAGTTTTTGTCAAGTGGAGTGGAGGTTGAACCCCATTTCTCTCTCTCTCTATCTCTCTGTATGTCAGTTTGGTCAGCCTCTGCAATTAGAGACTTTGATGCTAATAAAACACTGTCCAACCTCATGGGTTTTCTCTGGGTCCTCCGGTTTCGTCCCACTGCTAATTAAAGACCCCTACGTGCAAGCGGAAAATTGAACCATATGTTAGTCCAGAAATGACCTAGTTTGTGCTAAGTGGACATTAAACCCCATCTCTCTCTCTCTCTCTCTCGCTATTAAAACGAAACTTTATCAAGTCAAAGAGGAAGTTTATCCAACCAGTATATAATAACATTTCAGACCTAACGAAAGACTTGCAATAGACAGAGTTAGTTCTTGCATAATGTATGTTTAAAGAACTTATGAACAATATTTAAACTTTAAAAACTTAAAAACGTGGAACAAAATGTCTTTGAAAAGAGCAAGCAAGTACTTGCAAAAATAAAGTAGATAAAAAAATTTGATGAGTTCTACAGTAGATTGTGTATTTCATAATGACTATTACTTTATCTTGGTGTTTTTGCTTTTGGGGGGGGGGGTCTATATTTGTTTAGTATTTGCATGTTACTATATATCTATGTATATTATTGTAGTGTAGGAGGAACCCCCTGAAAATTAGTACACCTGTGCTAAGGGGACTATCCTCATTAAATAAAGTTATTATTATTATTATTATTATTATAATTATTTGTATTACCTGAGTGATAGCACATTATTATCTGTAAAAAAATGCTACATAATGAGGGAGAAAGGTGTTTAAAAATAGGCACGATGTGTTTTACAGACCTGAAGTATATGTATGTTTCTGATCCACTATCCACTGAAAATTAAGCAAAAAGAAAGAAGATGAAAAAATTTGAATATTTCTAATTGATATTACCTAACAGCACATTATTATCTATGAAGAAATTCTACAAAATCATGGGAGAAAGTCGGTTTAAAATTAGGCACATTATTATCCGTAAAGAAATTCTATATAATCAGTTTAAAAATAGGCACGATGGGTTTAACAGACTTAAAGTATATGAGTGTTAAGGCGGAGTCACACTAGTGGATTTTTCCTTTAAGACAAATCCTAGCGAACGTCTTAAAGGATAAATCCTCTGGGTTTTTATGATCATACATTAAGTAAAATCCTATAGGTTTTGGTCATGTGATCAGTAATACCAGAAATGTAAATATGAAGGAAACTACAAAGATTTATTTTCTCTCGTTTATGGTAATCTCCGGACTGAATAGACCACAGCACGCTTTGGGGATTGAAAAAAAAAATCGATCCACTATCAACTGAGAATTAAGCGAAAAGAAAGAAAGATGAAAGCACAGTTTTGTTACTAATAGTAATGCAGGAGGACTGCACTACACGCAAAACAAACAACAACAAAATCTACAAGATAAACCTGCGGACAAGACAGAAAATAGACATTGCAAACACTAAACAATTATCAAATCAAGTGAATGGATCCGGGGGCCAGCCGTAAGCATCTATTACGCTATTCAGTCCCGGGCCTGTTGTGGTACAGGCTTCACTAAAATGATTTACAAGAAAGACATAACAAAAAAATGCGACCGATCTTGTCAGTGGTCGATACAGAGTGTTTCTAACTGGGAAGATGTATAACACTTGACTTGTATGTATAACACTTGACATTGTGTTCTGACTGTCATTTGACGAAGCTCTTCCAGTCTCTTTAAGTGATGGAGTGATTGTCGACATCATCGTTACCGTGGTGTATCAAGACATGGCGCTAATTATAGCGGCGGTGTGAAACCGTTCCATCAAACTGTGAAACCGAGGGAGATGCGTCTTCGTTTCCGTTCGATGTTTGCGTGAATAAATGTTTAAATTAGAATGGTTCAACGGTACATTGATGTTTATTTAACTTGACTTTTTATCCGAGATGTAAAAACTTTGCTAACTAAATAGAACTTTGTCTGTTGGAGGTCGACATTAAAGTTACATTATTCAAGAGCTAAATCTGATTACTGCAAGTCTTAATTTAGGCTTCAGATGTTATAGAATTTATAATAAAATAAAAACCATGTACGAACAATCCAAACCATAAGACAGAATTTATAAATTAGACATTAACTAACTTATTCAGACCATAATCAGCTCTCGATAGTAAGGCTAGACGGCGATAATTGTTGGATTGTTGTCCGATTTGCAAGAAAACTTTCCTTTGTGATTAAACAAATAAATGGATAATCAAGACTATTAGTTTGCCTTACCGGGCACTGACTTCAGTAATGATGATCGAGGCTTAGCAGAACTTTCATTCGAATGGTTCATGGTTCATAGTGGATCAATTTGACTGAAATTTTCAGTAAATTCCCTTCACATTATGTTGTTTTTAACTATTATAGTGAGAACTGACAACTCATTATCTCATCCCTCATACTGTATCTTTAATGTTACATTACAGAGAAAAATGTCCGCTATTAATGTTACATTGATGTTTATTAAACATGACTTTTTATCCAAGATGTAAAAACTTTGCTACTGTCTGTTCCAAACGACACTACGACTCGAAATTTGCTTACTATTTCTTCAATTTTTAATTAAAATGATTAAAACTTAACGACCTACCTGGAATTGTCACCCCATTACTTTCTGTGTCTAGCATTGACGCCTATTAGTTTGATAAAAGCCCTTATCCTCTTGTAAATTTCACATTTTTCGACACCGGCCAGTTACACAGAACATCAACAATTCCACTGCGCCGGTGCAAGTTGGGTCACTCTATATCATATAGGGGTATAAGGGTATTCCACAAATCGGATGCATTCGGTTAATACTGCTTTGTGCGGGAGGATTCGCCTGTTTGATTTGTGGCCGTGCGTGCATCTGTATATGTCTGTTTGTACGTGCGTGTCTGTTTGTGTCGAAACAACTATTTAAACATGCAATTAGGACGAAACGACCCCAAGCCAAATTATCGCCCCTGTTAGATTTGGTATATTCTAAATAACTAGGTCAAGCATGGCTGTCTTCAACACCGCGAAGTAAACAAAACACGATTTTTCACGAGAGAAATGATATATAGCTTGATCTGAAATTAGTTAACGTGAGGTAGAAAGTTAAGGGATGGCAATTCCAGGTAGGTCGTTAAGTTTTAACCATTTTAATTAAAAATTGAAGAAATAGTAAGCAAATTTCGAGTCGTAGTGTCGTTTGGAACAGACAGTAACTAAATAGAACCTTGTCTGTTGGAGGTCGACACAGAGAAAATTGTCCGCTATTAATGATTATTTAACATGACTTTTTATCCAAGATATAAAAACTTTGCTAACTGAATAGAACTTCAGCTGGTGGAACGTCGACTAGAACACAGAGAAAAATTGTCCCCTATTAATGTTTCATTGAAGTTTATTAAACATGACATTTTATCCGAGATATAAAAACTTTGCTAACTAAATAGAACTTTGTCTAGTGGAAGCTAGGTCAACAAGAACACGGAGAAAAATTTAGTGCTATTAATAATTCACATGTTAAACATTCAAAGGAATCTATAATTGGAACGTCCGACCGTCTGCATGCTTGCATGCGGTGCTGTAATTCAACGGAACTTCTTGCTGATGGACTGATTAACGAACGTCTGTTCAGATTCTTGTGATTTCACAACAACAGGAACGCAGTGAATAATTTCTGCTGTACTGAATATGAACGGCAGTGATTCTTCAGAGATTTAAATTGACGTCTGCATGAATATGGAGTTAAAATGGAGTTAAAATACAGATGTGACGTCATTCTCTGATGTTGGCATATCGAAATTAAATACAGATGTGATGTCATTCTCTGATGTTGAAATTAAATACAGATGTGATGTCATTCTCTGATGTTGACATATCGAAATTAAATACAGATGTGACGTCATCTTCTGATGTTGGTGTATTGGATTTTATTAAAATATAAATGCGACATCACCCTTCGATGGTGGCATACCATTATTTCAAATAATGTGCAGGCAACTTGATAATTGTACATTATTTATACTAGATGAAATATTGGACTCCCGTGACGTGTTCCATTAAAGGGGGAATGGGATGGCCTAGTGGTCTAGAGTGCCACGCCTCGGCCTCTAGCTGGCTGTCCACCTCTGGCTTGCAGCTGTCGTTTCGAGCCCTGGTGTGAGCGTATCTGGCATGGAGATAGGGGCGCCTTTTCAACCTCGTGGGTTTCCTCCGGGCACTCCTGTTTCCAACCACTGCTAAAGACCCCTACACGCAGGTGAATTATTGAAATAAATTAAACCATATGTTAGACCTGAAATGACCTAGTTGTGTTGAGTGAAGGTTAAACCCCATTCTCTCTCTCTCTCTCTCTCTCTCTCTCTCTCTCTCTCTCTGTTCCATTAAAAAGCACCTGTGGGATAGTGTCTGTATTGGTCTGGTACTTAAGACAACACGTAATAGTGATTAAAAATTGATAGTTAATCCATGATACTTTGCTTGATAAAGACGAGGGTGTCGAAACATGGCTGAAATAAACTCTTTAAATAACTTGTATTCCAAATAAAGGTTTCATGTGTTAATGGTTAGATATTAAACAGTTATTTTAATAATCGGGGGGCGTATGGGGATGGCCTAGTGGTCTAGTACGCTGCGTTTCGACCTCTAGCTGGCCGGTCACCTCTGGTTTGCAGTTGTGGTTTCGAGCCCTAGTGTGAGCGTATGTGACATGGAGATAGGGGCACCTTCCCAACCTCATGGGTTTCCTCCGGGCACTCCAATTTCCTCCCACTGCTAAAGACCCCTACGGCGAAAGCGAATTATTGAAATAAAAATTGAAAAACATACATTAATCCCGAAATGACCTATTTTGTGTTGAGTGAAGTTAAACTCAATTTCTCTCTCCCTCTCTCTCTCTCTCTCTCTCTCTCTCTCTCTCTCTCTCTCTCTAAAAATATATCTTAATAATTTTAATTAATTATATTGTTGAAAAGAGATTGGATATTGAAGCCTTATTTAATGATTAAATATGATTACAGTTAATCCAATACAATTTGATATCACATTCAATAAGAATGGGCTCAGCAACTCTTGTCTGGGAAAAAAAATTAATCCACACCACCTACACATATATCCTTGTCTTGGTTTCAGAAAACTTAATTGACCTAGTTTGTCTCAGTGGATGTTAAACCCTCTCTCCCTCTCTCTCTCTCTCTCTCTCTCTCCCTCTCTCTCTCTCTCTGTTTCTCTCTCTTCTCTCTCTCTCTCCCTGCTCTTTCTCTCTTTCTGATCCTAGCTTTTCATTATTTGCAGTCTTTAAGTGGAAACAAACAATTAAAATAAAGACTCTCTCCCTCTCTCTCTCTCCCTCTCTCTCTCTCTCTCTCTCCCTCTCTCTCTCTCCCTCTCTCTCTCTCTCTCTCTCTCCTCTCTCCCTCTTCCCTCTCTCTCTCTCTCTCTCTCTCTCTCTCTCTCATAAATAAATATATTATGACAGCCCATATCCTCTGTGGTTTGAGCAGATCGTGAGATATCTATTAATGCTGTGTGAACCAGATCATGCTTGTCTTGCATGTTGCTCTCTCTCTCTCTCTCTCTCTCTCTCTCTCTCTCTCTCTCTCTCTGTCTCTTATAAATAAATATATTATGACACCCCATATCTACTGTGGTTTGAGAAGATCATGATAGAGTTATTAATGCTGTGTGAACCAGATCATGCTTGTCTTGCATGTTGCTCTCTCCCTCTCTCTCTCTCTCTCTATCTCTCTCCCTCTCTAATATAAATAGATATATATATTGTGACACCCCAACTCTCTCTCTCTCTCTCTCTCTCTCTCTCTCACTCTCTGTGGTTTGAGCAGATGGTGATAGAGTTATTATTGCTGTGTGAACCAGATCATGCTTGTCTTGCATGTTGCTATTTTGTGTGTAGGTGTTGAGAA
Source organism: Patella pellucida (assembly GCA_917208275.1). NCBI lineage: Eukaryota > Metazoa > Mollusca > Gastropoda > Patellidae > Patella > Patella pellucida. The sequence continues at coordinate 4,242,656 of OU795041.1, forward strand.
GTCATGAAAAACCTAACACTCTGTCTGATTAGATGAAGAATAAAAAAACTTATTGAACGCAATTTCAATGGCCAATAGTCTCCTATGCACTCAATCGAAAAAGGGTTGTGTGGTTAAGCAACAAGTTATTCTAAGTGGAAATTTTATTTTGTACGCAATTTCGAAAACGGGTTAGGTGTGGAAGAGTAGGACGTTAAACCCTATTTCGTTTCCTTTTATTAAATCGAAAACGGTTGTGTGTGGTTAAGCTGCCAGTTATTCTAAGTGGAGTTTTTATTTTGTACGCAATTTTGAAAACGGGTTAGGTGCAGAACAGTAGGATGTTAAACCCCATTTCATTTCATTTAATCAAAAACAGTTGTGTGTGGTTAAGCAGCCAGTTATTCTAAGTGGAGTTTTTATTTTGTTCGCAATTTCAAAAACGGGTTACGTGCAGAACAGTAGGACTTTAAACTTCATTTCATTTAATCGAAAACAGTTGTGTGTGGTTAAGCAGCCATATTCTAAGTGGAGGTTTTTTTTGTACGCAATTTTGAAAACGGGTTAGGTGCAGAAGAGTAGGACTTTAAACTTCATTTCATTTAATCGAAAACAGTTGTGTGTGGTTAAGCAGCCATATTCTAAGTGGAGGTTTTTTTTGTATGCAATTTTGAAAACGGGTTAGGTGTGGAAGAGTAGGACGTTAAACCCTATTTCGTTTCCTTTCATTAAATCGAAAACGGTTGTGTGTGGTTAAGCAGCCAGTTATTCTAAATGGAATTTTTATTTTGTGCGCAATTTTGAAAACGGGTTAGGTGCAGAACAGTAGGAGGTTAAACCCCATTTCATTTCATTTAATCAAAAACAGTTGTGTGTGGTTAAGTAGCCAGTGGAATTTCTACTTTGTTACTTTCTTATTTGCCCATTTCTTGTTTTACAAAAATCTGTCTGATTTTGCTCAATTTCAATCGAAAAGGGTTGTTTGTGGTTAAGCAGCCAGTTATTCTAAGTGAAGTTTTTATTTTATTATTTTCTTATTTGCCGATTTCCTGTTTTACAAAAACCTGTCTGATTTTTGCTCACAGAAATAATTCAAGCTGATCAATACTATTGAACGCAATCAGGTGACAGACACGAGTCAAACGACATAACCACCAGTCTTCAACACACGATCAAACCATATTGAAAAGCGACGCTAGAATAAGATATTCCTCGTTACAGATCGCTCAGTTAACCCCGTGAAAATCAAAGTTTAAAAAGCAGAAAATGAGTGGCTTATATAAACGTAGAAATGAGTGGTTGTTTGGGTCAGGACACCGTGGGTAATCTCTAATCAATACCGGTGAACAACGAACGAACGCCGCCGCTTCACGGCGTTTCCTCATTTGTGAATAAAGAAATACCAGACGGTTATATTCAGAGTGGGAATTGTTTGATGACCTTATTTGGTTTCACCTGATCCGCGAGAGAAACTTTGTTGATCAATTAACGAGAAATGACGGATAGTGGATTAATTAATAAGTTATGTTTAATTAGCCGTTAAAAACAATTTATTAATTTTTTGTTTAGGTGATCAATATATGTCTCGACCTGTTTTGATTTGATCATTGATAGGAATTCTTTCTCGCATTCCGAAATGGATGAATGAATAAGTGATGGATCATTTCTAACAATTCTTTTGCGTTCCGAAATGGATGAATGAAGGAGTAAACACAAGTTTGTGACAGACTGGAAAAACTCTGAGGATTAATAATATGGAATAGCAGTAAAATGATTTCTGTTTCTGCTGCAGACCACTGTTATAATTCTTACGTAGCATTTCTATACTGGAGTCTGCAAGGCATTTGTTGGTTTTGTTGTCACATACTTCGATTCATGTGTGTTGAGTAATTTTCTCGGAATTCAGAAACGGACAAAATTGTTCTAATTTATAGATATTAAGCCACCGACTTTTTCTGATAATACTTCCGTCTGCAACCTGTTGTTTATTTTGTGTCCACATTCTTGGATTTACCTGTGCTTGAGTATTGAGGTATGTCTGTCGGAATTAAGAAAATGACAAACTTGTTCTGATTTATAGACTTTAAGCTCACAACTTTTTCTAAAAATACTTCCGTCTGCAAGGCATTTGTTGGTTTTGTTTTCACATACTTGGATTTACCTGTGCTTGAGTATTGAGTTATGTCTGTCGGAATTCAGAGACGGATAAACTTGTTCTGATTTAAAAATTTAGAGCTGACGTTGGTTTTGTTTTCATGTACTTGGATTTACCTGTGCTTGAGTATTGAGTAATTGCCGTCGGAATTCAGAAAATGACAAAATTGTTCTGATTATATTATAGATTTTGAGCCGACGACTTTTTTCTGAAAATACTTCCGTCTGCTAAACGTTGTTGATTTTGTGTTCTCGTACTTGGATTAGCCTGTGTTTATGTAATGTCCGTTAAGAAACTGAAAAAAGTCTGGCCTGATTTGATTTTGTAGCCAAATTAAAGCGTTGATTATATTTGAACTGGATTCTGTGTTTATGTGATGTCCGTCCGATTTAAGAAGCTGAAAAAAAGATGGGCCTGATTTGGTTTTTGTACCCAATAAAAACATTGATTAAATTTAAACTGGACACTTTTGAACTGGATTCTGTGTTTATGTAATGTCCGTCCAAATTAAGAAGCTAAAAAAAGTCGGGCCTGATTTGGTTTTTGTACCAAAATTAACGAATTAAGCTGTTGATTAAATTTGAACTGGATTCAAGACGTTAAATTCGTCGTCAACCAATCAAAGAACTGTTGACATATTTAATAAACAAGAGATGATGCGTTTTTTTCAGGTCGTCCAAAAAGGAGACCAAGACAAGGCCAAGCAATTACAGGAATTCGAGGCGGCTAATAAAGAATTACAGGGAGAAATAGAAGAACTCGATAAAGCTCTACAAAAAGCAGAAGGCCTTGTAAGTACTTTTATGTTTTTTTTGTTGTCTTCGATCGTTTTTCATCGTCTTTTTATATAAGGGGGTTTGGGGGGGGGGGGGGCGAATTATTGAAATAAAAGTAAACCATATGTTAGTTCAAAAATGACCTAGTTTGTGTCGAGTGGAAGTTAAACCACATTTCTCTCTCTCTTTCATCATCTTCTTATATAACTTGGTTTGGGTAGGCAATTGGTTTAACACATGCATGTTGATTCAAGTGATGTGTATTTGATTCCAGGCTTGTGTGTGACAAGGTGTAGGGTCCTACCTCGTGGCTTTTCAACAGGTCCTCGGGCTCCCACCCACAGGTTAAAGACCCCTATGCGGAAAGAAAATATTTGAATAAAATGGAGCCATAGATTAGTCCCAAAACGACCTAGTTTTTATGGAGTGGAGTTAAACCTCTCTCTCTCCCCCTCTCTCCGTTTCTCTCTCTCTGGTGCTCTCTCTTTTGGGGGTTGGATGACGGAATGGTTAGCATGTGCATGTTGTATCATAAAGCCTGTCATTGAGTCAACTGGCGTGGTTGTAGTAACAAGGAGTAGGGTCGATCCTCTTGGGTTTTCTCCGGGTCCTCCGGTTTCCTCCCACTGGTCTCTCTCTTTCACTCTCTCTCTCTCTCACTCTCTCTCTTCTTTCCTAATTTAGTTTATGACCAGAATTGTTGGAACTCGATTCCATTCCTAGAACTATTACATTTATGAGATGTTGATCTCTGTGTCATTCATGTTCGTATTTAAAGACATGGCTGTTATATCTATTATTGGGGGGTTGTCAATTATTTTATCTTTTATTAATGTATGTTTGATATGTGAATGACTTGTTTATTTTCTGGGGAGGGGGTGGGATGGCCTAGTGGTCTAGAGTGCCGCGTTTTCACCTCTAGCTGGTCGGCCACCTCTTGCGGCTGTGGTTTCTATATATGTAAATATAAAGACACAAGCTGTTATATCTATTATTGCCACATTCTATGTATGTAAATATAATAACGTAGTGCGTCTGCTCAACAAATCTAATGTAGGCCTATCTGTTGTGTGTGTGTAAAATAGCTGTATTTAACGTACGCTTCCACCGAAGTGATTCATGTAAATATAAGACACTGGCTGTTTTATTGCCACCTTCTATATATGTAAATATAATAACCGAGCGCGTCTGCTCAACAAATCTAATGTATCTGATGTCCTTCTACCTATTGATAATATTCATCAACTCCTATTGTCTCCAGAAATAAGATTATACCACATCCCTTGTTGATAATATTCAATTCTTCTTCCATTATCTTGCCATCATATTGCCCTCAGTAAATTATGTTATCTAGTGGACTAAATACACTTGTATCATAAGCTATGTCATTAAGTCATCTGGTGTAGTTTCGAAAATCCCCGGTTGTATGCGAGGAGGAGTACATCCCTTATTGATAATATTCAATTCTTCTTCTATTATCTTCCCTTCATATTCCTGTCTTACTCACCTTACCTAGCAGACTAAATACGCGTTGTATCATTAGGTCTGTCATTGAGTCAATCGGCGTAGTTTCGAATCCCTGGCTGTATGTGACAAGAAGTAGGGTTACCTGTCTAACCTCGTGGGTTTTCTCCGCTTTCCTCCCACTGCTTAAAACCCCTTTTATTGAAATAAAATGGAACCATGTGTTAGTCCCAAAATGACCTAGTTTCTGTTCAGTAGAGGTCAAACCTTCTCTCTCTCCTGGTGCCTCTCTCTCTCTCCCTATCCCCCTCTCTCTCTCTTTCTCTCTCTCCCTTTAAGTTTTGGGGCCTCTCTCTCTCTTTAAGTTTTAGGGCCCTTCGCTCTCCCTCTCTCTCTCTCTCTCTCTCCCTTTAAGTTTTGGGGCCTCTTGCTCTTCCTCTCTTTCTCTCTCGCTCTTTCTCTCTCGCTCTATCTCTCTCGCTCTATCTCTCTCTCTCCCTTTAGTTTTGAGCTGGTAAAGATCTCTATGTGCAAGGGAATTATTGAAATAAAATTGAACCATGTGTTAGGTCCCAAATGACCTAATCTTTGTTGAGTAGACCTTAAACCCCATTATTCTCTGTCCGTCTCCCACTTTAAGTTTTGAACTAGGTCTATTTTGTAACCAATCCTGTAGTGAGTTTGATTGATATACTGTATCAGATTCCACTATAGTCAGTTCGGAATCTAATAAAATCATTTGTGAGACAACATAATACTTTTTATTGCTTTATTCTCCAATCAACCCTCACGCAATTGAAAGTTTTCCTCAAAACTACTTCAGGTCTTCCTGCAAATCTTTAGTCTACTTCTTTTATTGTTGAGACAAAAATAACCAGGGTTTTATATGGAGATTATAGGTCAGTGATGACAAGTTACGTAGAGAGAGAGAGAGAAATAGGGTTTAACGTCCACTCAACACAATTAGGTCATTTCGGGACTAACATATGGTTTAATTTCAATTCAATAATTCGCTTGCGCGTAGGGGTCTTCAGCAGTGGGAGGAAACCTGGAGTGCCTGGGGGAAACCCACGAGGTTGAGAATACGCCCCTATCTCCATGCCACATACGCTCCCACAGGGCTCGAAACCACAGCCGCAAGCCAGAGGTGGCCGGCCAGCTAGAGGTAGACCACTAGGCCATCCCAACCCCCAAAGTTACATTTAAGGCAATTTATTCTGAAATAGGGAAATTATTTACAAATAAGCCTAGTGCTGGTAACAAATTCTCATTGAAAAGTTCTTGGGAGGTTGTATGGCTAAATGGTTAGCATGTGCATGCTGTATCATAAAGTCTGTCATTGAGTTAAACTAGGTCATTTCGGGACTAACATGTTTTTTAAAAAATTTATTTAATAATTCACTTGCTCGTAGGAGTCTTTAGCAGTGGGAGGAAATCAGAGGACCCGGAGAAAACTCCGCCAGTGGACTCAATGACAGGCTTTATGATACAGCAGGCACGTGCTAACCATTCAGCCATCCTCCCCAACATGGTTTTAAGCAAAGCTTCTCAGTTATAGCGTGAAGTAATAGGGACAATCGGATTCCAAGCTTCTTATGTCTTCAGTATCAACAGATATTTGTTTAAAATCCTACGATCACACTTTTAATCAAGGTTTATTAAAATTGTGGCTGTTGAAGCAGCGATTGATCACCACACCACACCACCCACATGTTCAAATATCCCTTAAAAATAATTATGAATTTTTATATAACAAACTTAAAATCGCATTTGTCTGTTTTATTATGGTATTTATTCTAAGATGGAACGATTTTTATTAAAGCTTATCTTCAAAGCCAAACCTCCGTGGAACGTGGAACGTGTTTTTATGACGCGTGTCTGTGGATAATAACATTATTTTATTAGTTTTTTCTCGCTGTCCCACAAACGAACCAATTTCTTTTTCCATATGAATCAATTTTCAATCTTATTTTTTAATGCGTGACATTTTCTCTTGTTATCCGAACAAAAGTTGATGGCAGATATTTATGTTTGTTTCTCCTTTATTTATTAGTTAAAGGCTCAATACCACTCTTGTCCCAATATGTCCCAATCTTTATTCTGGTCAACAAATTGTATTAGAATTGAATATTGATCCATTTCAATTAATAATGATATTTGTTATCTTGCTGTGAAAATATGTGATTCTAAAGTCCAATATTTAAGGGTCCTCCAGTTTCTTCCCACTGCTAAAGACCCCCTACACGCAAGCGAACAATTAAAATGAAATTAAAACATATGTTAGTCCCGAAATGACCTAATTTGTGTTGAGTGGACGTTAAACCCCATCTCTCTCTCTCTCTCCAATATTTAAGACATGGTGAACATTTTATAATCAGTACAGAGTCATGTATTCTATTGATAAGTGCAGGGGGACTGCACCATACATGATTTACAAAAAAGACAAATTTATCGACAAGACATCATACTCAGAAACAACAAACAAACAAAGAATCCAAAAAGAGCGAATGGATCCGGGAGCTAGCGGGTTTCGGACGGCCATTTGCTACAGAATTGAATACTCTGATGTATGGATACCAAGCCGATAATTAGAATCTAGTTTTAAATGATTTATTGCAGGTGCCCTTAGAATTAAATCCTGCACGAGGCTACTTAATTTGAAGAGGACAGAACTACAGGCTTTCAAATCTGCAAATCATTGATCATAGATCATGGCTATTTTCATTTCTGCTTTTAAGTCTCTTAATGTCATTCCAGTCGCATTAAGGTTTTAATGTTGTCGTTTCTCCAGCATATTTTCGACCGTTTTTTACGTGTTTCCGATCAGTTGAAAAGGTTAGAAGAGTGTTAAACAGACACTCATATTGACTGGCAGCATGTAGCAAAGCTTCTTAAATAGAGAAATGTATTTTAAGATGCAAGACTTGTCAGGATCTGCTCAAACCACCTGGATGTGGGAGGTCAGAATATTGATTTATGAGAGAGAGAAAGATTTTTGGGGTTTGACCATCTACTCAACACAAATTATGTTATTTGGGGACTAGCATAGTTCAATTTTATTTCTATAGTTCGCTTGCATGTAGGGGTCTTTAGCAGCGGGAGTAAACCGGGGGAACCCATGAGGTTGGACAGGCAACTCTCTACTCCTTGTCACGTACAAGCGGGAATCGAAGTCATGCCACTTGACTCAATGACAGACCTTATGAGGCAACGTTTAACATATTAATAAGACAAACTAGTATTTTGGTGACTAGTTGGGTTGGTGATTCTACTCCCTACCACTACAATCTGATTGAAATACACATCTATAGTTTGTTTTGTTTGTTTTATAACCACTCTTCCAGACCCTAGTGTAGTAAATTTTAAACTATAAAAAACGAAACGAAATAGGATCTGTGTTTTAATCAGATTGTTATCACTACAAACTCTGGATTAAATTCAAGTGAGGATTGATAGGTCATTAAGGGACTAGCATATGGTACAGGGGCCTTTTTTCGCTTTTTTGAGCTTTTGGCGACATTTTGTTTTCAACATTTAAAAATTATTGCCGGGGCTAAAGCCCCCCTAGCCCCCCCGGCTCCGCGGCCCCTGATATGGTAGGCCTACAATACAATTTTTATTTCAATAATTCGCTTGCGTGAAGGCTTTTAAAGGAGCTAAGTCTGTAACTCAATATCTTCCAAAATCTTCGCCAATGAAAACACAAATTATTTATCAATTTAAATCAACATTGATGCTGTGATCTTGCCGGGATAAGACAGGTTTCATATAATCAATATTTAAGACAAAATAAATTTTTAACATGTACCATGTACATGTACATGCGTTCCAGCCCCAGTTTTGGGAAGAAAGTCGAGGAAACGTGGCTAGACATATATCACCAAACCAAACCGTGTATGTAGACTGGAATAACGAGACGCTAGAAATTTGCATTCGATTGAGATTGCTGACTTATTTCGCGGAACATAACTCATATGGAATTAGAGTAAAAACGGAAACAATTGAATGTAAATCAGTTTAATATACAATCAGATTATATTATTATATGCATTGCGACCCATTTGGGTCAATTTCTAGGTGTCAAATATTAGCGATTTAGCTCTTTTAAGAGTGGAGGTTGGGATGGCCTAGTGGTCTAGAGTGCCGCACTTCAACCTCTAGCTGGCCAGCCACCTCTGGCTTGCAGCTGTGGTTTCGAGTCCTAGTGTGAGTGTATGTGGCATGGAGATAGGGGCGCCATCTCAACCTCGTAGGTTTTCTCCGGGCACTCCGGTTTTCTCCCACTGCTAAGACCCCTACGCGCAAGCGAATTATTGAAATAAAATAAGACCATATGTTAGTCCCGAAATGACCTAGTTGTGTTGAGTAGACGTTATACCTTCACTCTCTCTCTCTCCTTTAAGAGTGGGAGGAAGTCATGCAACATTACACTTTGTCACCTACAAGCCTGTATCATCAAATCTGAACAGTTTGAACTTTGTATAGATTGACACTTCCATGGTTAATGATACAGCATGCAAACGATTCCACCTGAATAACCCATGGGATTTAGCAGAAAGAGGCAGTTGTCATTCTGCGTGAAACGATAATTTGACAGTGAGAGATGATGTCACCTGTACTCGATTGACGATCTAAATTGGGATTGAAACCACGCCACTTGACTCAATGGAAGGGATATAATAATCAACGCAGGAGAATTTTGCCCAGACAGTGTTTTTTTTCCGTCTTACTAGTCTTGGGTGGCTGATTGGTTTAATGCATGCGTGTTGTATCATAGGATCTGTCATTGAGTTAATTGGCATGGTTTTGATTCCTTGGTTGTATGTGACATGGAGTAGGGTCACCTGTCCAGCCTCATGGGTTTTCTCTGTGTCTTCTGGTTTCCTCCCACTGCTAAAGACCCCTACCTGTAAACAAATTATTGAAATTAAATTAAACCATGTTAGTCACGAAATGACATAGTTTGTGTCAGTGGACATTCAACTCTCTCTCTCTCTCTCTCTCTATAATTCCAACTGCAAAGGGTTCTTTTTTACAAACATGCCAATGTGTACACACGTTGACCTTGACTATACGTGCCATGGAAACAACTAGGCAACCATTTCCTTATCGACACCAAGTACGCCATCCCTGATAAGAAAAATATTGCAGGAATATTGGAAAAAAAATTATGTTTAATATTTTTTGAAAGACCACATTTTTGAAACTCCAATTATTTAATTCTTCTAAAAAAAACATTGTCCGCTTACATTATTTGAAAATCAAAATAGATGATGATGTTTTCTTGCAAAATGCCAGAATTTACAGAATTTCTGTGTCTCGGGAATTCAAGATAGGTAATTATCGTTCTGGATATTTGCCCTGACGTAATTTATTAAAGATTAGCCTTGTTTATATAAAACTCACACTTGCTCTCGTGTGTCAGAAGACTTCTAGAAATCCGTGGTGATTATTCCGTTAGTGATTTTATACATCCTGGAATTACTGTCGATAATATACTTCCTGACGGGGTAATCCTACGTCAAGATTGAGAGAGAGAGAGAGAAATGGGGTTTAACGTCCACTCAACACAACTAGGTCATTTCGGAACTGACACATGGTTTAATTTTATTTCAATAATCCGCTTGCGCGTAGGGGTCTTTAGCCGTGGGAGGAAACCGGAGTGCCCGGAGGAAACCCACGAGGTTGAGAAGGCGCCACGAGGTTGAGAAGGCGCCCCTATCTCCATGTCACATACGCTCACACCAGGGCTCGAAACCACAGCCGCAAGCCAGAGGTGACCGGCCAGCTAAAGATCGAAGCGCGACACTCTAGACCATTTGGCCATCCCAACCCCCCACGTCAAGATTGAAGCTTTCACTTCATTGTTGTTTGACCTTTAATAGTAAATGCAGGAGGACCACACGCGCTACAGGCTAAACAAAAAATCTGCAAGATAAACCCGAGGACAATACAGAAAATAGACCCCTATCCACAAGCGAATTACTGAAATAAAATTAAACCATGTGTTAGTCCTGAAATGAGCTAGTTTGGGTCGACTGAATGTTAAACCCTATTTCTTCCTCTCTCTCTTTATTTCAAAAAATGGTACAGGCATGGTTCTAACAGTACATTATTTATACTAGATGAAATATTGGACTGGTGTGACAATTTTGTTGAGATGCACATGCAATATATTGCCTGTATTTAATGTTCTCGAGAGCGAGACATTGCGTAATATATCGAAACAAGACTTGAAGTGAGGTCTTCTTCCAGGATCAATATATTACTCTAATGTCTCGCTCTCGATTATTAAACCATACAGATGAAGGATTAAAAAATTTTGTATCCTCTGCAGACGGTATAAGCAGGATATGATGAAATTGACATTTTGCATAATATTGCCTGCTAGGAAATCTTTGAATTACTGTAAAGATGAAATCTTTGGTTTATTTTCGAGATTAATAGATAATAGTTCACTATTGGACTGAGAATCAGGGACTACCTGTCAAGGAGTAGGGTCGCCTGTCCAACCTGGTGGGTTTTCTCCGGGTCCTCTGGTTTCCTCCCACTGCTAAAGACCCCTATGTGTAAGTGAATTATTGAAATAAAATTAAACCATATATTAGTCCCTAAATGACCTAGTTTGTGTCGAGTGGATGTTAAACCCCAGTTTTCTCTCGACTGAGAATCATGGTTATATATTTAATTATTGTGTAAGTCATCGAAAGACAATATAAGAATAGACTCGCTGTTCAACAATGTTTTATAATTCATAACATAGAAAGAGAGAAATGGGGTTAAATGTCCACTTGACACAAACTAGGTCATTTTATTTCAATACTTAGCTTGCAGGTAGGGATATTTAGCAGTTGGAGAAATTCAGAGGACCCACTTGACACAAACTAGGTCATTTTGGAACTAACATATAAGTTTTTTAATTTTATTTCAATACTTCACTTGCGCGTAGGGGTATCTAGCAGTGGGAGAAAAACGTAGGACCCGGAGAAAACCTACGAGGTTGGAAAGATGACCCTACTCCTTGTCACATACAATCGAGGATTCAAAACCGGTTGACTCAATGCCAGGCTTTATGATACGCACATGTTAACCATTCGGCCATCCAACCCCCCAAAACTGCTCAATGAGAATTTGTTCCCAGCACTTATTTGTAAATAATTTCCCTAACCATTCAACCATCCAACTCCCAAACATAGATTGAATCATCGAACGGTAGAAATTTAACATTTTCTAATCGCCAGCCTGCATCTCTCTTGTCGAGTTGCGCTACACAAATATTCACGATGCCGACGTAATATTTGATCGTCATTGTTCTGTCAATAGCGACTATTGATCACCAAACGACGTTTTAACTCGCTATATTATACCGCAGGATAAATTGTTTATTAATATCACTAGTGATTATCAAATCAATTGTTTATTGATAACTGTATTGATTATCGATATGGTTTGACTGTTTCCATTCTTCATGGGGATCACGGTGGCTAAGTGGATATGGCGCTGGTTCGCTAGCCTGGAGGTTGAGTGTTCGATCCCTGCATTGGCCGAGAAAGTTCATCTCGATTTTCCGGCGTGATTCCCCTTGTCAGTGATGCAGAAGGAGGGCCTGACAAGGACAGCTGCCTAGTCTTTCGGATGGGACGAAAAACCGAGGTCCCGTGTACAAATTGGAGTGCACGTAAAAGATCCCTTGGCAGTTGGAATTCGATATAAGAGTAGGCCGTAGCGCCGCTGCCCGGGCAAAATTTCCCTCATTGCACACTGTGGCGTATGCCCGTCTTCAATTAGCCCAGGTTAGGTGCTTAAGCGTAGGACGTTAAACCCCATTTCATTCATTCATTCATTGATTATCGATATGGTTTGACTGTTTCCATTCTTCATGCATTTCGTCTGCATAACGCCTCATCAGACTCGTCGTTAATAAAAAAAGAGAAATTGTCATCACCTTTCATAATGAGAATAGTTTGAATGTGAATTATTTATAGACATATTAGTTTACGTGGCCGTCAAGCGTCTCTTGTTGATTATTGTGGGGGTTGGATTGCTGAATTGTTATCGTGCGTGCGCTGTATCATAAAGCTTGTAATTGAGTCAACTGATGTGGTTTCGAATCCCAGGTTGTTTGTTGCAAGGAGTAGGGTCGCCTGTCCAACTTCGTGGGTTTTTATCTGGATCCTCCAGTTTCCTCCCACTGCTAAAGACCCCTTCATGCAAGCGATTTATTGAAATAAAATTAAACCATATGTTAAGTCCCGAAATGACCTAGTTGTGTCGAGTTAAAGTTAAACCCCATTTCTCTCTCTCTCTCTCTCTCTCTCTCTCTCTCTCTCTCTGTCTGGATAGCCATATTGGTTTAAGTGTCTGTCAAGATGCTCTTGTTGATCATTAAATAAATATATTGACTTTATTTTCGGAGGGAACAATATTTAGTACACAAGCTATACAACTAGCAAATACACAGTAACAATGGTTACAAAGTGCATATATATATTATATAAGCTCATAAAAAAGAAATATCAAACAAACAAGAAGAAAAAAAAAAGATGACAAATAAACCTAGATTCAGAGGGTTGAAAGATTTAACAATTTTATTAGAATGGATTAAATTGGAACTGTACCATTTATAATTTACACAAAAACATATGCGGACAAGACACCATGTGATTTTCTATTTTATTATTAATTTGATTTCTATTCTTTTGTCATGTATTTCCAGGATGATGCATTGAAAGAAAAAGAAAATGAATGTGAAACTTTAAAAACCCATTTAGATGTTGAAAAAAACAGAAATGAAGAATTGGTAAGGATTTAGTTCAATATTAAATATATTAAAATTTTAATGGATACTTCAATTTTGATTGGCTAAGCACTAAAATCAATCCAATAGTATTTAGTCAAACTACTAAAATTTGGGTTTTATCTTAATTTAAATTTAAGTGAAACGGTAAACCCCATTTTGTTTCATTAGAAATAATATTATGTCATAAAAATTACTTTTATAGGGTCAAACAATTACCAATTTATGCTAAAGGTATATAGCTTTAAGTAATCTTAATAGACCATTCCTTAGTCTCAGACACTCAATATCAACACCATGATTGAAAAACTGGGAAGATGATGTGTCAAGGGAGATAACTGGTGTATGATCAGATGGAGTCAGACCACAATGTTAAATCCATGCCCATCCTTATCCTATCTCAATAACCACACTGATTCTGAAAGGTACAAAAGCCTTACTTCTTGTCACATATAACTGGGAAATCGAAACCACACCAGTTGACTCAATGACAGACCGTATAATACTGCAGACATGTGCTAACCATTCGGCCATCCAGCCCCCATCATTTGATAGAAAGAAAACAGTAATTTCATGATATCTATTTCATTTCTTTCAGGAAACAGATCTTCGTGAATTGGCCGCACAAAACTCGCAGTTAACTCTTGATATCACTCATTTTGAAAAACGATTGGTTGAATTAGAAGGGGTAAGTACTGCTTTCCTACGGTAATCGTTTTTTTCCATCCACTAGGGCCAGGTGTTGTGACGTCATATGTAGACAGGGCTAGCCCTAACCCTAACCTTGGTCCAAGCCAAACCCTTATCCTAACCCACAATCCACATATGACCTCATAATACCTGGCTCCAGTGGATGGAAAAAAAAGCCCACTACTTTCCTTAGTCATTATTTATAAAAACGTATTTCAAAGGTGATGGCTTGGCATTGGTTAACCCTTTGACCGTCAGACGTTTCACATGAAACAATAATAAGGGGAACATTTTGCAGGTCATGATGTAAGTAAAGCTGACAAAAAATGTTAAATATTTCCAAAAATTATTTACATTTGTACAATTTGTTCTTACATTTAAAGAGTTACAGGATATATTCTTAACTATCTGCTTCTCCTAGTTGAAACCCCCAAACAATCCAATGGTTAAAGGGTTTATTAGTACGAATATTAGCTATTATTCTTAAAATATTTTAGTTTATGTTTTTGTGAAAAAGACCCTAATTCTACCTGGGATATTAACCAGGACTCCCAGCTATTGTCCTGCCACAACACTTTCATATGTATATATACATCTCCCAAAGATTTTAAAAACTATGAAAATATATAAAATAAAATTAAAGTTTCTTTAATTTTATTTTTTCTACTCCGCCCTGCAGGTATCACCTTTGATCTAGTCTCCAACCAGATATATCAGCCTGTTCAGCTTTAATAACACTCTAAGGGAGGATTGCCGTCAGGCCCGTAGCCAGGAAATTGTTTTTGAGGGGGCAAAGATGTTTTCGGGAGGGCCAACTAGCATGGGCATCTGCATGAATTTTGCGGTAAAGGCCAATTTTCTTGTGATATTGGGGGGGGGGGGCAAGACTCAGTATTGGGAGGGCAGTTGCCCCCCCGTGCCACCCCCTGGCTACGGGCCTGATTGCTGTACCCGTCTCCTGTTTCAAAATATATGAAATATAAATCTTCTGATTGTGGTTTATACATTAACTGTATATAGCCGTCTTATAATTTGGGGATCACGGTGGCTAAGTGGATAAGGCGCTGGTTCGCTAGCCTGGAGGTTGAGTGTTCGATCCCTGCATTGGCCGAGAAAGTTCATCTCGATTTTCCGGCGTGATTTCCCCTTGTCAGTGATGCAGAAGGAGGGCCCGACAAGGACAGCTGCCTAGTCGTTCGGATGGGACGAAAAACCGAGGTCCCGTGTACAAATTGGAGTGCACGTAAAAGATCCCTTGGCAGTTTGAATTCGATATAAGAGTAGGCCGTAGCGCCGCTGCCCGGGCAAAATTTCCCTCATAGCACACTGTTGGCGTATGCCCGTCTTCAATTGGCCCAGGTTAGGTGCTTAAGCGTAGGACGTTAAACCCCATTTCATTCATTCCATCTTATAATTTAATTGTTCCTCTACTTTTCTATGTTACATCTTTTCAATATATACCGGTATTTATATTTGTACTTTTATGAAGAGGGAGTCTATAGGATTCTGCCTGTTCTCCAATCTTGTTTCTGTGAATAGCCTCAGCTGTATGACTAAGTCCCCCATTAAAACTACTTTCAAGTTTCCGGATAACCAACGGTGTTGCCCATGAAGCTGTTTTTCTTTCAAGTTTATTTTATTTTCTTTAGACAAGGTCAAGTTTGCACTGATAATCCTACACACTCTTCGGACGACGCAATTTTGAGAACTTCTTTCTAGAAGCGTCAAGTTTCCCTTATAAGTAAACCGGTGCCGCATAGGTACATATCATTGGCATTTTTTCCCACCCTTAGAAATCATTGACACAGAAAATAATAACAAGATAGGACTGTTTATAGATACCATCTATTTTAAGGCTTTATTTTAATAAATTTTAAAAATATAACTTAAAAATTTGAAATTTCCGCTTTAAGACTCCCTAAGAGTAGGTTTTAGAGCTATTCTCAAGATACAAGTTCCCCTCATTTCTCAAGCTAGGTGCAAAAAATAAAAAACGTACAATTCCATCACATTTCACATCCTTAGCTGGCTTCCGTTTCTATCTATTTTGTTAGAATATGGAAATAGACTGACTATCTTCTTTAAAAGACCAATCTCAATTATAATTTGGAGAATAAAAACTGCATAATTTTGTGTTAAGAGCCCTTAAAATCCTCTTCCTTAGGGCTGAGCAACTAACTCAATACTTAAGTCAGTCTCGAGCTGTATTATAATAGTAAGTGCAGGGGGACTGCGACATTTGATTTACATAAAAGACAAATATAACGACAAGACATCATACTCAGAAGTACACTGTACATTTTTATGTATATAACTACAATCTTACTTAATGCGTCTTAAATCAGGCGCAGATCCAGGATTTTTTGCAGGGGGGGGTCGAGGTTTGATAATTGCTTAACTAATTGCATGGGGGGTTTGGAGCCCTACCCAAGAAAAATTTGGCAAATTACATTCAATTTGGTGTATTTTGACGTATTTCTGGAAGGTAAATTCATCCTGCTCAACTCAATGTATACAAACTCATAATTTGTGGGTCAGATTCAGGCTTTTGCATTTAAGTTTCAAAATTTCATGTCTGAGCAGGGGGGGTCCAGACCCCCTGGACACCCCCCCTCTGGATCCACGCTTGTTAATATACATGTTTTATTTTTCGAACACAGTTCAATAATTATTGGAACACAACGATCTGATCTATTGATTTATTTGTCTTCTATTCTTGTCACATTCTGGTGGTGTGATCTGTCGTCTGCTTCAAGCAACGCTATTTTAGAACTCTAACTCTCTTGTGTTTCCTTCTTTTAACTCATAAAAAAGCTATTCATGGACAAGTGTTGTTTTTATCGAAATCTTCTTTTGGTATTGAAGTTGTATCTCTATATTTATACTGTCTGTTACACCGAGAAGTTTACGCGGAGATAAGCATTGTAATTTGCTAATCGCGAGATACTTGACCAACTCAGCATCCGTCTACCTCTCATTAGGTTCCAGTAATGATTTTCCATCAGCTCTGAAACGAGTCCTTGCTTCGCTAGTTTTTACAGACACAGGAACACGTTTATCCAGTGTATTTTTTCTTACATTGTCTTTAAATATTTCCCGTCTTCAATTAGCACAGGTTAGGTGCAGAAGTGTAGGACATTAAACCCCTTTTCATTCTTTAATTATTGAATCCAAATAAATATAAAGTGAGAGGAATCCAAAACCATTAGAATAACATAAACTTAGATGGAACTTGATACGGTGACACCAGTAGTAGTAGCATTACCACATCAAAATTTCAACTGTGATAAACAGCATTGTAATGTATGTTTTTATATAGGGGCTGCTACAAGGATCTCAATTCTTTTTAAATTATGAAAATTGAAAAATTATTAAAAAAGTTATGATAAAATTAAGATGTCAGATTTTGCTATTTTTGTACATAAATGTTACTGTAAGTAAAGAAGGGAAAACACGTAAGTTTTCCCCATGTTTTTGTTAAAATTTAGTCCATAGTTTAAATCTAATATTGTGCGTCTAGATTTTGACCATTGCCATATTGCAAATATTGGTGATGAAAATATGCTTCCTAGGTACAATTTTCTAAAAAATTCAATTTTTTAAATTAAAGATTCCATATACGAACATGTCAAAAAAGGGGCGTCGCTAGAGTCAGAAAGATTTGATTTAAGTGATGCTTAATTAAAATTAATAACAAACATTTAATAAACAAAGCACTGTACAAATGTTTTATTTTTCAAACAAATAGATATTGAAAGTATGACTTAAGGTTCCTGAAATAAAATTAATTAAAAAATTCATATTCCTGAAAAATCAATATTCAAAAATGGGCGTGGCACACGGCGGCCATCTTTGTTTTTAAGAGATGTAACCTGGATGATTGGTAGTCATAATTAATACATATTTATTTATCAAAACATCATCCGAAAGAGATAAGTAAGGGTTTACATGCCAAAAATAACTGAAATTAAAATGTTTTATTATCTTTATATGCTGATTTCATAAATGATGTGTCGCGCGGAGGAAAAGGGGCGGGGCCAACAACATATTTTGAAACTTAAAATGAAGGTAACTATTTCATGTTGCATATCAAATTAAAGGTCTACAGAAACACTATTCAATCAGGTATGTTGTATTTAAATTATATATAATGTGAAACTGACCAGTTTATTATAAGTTTCTAAATTTTTCATCAGGCAGTCTGATCACTCAAAAAATAATGAAATAAATTAAGCTATATACATTTCAGGAGTAAAATAACATATGACATAAGGAGTTGACAGCTAGACATTTCAACTTCACCAGTGCCTGAAAATGAAACAAAAACAAGAAAATAATTCATATGTAAAAAAAATTGAAATTTACTAATAATAAATACTATGCATTTCTTAATGATATTTCAAGAAAATAATTTTTATATGTAACATGTTTTGTATTTACTATGTACTTTTCTTTATCTTTCAGTTCACCACCTAAAGATCCTCTTTCGATATTTAGTTTTTAATACATACAGATATCTAAAATTTATGGTTTTGTTTTTAGTAATAAAAGTTTTAACTTACTTTGCTTTGAACTTTGTGTATGATAATTCAACAGCTTCAGCTTGAGGAAGAGAAAACAATCGACCACCACTTGTTGGTACTGGAGGAAGAAGTGGTCCAGCAAAAACATAAATCCTTTTTATTTCTACTTCGTCTTTGGGTGTTGGTCTCTTAAACTGGCATGGAAGCGATGTGGGTTGCAGAAAGTCAACTAATACATTTTCATTGCAGACACTGGTTACAATTCCTAAAAAGATATAAATAAGATAATAAATTTTTCAATGGCGATTGAATTCAGATCGATAAATGCGTGCAGCTTGTCTGTACTGGGGGCCGTGAAAGGTTAACCGGTCATTGAGTCAAGTGGCATGGTTTCGATTGAATCCCTACTTCTACTTAGGCCCTAATAAAATTAAACCATGTTAGTCCCAAAATGCTCTAGTTAGTGTCGAATGGACATTAAACCCCATTTCCATTGATCATTACTCCTGTCTTTAACTTATGTCATTATAGTAAAACAAGAAAAGCAAATGTTAAAGGTTATACCTGGGAACCATCCATTGTCGAAGGCCACAGCAATCCAATCATCACTATCTATGTTGTCTCCATCAGCAAGTATATCATTACTGTATTCATCTTTTTCATAGTTGTCACTTTCACTTTCATCATTTTCAACTGGCTTCTTGCTGTGTTTTGAAATTGTTGGTCTTTTTCGTTTCTTTTTCTCAGATTCCTTAACAAGATTTTGTTCAATCTCTGTCTTAGTAGTAGTTTCAAATTCTTTATGGGTTTTACGAAGCTTCAAACCCTCACATCTTGCTTCTCTGAAGAGCGCGCTTCTTTCATCATCCGTCTTCTTATCTAGCCAGTCACTCAGGCGCTTACTGTTTGATTTAAGCAGCAATAAACTTGTGTGGTAGTGGAGAGTTGCATTTCTGCGCCTCGATTGACTGGCGTCCAACATTCCAAAGTGCCTTTCACAACTCAAATTATGCAGCGGTGCTCCCGATACTAACTGTTCTTTTTTCTTTTCGACAGGCCTACTCATACCACCAGATAGAAAATCTGAAAGCTGGTTGTTGCAGCATTCAAGCATACCTTCACAAATACCACTTGTACACTTGAGGAAAAATTCTATTTCGGATGGCTGTTGCATTGATGTCAGGAACATGACCGACTTTCTTTTGTCAGGAAAATCTTCAAACAAAGAATCATCATTTACATTCAAGATGCTCAGTGGATCTTTCACCCATAAATTTATTTTCTGGTACATTGGTTGAACATACTCATGTAATGAGAGATAGTTGCAGTGACCACTAGTCATAGCATCCCAGTATGGACCACTAATCTTGAAATACACTGAAGCCAACGAAGTTATTATAGCAACTATTTTATCATCCATCAGATCGAGATTTGCAGACTTTACCTTTAAGTTTGTAGTTTGAAGACCACTGAAGAAATTAAGTATGTCTTTTCTGTGGAATAGCACTTGGGCAGACGTTTCGAAGAGACAATTAAATCTGTTGTCTTTATAACTTCCAATTAAAGACTTAGTGTTGTGCATTCTACAGTATGCTAACCAACGTTCCCTTAAACCATTTTTCTCATCGGGAACAGGCCCCAATAAATCGGAAATAAATCTAACAGTACGCACTCCTGCGATTTCTCGTCTGTATAAAACTGTGGTCTCTTCCCAGCTTAATTCCTTTCTCTTCTAACTCTTTCTGGATATGATTTAAATGTTTAACAGCATAGGAATGGAAGCCCAGGAGAACATGAACCATACAATAAAATGAGTAGATTGTACTCCTGTCTTCCTCGCCATCATACTCTTCTAACAGGTTGTCTTTCCACTCTGTAATTTGCTGATTAGACAGCTTTTCATTTGCAGCCCTGTCAGACATAACATATGAGAGCTTTCTTACAATATCTGTCACAACAGTCTTTCCACATGTTGCCACCTCAGATAGTTCTGTTTGAGCCGTGTTCGTTATAGTTCGTGCAGTTTCTGTGGCAACATGTCGAAAGCCAAGGGGCAGCACATCTGAATTCGACAGTGTCAGTGCATTTCCCAGAATCTTTTTTTTCTTTCTTGATGTTCCATCTTTATGAATGCCAAAATGCTCAGACGAATTTATCAAATCGGCATACATCTTTTTCACCAAGTACTGGCCTTCATCAGAAACATTGAGAACAGTTTGTCTTTGAGGTAATTTATTATTTTCTACTGGTCTGTGGACCACATGTTTTAGGACACTTGAAATTACTAAGGGGATTTTATCTGTAGCCACTTCATATGACAACAGCTCAAGCATGCATCGTCGGGAATCATCCGTAAATATCCCCTGTTCAGTCAACGTACATGGAGTTACATGTACTTCACTCTCCTCCAAGGCGTAACGATTGTTAATTGATGAAATTTCTTCTTCAAGCTTGTTTATCTTCTTCTCTCGACTTTCGTTTGATATAACTCTTTTATATTTTCTTTTCCAAAAGATGCATTTGGTTTGCAGTGTTTTGTTTTTCACTTGTAACGATCTTATTTCTTTTTGCAAATTTAATTTTTCTTTCTTGAGTTTCTGGAGTTTTTCATTTTTTCGTTCTTCTCTGTCATATACATTCCTTGGCTTATATTTGGTTTTTAGGTCACTAAAAGATTTCTTTAGTTTTGTAGATTGGTTTGTAAGTCTGCAAAGGTATTTCTTTTTTTTTTTTATTTCACCATCTAAGTTCTTGACCATAGAAGTATTTTCACCAATATCTTCAGTTGCCATATTTAACAATGTAAAACAAAATTTAGAGTTATCCAAGTTAATTCTTTCTGTGTCTTTTCTTCTTCGTCTCAAATCATCCCGCTTTCTGTGTAGATCTTCAATAAACTTCTTAATTTCAATGGCGCATACATTCTTGGGTATGTTGGCTAATTTTTGTATCCAACCAGTCCAAAGTTGTAAGTTGTAAGGTTTGTTTATTCTTTCCTTCTCTAAAACCTCTCTATATAGGTCTAAAACTACACCATTGGTTAGATCCTGAACTACAGGGAACTCACCACTTTCTAAATTTAACAAATTGATGCCAACAGCATCAGCAAAACTTCCAATGTATTCTTTGGGTTTCTTACTTTTTAATTTCACCATCTGTGTAAAGAAAAGGAAAAATATTGATAAAATTTTTAATATTTATATTTTTTTAGTATAATTTATTATCTAAGTAAGATATTTTTTCTGTTAAATGAAGGCTAGGCCTAGTTAAAGTAGTTTGTGACTGTGAGGAAATTAGAAAAAAATTTTTTATAAGGTAGCCTAAGCCTAAGGTCGCCTAGTTGCCAGTTTTTGGTAATATAATTTTTTAAAATTCCTACTTCCATGATGATCATCAATCACAATGTTCTACTTGAGTTATTATTAATTAATTCGGTGTTTATAGAATCTATTTCTGTGAGAAAAAATTGTAAAATTATTTTTAAAGAAAGAGAAAAATATTGATTAACTTAGTTAAATAATTATATTATTTAGTATAATTTATTATCTAACTGGGCCTAGTTTAAAAAAGTAGGCCTAGTTTGTGAGTGAGAAAATTAAAAGAATTTTTTTTTATATAAGGTAGCCTAAGGTCGCGTAGTTGCCAGTTTTTGGTAATATAATTTTTTAAAATTCCTACTTCCATGATGATCATCAATCACAATGTTTTACTTGAGTTATTATTAATTAATTCGGTGTTTATATATTAAGTAGATATTATAAAATACATACCTCTTCAAAAAAATTCGCTTTGCTTTCTTTAACTCTTCAATTCGTTGTCTGCTATATAGAATCTATTTCTGATCTGTGAGAAAAAATTGTAAAATCATTTTTAAAGAAAGAGAAAAATATTGATTAACTTAGTTAAATAATTATATTATTTAGTATAATTTATTATCTAACTGGGCCTAGTTTTAAAAAAAGTAGGCCTAGTTTGTGAGTGAGGAAATTAAAAAAATTTTTTTTATATAAGGTAGCCTAAGCCTAAGGCAGCCTAGTTGCCAGTTTTTGGTAATATAATTTTTAAAAATTCCTACTTCCATGATGATCATCAATCACAATGTTCTACTTGCGTTATTATTAATTAATTTAGTGTTTATATATTCAGTAGATATTATAAAATACATACCTCTTCAAAAAAATTCGCTTTGCAATCTTTATTAACTCTTCAATTCGTCGACTGCTATAGAATCTATTTCTGTGTGAAAAAATTGTAAAATTATTATTAAAGAAAGAGAAAAATATTGATTAACTTAGTTAAATAATTATATTATTTAGTATGATTTATTATCTAACTATGCCTAGTTAATAAAGTAGGCCTAATTTGTGACTGAGGAAATTAAAAAAAAACATTTGTTATAAGGTAGCCTAAGGTCGCGTAGTTGCCAGTTTTTGGTAATATAATTTTTTAAAATTCCTACTTCCATGATGATCATCAATCACAATGTTCTACTTGAGTTATTATTAATTAATTCGGTGTTTATATATTAAGTAGATATTATAAAATACATACCTCTTCAAAAAAAATCGCTTTGCTTTCTTTAACTCTTCATTTCGTCGTCTGCTATATAGAATCTATTTCTGTGAGAAAAAATTGTAAAATTATTTTTAAAGAAAGAGAAAAATATTGATTAACTTAGTTAAATAATTATATTATTTAGTATAATTTATTATCTAACTGGGCCTAGTTTAAAAAAGTAGGCCTAGTTTGTGAGTGAGGAAATTAAAAAAAAATTTTTTTATATAAGGTAGCCTAAGCCTAAGGTCGCCTAGTTGCCAGTTTTTGGTAATATAATTTTTTTAAATTCCTACTTCCATGATGATCATCAATCACAATGTTCTACTGAGTTACAATATTGGTTACAGTTACAAATATTTGCAGAAATTGAAAGCGAATAAGATGTAAACAAACAATAACATACGTAACAACAACGCATTTGCCTCTATCGGCGATCGGATCGATGTTATTTCTTTTGCCGTTAACACATCTTCAACCCGTTCGTTCTACAACCACGAACAGTTTTATAAAACTCTAGAAATGTCTACTTATAGATGGTTTAATTGTCGTTTTAATGATGTATTTCATGATAGGTATTCATTACGTTTTGAATATAAAATTCGGAAGAATAGCGAGCTACTCAATGAAACAATTGACAGCGCGTCACGTGACAAAACACGGCCGATTACACAACTAGTAGATCGACCGTTTTGACGCCCACGGGTCTATTTAGATCGCGTTTTATAATGATTAAAAGGTTTTTTATTAATTAATTCAGTGTTTATATATTAAGTAGATATTATAAAATACATACCTCTTCAAAAAAATTACGACCCGCAGCACTAAAACTGTGTAAAATTTCGCTTTGCAATCTTTGACTCTTCAATTCGTCGTCTGCTATAGAATCTATTTCTGGAAGCGAGGTCGCGGTGTCTTGCGGGAATCCTCGTCTGATTGGCTGCCAAATATGATCTCATTCTGACGTAAAATGAGAAAACCCGAGCTATTTTTAGGTGACCACTCAACGGAAAGACGGTACGCATTTTGACTTCATGGTATTTTTACAAGACAAAACAGCCCAATTTCCCAAGGGTATTACGTGTCATCAATAAAAAAACAAGTTGACATGTTTGGTATCATTAAAAAGATAATTTTATTGTCAATACAGTGTATGCAAAATTTAGATGATTTTATTGTTATTTGACATAGCATTAGGCAATTGTCTTCAGACAACTTTTTGCAAAATAACGTTGTTATTCAATTTGACGTCACGTCATTTGGTAATGCTAGTAGTAGGAGTTTAAAGATGTTGTTGTCTTTAATTATTGACGTTCTCAGTGTTCAATTTGTCAATTTAGTCGTATTATCGAGTAGCTAGCGATACTGGTGTTGTGTCATGGGATGTTTAGTTTGATTTAAAATGGAGAATACAAATTAACGTGGATATGTTTTCGTTGTAAATGTTTTTAGAATTCAGAAATAAAATGAAATGAAATTAGTTGAATGACCTGAAATTAGTTGAATGAAATGAAATAAAATAAAATAGGGTATAATAAGGTCCATTTTTTTGGCACCAACCAGCCCAGTGAAGACCTGGATACATCATGCAGTGTGCTATGAGGGAAATTTACCCGGGTTGTCTCCGAGCTCTGCATGTTATTTTGGCAGTCTTGATTGAATTACAGGGAATCAAACCTGTCACTCAATTTACATCCTATGAAATTAGAATTTCAAGGAATTTTAGTAAATAGGTGTATCCCCGGTTGTACGTGACAAGGAGTAGGGCTGTCTGTCTAACCTTTTGGGTTTTCTCCGGGTCTTCCGGTTCCCTTCCACTGCTAAAGACCCCTACACATAAGCGAATTGTTGAAATAAAATTAATCCATATATTTTAGTCCCAAAATGACCTAGTTTGTGTTGAGTGGTTGTTAAACCCCATTTCTCTCTCTCTCTCTCTCCATAATTGGATTTAACCTGAAGGAACGTAATATGTATTCCTGCGAGATATCTATCTCCCTTCTAATTTCGTACACAAATTGAGGATGACTTTTTTACACTTAACCCAGATTTTTAAAAAATTATTCATCACTTTTCTATCAGAAATGATGAATGTCAAGACCTCGGGTTGTGTCGTCAGCCTTTATTCACGACTGTAGAAATCTGGATTTGAATTTAGATAGAAATTCCGATATTACAAATTGTATTAAGAAGCGACGAGGGAGATGACTGCCTTCCTGAAAGATCCGAGATACGAGAGTCGCTGATGACATTAAAGTGGTTTTCGCTCTCTAACTGCTCACCTAAGTAATCGTGTGAATACAATCGCGAAGGAAATGGAAATGCTAACTTCGTTTCTGAATCGCTCCTGATTGCAGCTCGTTTTACATGTGAGCGAGCGCGGAGGAAGGGAGAAACTATAGAAGGTAATTCACAATAGCGGTTATTGAAACCCATTTTACATGTGAGCGAGCGTGGAGGAAGAGAGAGAAACTATAGAAAGTAATTCACAATAGAAGAGAAACCCGACACACAATATGAAGACGTCCATATCAATTAGATGCAGAGGTATTGGGTTTCAGTTCAATGATTATTATGGTACGGCTTCCTCTTGGATCGTATTTCTCGTGTTTCCCGATAAAATATCATGATATGGAGAACGCAGCCTTCATATTTCAAACACTAACTACAGGTTTATCAGTTACGATTATGTTTATCAACGCTGGGGGCAGATATATGTGGGACGAACGTTAAAGGTCATTTCAACTAAGAATTTGAAGGCACTGCCTAGATATATTTCAGTGAATCAAGGGGGTTAATACTTGCTGTCTCGATGAGAGAGAGAGAGAAAGGGAGAGATAGAGAGAGAGAGGAGGGAGAGAGAGGCAAATTATAAAAATAGAATTGAACCATATGTTAGTCTCAAAATTACTACTTTCAGTCAAGTGGATGTTAAACCCCATTTCTCTCGCTTATTTCTTTTTTCCAATATCTGGGATAACCAGTACATGTAAACCTTATGTTAGTCCCGAAACGACCTGGTTTTTGTGAGTGAAAGTTAACCCCATTTCACTCCCCATTTCTTATTGCCCTTATTCAGTATGAAAGATCTGACAAGGACAGCTGTCCAGTCGTTCGTTTGGGATAAAAAAAAACTGAGGAGCCATGTATAGATTGGCGTACACGTAAAAGATTCCTTAGCAGTTGTAATTCGATATAAAGAGTATGCCATAGTGCTTCTGCCCGGTCAAAATTTCCCACATAGCACACTGTATGGCGTATCCCCGTCTTCAATTAGCCCAGTTTAGGAGCAGAACATTTCCTATTTCCATTATTGAATAACACCAGCACACATCCATTTATCATCTT
This sequence comes from Patella pellucida, assembly GCA_917208275.1. NCBI lineage: Eukaryota > Metazoa > Mollusca > Gastropoda > Patellidae > Patella > Patella pellucida. The sequence continues at coordinate 4,268,942 of OU795041.1, forward strand.
GCACCTAAACACATAGATAATCAAACCATATCGGGAAAATTTCCCCCATAGCACACTGTATGGCGTATCCCCGTCTTCATTAGCCCAGTTTAGGAGCAGAACATTTCCTATTTCCATTATTGAATAACACCAGCACACATCCATTTATCATCTTGCACGTAATGACATAGATAATCAAACCATATCTTGCGATGGCTGACTCAATCAACTTTTACTACTTCAGGGTCTTGTAAATAAATACCCACCCAAGTAGGTGGAACCATAGTTTCAAATTTCAAAACATAAAAACCTGAAATAAAAGCTTTAGGGTAGAGCAAGCAAATATTTTTTTGCTTTTTAAGAAACATTATAATGGTTGATTAGATAAAAGAGTTGTCAGTTCTCGCTATAATAGTTAAAAATTAGATAACGTAAAGGGAATATGCTGAAAATTTCAGTCAGTCTTCATTAGCCCTGTTCATACAGCAGAACAGTAGGACGTTAAACCCTATTTAATGTCTTTTCATTTGTATTCTCGTTGCTCTAAGAAATCTCTCTCTTTAGAAAATCTGATACAGTGACAGGTTCCAATGTATTAAGGGTATTTGTTCTACTGGCAGGCAGTGGAGATGATATTATACAAGTCATCCCATGTTGGAAATGAGATGAACCTAACCTGGGCTAATAAAGACCGGCATACCCCATACACCCAACCTCCAGACTAGCGAGCCAGCATCTTACCCACTTAGCTACGTGATCCCCGTTCCCATGTTGGCTGTCTCATGCCATTAAAAGTGACTTCGATTGAAACGGAATAAAAACCAATTTATGCTCCTTAAAGAACACCTATTCCTGAAGTGGTACTCGATGTGTCATGGACAGCTACCTTGATCCACGCTGTATTTGACAGGAGAATATTTACGAAGGGGATCAGTCAACTTACGCGGACCTCCTCTCGGCCAGTTTGTCTATACATAAATTTACATTTGTTGCAGCTGACTATTGACTCAATCGATTAATTGATCAAGAAAAAATGTGAGAGAAAGACAGATAGAAATGGAGTTTAACGTCCACTCAATACAAACCAGGTCATTTTGGGACCAACATATGGTTAAATTTTATTTCAATAACTGGCTTGCGTGTAGGGGACTCAGAGAAACCCACGAGGTTGGAAGACCTAATCACATTTCACATGAACTCTGCTTTCCATTGTGACTCTTTCTGGGGTGTTGGATGGCCGAGTGGTTAGCACGTGTGCGCCGTATCATAAAGCAAGTCATTGAGTCAACTAGCGTGGTTTCGAAATCCTCGGTTGTACCTGGCAAGGTGTTGGGTCGCCTGTCCAACCTCGTGTTTTTTTGGGGGGTTTTCCAGTTTCCTTTGGGTTCTCCGGTTTCCTTCCCTGCTAAAGACCCCTGCGTGCAAGTGAATTATTGAAATAAAATTAAACCATATGTTAGTCCCGAAATGACCTAGTTTGTGTCGAGTGGACGTTTAACCCCATTTCTCTCTCTCTCTCTCTCTCTCTCTCTCTCTCTCTCTCTCTCCATCCATCAATTGATGAAGAAATTATGTGACCTAATCTCATTTCACATGTGTGACTCTTTCTTCAACCAGTTTCACCACTTTTCACTTTCAGGAATTCTTACAGAGACCAAAAGTGCACTCCACAGCGATTCTTTCAATCTATTTCATTCACCGATCAAATTACGAGACTTTAATTAACAGAACTTCGAGGACTTCTTTGAAGGTTTCCATAAAAAGACTTGTGAAGCAAACTGATCAGAAATTCATTTTTCTAAACATGGCAATAAATTGAAAAAAATATCGGATTTCTTTTCTGAATCATGAAATTATGTAAAAAGTTTTCTGTTTTGAATGTTTTAAAACAGTGAGTAATTAAAATTAAGGTTTCTTCTTGTCACAAAGTTCCATTCCTTTCTTGAAATATATTACTGTACTAGCAATTAAATTTAAGATCCTATATTTTGTTTGTCTTTCACTTACGCTGGGTAACCCATATTTAGTTGTTTACTTCATGTACTTTAAATATAACTAGGCTTAAATTAAGGATTTATTCAAAATTGTTCGCCTTATTTTAATAAAAACTTTTGTTGTTTTAATGTATCAAATACATTAATAGGAAACTATTTGCATAGTTTTATGTTGCTTGAATAGTGATCGAAAGTTGAGTAGATTCTTAATGTAAGTCTGAGAATGCTTTGTGAACTCGGGCCAGGTCGTCATAGCCTTGAGGGGGGTTGGGATGGCCTACTGGTCTAGAGGGCCGTGCTTCGACCTCTTGCTGGCCGGTCACCTCTGGCTTGCGGCTGTGGTTTCGAGCCCTGGTGTGAGCGTATGTGGCATCGAGAAAGGGGCGCCTTCTCAACCTCGTGGGTTTCCTCCCACTGCCAAAGACCCCTATGTGCAAGCGAATTATTGAAATAAAATCAAACCATACATTAGTCCCGAAATGACCTAGTTTGTGTTGAGTGGAGGTTAAACCCCATCTCTCTCTTTCTCTCTCTCTCTCTCTCTCTCATAGCTGTGACTCTTTCTCTTACATTATCTCACTTTCTGCTAATGATCTTGTTACGGCTAATTTTGTTGATCAAATCGGTCGTACACGATTTCCGTTTTAACCCTGGAATCCACCATCAAAAAAAATCTTTACTGAACCATATGTTAGTCCAGAAATGACCTAGTTTGTGTGGAGTAAAGGCTACTAGTGAAGGTCGATCATTGAGTCACCTGGCGTGGTTTCAACTCCCAGGTTGTAGTGATCGACAAGGAGAAGAGTCACCTGTGCAACCTCATGGGTTTCCTCTGGATTCCTTCCACTGCTAAATACCCCTAAGCGAATTATTGAAATAAAATTGAACTATATGTTAGTCCCGAAATAACCTAGTTTGTGTAGAGTAAAGGTTAAACCCCATCTCTCTCTCTCTCTCTCTCTCTCTCTCTCTCTCTCTCTCTCTCTCTCTCTCTCTGTTCACAATATGAGTCAACCGGCATGGTTTCGAATCTCGGTTGTAGGTGACAAGTAGTAGGGTTGACTGTCCAACCTCGTGGGTTTTCTCCGGTTTCCTCCCACTGCTGTTCTAATTAAACCATATGTTAGTCACAAAATTAACTAGTTTGTGTGGAGTAAAGGTTCAACCCCATCTTTCTCCTCTCTCTCTCTTGCTCTCTCTCTCTCTCTCTCTCTCTCTCTCAGTTCAAATTATGGTGAACAAGATGGTGTAAATACTGAATAGAAAAAAATTGAACCATTTAGAGATTCAACTTTCATGATATTAATAATAATAATGTACATTTATATAGCGCTTAATCCATCCATGAGCATGCTCTAAGCGCTGTAAGTTAATAGCTCCTGTGGATAATACATTGTGAACATATGTGTCTTAAGTCTAGATCGAAATTTATATAGCGCTTAATCCATCCATGAGCATGCTCTAAGCGCTGTAAGTTAATAGCTCCTGTGGATAATACATTGTGAACATATGTGTCTTAAGTCTAGATCGAAATTTATATAGCGCTTAATCCATCCATGAGCATGCTCTAAGCGCGGTAAGTTAATAGCTCCTGTGGATAATACATTGTGAACATATGTGTCTTAAGTCTAGATCGAAATTTATATAGCGCTTAATCCATCCATGAGCATGCTCTAAGCGCGGTAAGTTAATAGCTCCTGTGGATAATACATTGTAAACATATGTGTCTTAAGTCTAGATCGAAATTTATATAGCGCTTAATCCATCCATGAGCATGCTCTAAGCGCTGTAAGTTAATAGCTCCTGTGGATAATACATTGTGAACATATGTGTCTTAAGTCTAGATCGAAATTTATATAGCGCTTAATCCATCCATGAGCATGCTCTAAGCGCTGTAAGTTAATAGCTCCTGTGGATAATACATTGTGAACATATGTGTCTTAAGTCTAGATCGAAATTGAGCAACTGTTTGAAAAATGACAATCACGATATCACGGTTTCATAAATGACTATCGGTGATTTTAATGTAGTAATAAAGGTTTGTGTGTCTCTTTAAAAACAAACAAAAAATAAACGGACCATTTTGTCGAGGTTATTCTCTGTTTGATTGGGTCTTGCCGTTTGGTTTCCTGCTCATCTCACGCTTAATTAATCATCGAAGATGGATATTATCTGGCTCGTTAAACACTACACTCCCGGTTCTACTCGACTCAACTTCATCGATATTAACGACAGACAAAAAAAATCACGAAGAAGTAGTTCCATGTTAAGTAACAAAAATGCCAACGAAAAATTTGATTATAACGACAAAAAAAAAATTCACACTGTAGTTCCATGTTAAAAAACAAAAATGCCAACAAAAAAATCAATTGTAACTGCAAGAAGAAAAGAACCACAAAATTGTTCCATGTTAAAGAACGAAAATGCAAAAAAAACCTAAATTGATTTCAATGACTCTACTTGACTTTGTGTTTATTGGATGTGAGAAAGTTGAACGACCGAAACTAACGGCATATTATTGTATTCTTGGGATCATTAGGACATTGATATTTGCTCTTGTATCAATGCAGCAGGAAGCTAAACCGAGAACGGCATAGCAACCCGTCTGCCTGCCGCGATATAAAAAATACAATATTCAACTCTTGAAAACCGTACCTTATCTTTGAAACGTGATAATTAACTGTGGAGTGGAATTCACAACATAATTCTAACCTCAGAAGCTTGTTATTTATTGGGTCGGCAGGATTTTACAGTGGGGATGAAAAACAAGGTCCCGTTTACACATTGGCATGCACAGAAAGAGAGAGAAATGGGATTTAACATCCACCTGACACAAACTAGGTCATTTCAAGACTAACATATGGTTTACTTTTATTTCTACAATTCGCTTTCTCGTACAAGTCTTTAGCAGTGAGGAGGGAGAACTGGAGGACCCTACTCCTTGTCCTGTACAACCGGGGATTCAAAACCCCACCAGTTGACTCAATGTCGGGCTTTATGATACAGCGTGCGTATGCTAACCATTTGGCCAGGTGGACTTGACTTTAGTATAACATCTATAACTAGGGGTGGGCAAATGGAGGTCGAATTTTGGAAACGAGTGTTTTCTAAGGCGATTTTGGCTGCTGAATCCGAATCTGGTGACATTTTTGTTCTGTGACGTCATTTTGAGCTCGTTCCGTGGCCATTTTCAAAATGACTTTTTTTCAGTTATTACCCTCATATCAATTAAGGATGTTATCAAATCATAAATGGGAGTGCAATTATAGAATCCACGGTCATGAAAACATATATTCTAACATATTGGACAACTAGTTCCAATATTGTCTCGCTTTTATGAGAAAAAAAGTCATTTTTGGGCCGCCATTTTGAAGGCCACGGAACCAGATCAAAATGACGTCACAGAACAAAAATTTCTCCAGATTCGGATCCAGCAGCCAAAATCACCTTAGAAAACACACGTTCCCAAAATTCGACCTCCATTTGCCCACCCCTTCTATAACTAAACCACCAAGTCAGATGAGTTTCAAAATCCACATATGATCTGAAAACTCCTTTCAACCAAACTTCTGCTGGTTCCATTATTTCATTCTCAATCAGTAATTACTCTCACGATATTGCGATTACATATATGGCATACGATTTATTTGGATTTAAATGCGAAATTGCTAAAAGCTAATATAGTTCCATTAAAACGGTGTCCAATAACCGGAGTCTATAAATAAATACGGCAGTTCTCCCAGGAGTTGTGGAGTCTTAATTAGCTGCCTTATGTGAAACTTTTATACAACTACCAGTGACATTTTAGGTTTCAAACTGGTTTTTAGTTCAGGTCTTTGAACGTCATTTGAGGGAAAAAAAAATTAAAATGAAATGAAATGGAATGGGGTTTAAGGTCCTACTCTTTGGCACCAACTGGACAAATGAAGACATTTTAGGTTTCGAACAGTGTTTTATTAGATTGTCTTTGTACATCATTTGAGGGAAATGAAATGAAATGAAATGGGGTTTAAAGTCCTACTGTTCTGTTCTAAATAGACTAACGAAGATGGGCATACGCACCATACAGTGTATTATTAGGGATTTTGAACAATTTGAACTGCTAAAGACCCCTACCGTGCAATGTGTTAGTCCCAAAATGACCTGGTTTCTCTATTTTCAAGATAAATTAAACACTCATATATCTGAGACTGTTTTTTATTCCCTTCAGTTTCTAGACTTTCTTAAGTAAAATACATATTCAGCAGCCGAGGGATGACACGGAGGGATGACACGTTATTCTCACGGAAGAAAACTTTCAGACACTTGTAAGAAATTTGTCTCAAGTTTTGCTTTATCGATCAGGATTTTGTTGGCACAGTTTTAAGAAGGGTTCCTTAAGTCGTGTACCAGAGTGTCACAGCTATTTCTACAACTTGATTCGGCTTACACGTGTTAAAAGTTCAAGTTAGACACCTGATGCCTAATCCCATGATAATCATCTGCTTCAAGGTTTTTTCAACAATGGAATCGAACACCTAACCTTCTGCTTAGCAAGGGGGAGTTTGATGTCTGAATGGTTAGCATGTGCGCGCTCTATCATAAAGCCTGTCATTGAGTCAACTGGTGTGGTTTCGAATCCCCGATTATACGTGACAAGGAGTAGACCGTCACCTGTCAAAACTTGTCGGTTTTTTCCGGGTCCTCCAGTTTCCTTCCACTGCTACAGTACAAAAATTATTGAATCAAAATTAAACCATTTTTAGTCCCGAAATGACCTAGTTTGTGTCCAATGAGGTTAAACGTCCTACTGTTCTGCTCCGAACTTGGCGAATGAAGACGGGCATGCGCCGTACAGTGTGCTAGGAGTGAAATTCGGCTTGGTTGGTGGCACTACGACCTTGTCTTATATCAAATTCCAACTGTCAAGGAATGTTTTCCTGGCAGTCACTGACAAGGGGGGAATCACAGCATAAAATCTGGATGAATTTTCTCAGCCGATGCAGGGATCGGACACTCGACCTCCAGGCTTGCAGGCCAGCGTTAGTTATCGAACTAACGTCCTACTCAATGTGCCACTGTTGCCCTCCTCCTTTAAATGAAAATCAGCAGCTTCTCAGCAACTCTGTTTTAGAAGCGAACTATGGACATATCATCTTATATTTTCATAACCCCAGTCTTAGCCACAGTGGTGTACCCCTCCACGCCACTCGAACCAACATCTTACTAACTGACCCATTGTTGCCCCCCTCCTTGAAATATATTCTCAAGTCATCTTATATTTTCATAACCCCAGTCGTGGACGTAGTTAACCTTTTTGCGAGAGTCTGAAGAGTGGCTGATTATCACGATTCATATATTAACAACTAATGTGTGCCGATAGCTGGAGGATGATCTATTTAAAGGGACAATAACACTCTTGCTGGCTTGACAGCTCCAGAAAATAAATAATAGCCTTATTCTAAGTATTAAATGTTTAAGTGTCCTACCTGTTGTGTAAATTATCCATTCCATCCTATTTTACTTGTCCAGAGGGTCAGAAAATATTTTAAAATCCAAGTTACAATATTTCCAATTTTTTAAATTAGGTGTGTTTAGATGAAATTTGTATCATCAGTTAATTGGAAAATTGTAAAATAGTACAATTAGTTGACAAGAATAATGATTGGAGCATATTATTCAGTTACAACAAGAGTGGTATTGAGCCTTTAATGATATCCCACATCTTTGTTTAAAACCATCAGCATCTTAATCTTTCTCATGATGCGATCTCCTCTTTGTATTTGGCTTGAGGACATTTCTTTTTTCTTTGTTATTATTTTATTTTCGGTGATAATGACAGAATAACCAAACAGCTTATTTTTTTATATTTTTTTTCCTTATTATTCTGTGTTTTTCGTTAAAAACAAGAAAAACTGTCAAGTATGTTAAGAGAGTGTGGGTTCAACGGTGTATAGATAAAATTCTGTTGGATTTTTGAATAACTGTGATTCGTGGATCTTGTGGCTAAGTGGGTAAGACGCTGGTTCGCTAGCCTGGAGGTCGGGTGTTCGATCCCTGCATTGGCCAATAGTACATGCATGACGACCGCACTACACGCAAAACAAAAATCTACAAGATAAACCTGGCGACAAGACAGAAACTAGACATTGTACAAAATAAACAATTATCAAATCAAGTGAATAGATCCGGGGTCTAGATTGAGTCTGGCTGGTCGAAAAGACTATAGCATGTCTGTCATTTAGTCATCACCTGTCCGACCTCGTGGGTTTTCTCTGGGTCCTCTGGTTTCCTCCCACTGCTAAAGACCCCTACGCACAAGCAAATTATTGAAATAAAATTAAACCATATGTTAGTCCTGAAATGACCTAGTTTGTGTCAATTGGACGTTAAACCACATTTCTCTCTCTCTCATTAAAAATGTCCATACGGTCGAAAATTTAAAAACGAAAACCCATTTCATTTTAGTATTACCAATATTAACGAGACGAAGTATTAAAGGGACAATAACACTCTTGCTGGCTTGACAGGTCCAGAATTTTTTTTTAGCCTTATTCTAACTACAAGATGTTTAAGTGTCCTACCTGTTGTGTAAATTATCCATTACAACCTATCTTACTTGTCCAGAGGGTTCGAAAATATGTTTAAATCCAAGTTGCATTTGAAAGTGCTTACGTAAGGCTGTTCAAACCGTGTTACGGCATGTAGTTGAATTTTTCAAATTTTTAAAATTAGGTGTGTTAAGATGAAATTTGTATCATTTTTAAATTGAAATATTGTAAAATAGTACAAATTGTTGACCAGAATAAAAATTGGAACATATTATTCAGTTACAACAAGAGTGGTATTGGGGCTTTAATATAATAACTTACAAGAGAGTACTAGAATATTGTTCGTTTTTTAAAATTTTTATGGAGCCATAATAATAAAATCTATTGAAAAATGTCTAGAAATCTACTTAATAATGGCCCAGACAAATTTAATCATATATATGGAAGTAAATGTAATTAAATTGGATTTCATCACACTGTTTGTGTGTCAGGATAAAAAACACATGTTTTATTCTTGTCTCAGATTGAATAAAATAAAATGAAATGGGGTTTAACATCCTACTGTTCTGCTCCTAAACTCGGCTCATGAAGAATGAATGAATGAAATGGAGTTTAACGTCCTACTATTATGCACCTAACCTGGGCTAATGGAAGATGGGCATACGCCATACAGTGTGCTATGAGGGAAATTTTGCCCGGGCAGCGGCGCTATGGCCTACTCTTATATCAAATTCCAATGCCAAGGGATCTTTTATGTGCACTCCAATGTGTACACGGGACCTCCGTTTTCCATCCCATCCAAATTACTAGGCAGCTGTCCTTGTCAGGCCCTCCTTCTGCACAGACATATGCAATACAGTGTGCTACTCTTATATCGAATTCCAACTGCCAAGGGATCTTTTACATGCACAACAATGTGTACATGGGAACTCGTTTTTTCGTCCCATCCGAACAACTAGACGGCTGTCCTTGTCAGGCTCTCCATCAGATTGAATTATAATGGACAGAGAAAAAAAAATTCTAAGAGTGTATGTGGCATGGAGATGTGGGTTTCCTTCCACTGCTAAAGACCCCTACGTGCAAGCGAATTATTGAAATAAAATTAAACCATATGTTAGTCCCAAAATGACCTAGTTGTGTTTAGTGGACGTTAAACCCCATTTCTCTCTCTCCCTCTCTCTCTCTCTCTCTCTGTATTTTGGAGTTGATTCAGCATTGTCTCTCTCTCTCTCTCTGTATTTTGGAGTTGATTCAGCATTGTCTCTCTCTCTCTCTCTCTCTTGAGTTAAAAGTTAAGTTGTTGAGCTAAAAGTTGTAGTTCTTGAAATGCTGTGTTGTGCTATTGTGTTGATTTGAATTGAGCATTGTCTATCAATTTATATGTTAGGTTATAATTATAATGGTGTCAAATTAACCTGAAGATTTGATGAATGACAATATTGGCTGATATTACAAACCTATGTGGAGTGGGCGCCTTAAACTGAATTTCTCTCTCTCTCTCTCTTTCTCTCTCTCTCTCTCACTCTCTCTCTGTATTTTGGTTGATTCAGCATTGTCTATCACTCTCTCTCTGGCTCTCTTTCTCTCTCTCTCCCTGTATTTTGCAGTTGATTCAGCATTGTCTGTCTCTCTCTCTGTTTCTCTCTCTGTCTCTCTCTCTTTCTCTCTCTCCTTTCTCTCTTTCTCTCTCTCTCTGTATTTCTGTGAGTTGAATTGATTCAGCATTGTCTATCACTCTCTCTCTGGCTCTCTTTCTCTCTCTCTCCCTGTATTTTGCAGTTGATTCAGCATTGTCTATCTCTCTGTTTCTCTCTCTGTCTCTCTCTTTCTCTCTATCCTTTCTCTCTTTCTCTCTCTCTGTATTTCTGTGAGTTGAATTGATTCAGCATTGTGTATCTATCCCTGTATATAGTGTATGTTAGGTCATGATTTTTATTGTGTCAAATTTACCTGGGGATTTGATGAATGACGATATTGGCCGGTGTTCCAGGCTCTCGTTCGATCATCTTGTTGCGGCTGTAGTACTGATAGTGGGAGAAGAAGGATGGCAGTGAAGGTTGTATTGATTGAGTTAATTGAACACAGTCCTTGTTGGCGTATCTTTCGCGTATCTTCAATGTTACAAGTAGACTATCTGTCGTGTGTGTGTATGTGTGCGTTCCACCGCCGCTGCGATGTGGATACCATTCATGTAGGGATACGTACAGGTGAAATAACAAGCTTGACGAGGGAAAACGGTGAATAGTGAAATATTTACGTAGAAAAATTCTGTCGGCATAATAGAATCATTTTTTTTATGTGTTTGGGATAATTGGAAATAGATGAAGTTTGTTTATTGCGAAAAAAAACAAAACTGTGCCGAATATAGAAGTTTATTGTGTAACATTGGAATTAAGCGAGCTGATCTTAGAAAACAAATCTTTGATTTTTTTTTTGTGATTTTAAAATTATGAGAGGAAAAAATGTTTATATAATATTATATATGGATTATATCATTGACTCAATTTGTTTTTTTGCCTTTTTTTTGTTTTTTTTAGAAACATTTGGTTTTCGTTTGTGGTTTTGAAATTCGACATAAAAAAAAGTTTTTGGTGCAAAAAATATGGATTATATTTGGGTGAATTTGTTTTGTCGTTAAATTAAATTAAGTATGGAACACAATTAATATTTAAATTAAAGTTTGGAACACAAATTACTTTTAAAATTAAGTATGGAACACAAATTACTATTTAAATTAAGTATGAAACACAATTAATATTTAAATAAAGTTTGGAACACAATTAATATTTAAATTAAAGTTTGGAACACAATTACTTTTAAAATTAAGTATGGAACACAAATTACTATTTAAATTAAGTATGGAATACAAATAATATTTAAATTAAAGTTTGGAACACAATTAATATTTAAATTAAGTATGGAACACAATATTTAAATTAAGTATGGACCACATTATTTAAATTAAGTATGGAACACAATTAATATTTAAATTAAAGTATAGAACACAAATTACTATTTCAATTAAGTATGAAGCACAATTTGAATTAATATTTAAATTAAGTATGGCACATAATTAATATTTAAATTAAGTATGGCACACAATGAATATTTAAATTAAGTATCAAACATAATTAATATTTGAATTAAAGTATGGCACAGAATTAATATTTAAATTATGGCACACAATGAATATTTAAATTAAGTATCAAACATAATTAATATTTAAATTAAAGTATGGCACAGAATTAATATTTTAATTAAGTATGGCACACAGTTAATATTTAAGTTAAAGTATGGGCTGGCTAAGTTAATTCAGTTAATAGTAGGACATTCAACCCCATTTCATTTCATTTATTGATACCGAATATTTAAAAAGGTTAAAAGATTAATATGTTTCTTATTGATCCAGCTTATAGACGTGAAATATTTCAAATTATCAGCTAATTTTTGTTTCCTTTCTTTTTTACATTAGCTCTTAAAGGAGCTAAATAGCTAATATTTGGGACCTAGAAATTAACACAAATAGGTCGCAACACATATAATAATATAAAACAGCCGTCTAGACATTCGAATGGGATGAAAAACTGAGTTTTCATGTACACTTTAGCGTGCGCATTAGAAAATCCCTAGGTAGTTGGAATTCGATATAAGAGTAGGTAAAATTTGCCTCATAGCACACTGTAAGGTGTAGGCCCGTCTTCATTAGCCCAGTAGAAGCAGAACAGTAGGAAATGAAACTCTATTTCATTTTATATAAGAAAAGATGAAATGTACACTTTTGTTTGCTTCAAGAAACCTTATGTCTTGATTGCACTGTTTTCGACCATTACGCCGTTTATCCGATAAGAAAAATGGGGTCTGAATTATTTATAAGGATATATTGACTCGAATATACGAATGATGCCAATTAACTTTGGATAGCGACACACAGGCTGGTATTATGTTGTGTGTTCTCTTAAATTGTTATTAAAACGGTCTGTGTAGTAATGGACAGATTTAAAACGGCTTCTCACCAATGCAACGAGGGTTCAATCCCAGCTCAGGGCATGAACTTTATCGTTGTAAGTGAGAGGGATATTCGGTCTCCCGTCCGATCAGGCAGGTTTCCCCCGAGTTCTTCGGTTTCTTCCTGCAGTAATGATCGAAATCATTCGCACGATCTGTGCCAAGGGCCAAATTTGAAAAAGGCCTCAGGCCTAATTTGCTACCCTTGTAAAATGACGTGATTATTATTATTATTATTATTATGTTAAAGGCGGGGAGAAATGGGGTTTATTTTCCACTCAAACACAAAATAGGTCATTTTGGGACTAAAATATGGTTTTAATTTTATTTTAATAATTCACTTGGGTGTCAGGGTCTTTAGCACCGGGGGAAACCATAAGACCAGGAAAAAACCCACGAGGTTAGACATGCGACCCTTATCCTTGTCACGTACAAACAAAACAAGATTTAACAAAAGAAAAACTATACACAAATTGTTATCATTTATTTTAAAAGTTTGATATCAAAGATGTAAGTCCTGCTTTGGAAATGGTTGAATTCATGATCTCACCCCCCACCCCCACCCCTAAAAAAAACCCCAACAAAATTGGTAAATTGTCACTTCAGCTTAGGAGGGAAGGGATTGTTGTTTTATGCATCAAAATATCAAGCACAATACAATTACACATTAAGTAAACTGCTGTAGGCTCAGCGAAGACGACGCTGGCTTGCTTGTCAGGAGTTTGGATTTTCCAGTGTGGCTTTCCCTTTTGTCACTGGTACTGGACGGACGAAAAGCCGTGGTCATGTGTACAGTTGGAGAGTTGGTATTCGATATAACAGGAGGCTGTAGTCCAAACAAAATTTGTCTCATGCCACACTGCAAGGCGTTTATGCTCCTCATCATTAGCCCAGAGGGTGAAGAAAAGCGGGACGTTCAATTTTGTTTCATTTTGACCGATTTCCCGACGTGGGATGACAGATCATATTGCTGAAAATAAACACAGGGATTATCTTGTCATGCTCACATTTGATTATGTTGGGGGGTTGGATAACTGAATGGGTAGCACATGTGCATTGTATCATGAAGTCTGTCATTTAGTCAACTGACGTGGTTTCGAATCACCGGCTGTACATGGGTTTTCTCCGGGCTCTCCGGTTTCCTCCCACTGCTAAAGACTCCCTACGCGCAAGCGGATTATTGAAATAAAATTCAACCATATGTTAGTCCCGAAATGACCTATTTTGTGTCGAGTGGACCGTTAAACCCCATTTCTCTCTCTCTCTCTCTCTCTCTCTCAATTATTGTAAGACCAGAAAATGAATATTTAATTGGTTAGACCTAATGTATTTGTCCGTACCGTATCTCAACACTAAGAAGAAAATGATGCCACAAGTGACTGAAATCCATTAAAGTTGACCACTAATCAAAAGGTTACAGTCGGCCCATGAGATCATAGTGTAGGAAGTGTAGAATATTCTGGGTATTAGATTTATGGAGTGAGATTTAATTCAGGTGTTACTAGAGTATGGACTAATTTAGGTGTTCTAGAGTGTAGGTTTAATTAAGGTGATCTAAGAGTGTTGGACTAATTCAGGTGTTCTAGAGTGTTGTAGGTTTAATTTAGGTAGACTAGGGTGTTGATTGTCAGTGTAATTCATGTGTTCTAGAGTGTTGGTTGAATTCCGATGTTTTAGAGTATGGACTCATTTAGGTGTTCTAGAGTGTAGGTTTAATTAAGGTGATCTAGAGTTTTGTAAGTTTAATTCAGGTGTTCCAGAGTTGTTGAATCAAGGTGTTCCAGAGTTGTTGAATCAAGGTGTTCCAGAGTTGTTGAATCAAGGTGTTCTAAAAGGTTGGATTAATAAAGGTCTTCTAGAGTGTTGGTTTAATTCAGGTGATCTAGAGTTGTTAAATCAAGGTGTTCCAGAGTGTAGGTTTAATTTAGGTGTGCTAGAATTTTTGAATTAGGTGTTCTAGAGTGTTGGTTTAATTCAGGTGTTCTAGAGTTGTTAAATCTGGGTGTTCCGGAGTGTAGGTTTTGTTCAGGTGTTCTAAAGTGTATGATTAAATCTGATTGAATCAAGGCGGAAGATTGTTATGATTTTGTTGTGGTTTTTTATTGATAAATATTAAATTATCAACCTAAGAACATTTGATATTGTCATAAAAAAGGCCCGAATAATCAGCGGCTTTAAACCATTAGTGGGGAGTGGGATGACCCAATGGTTAGCATGATCGCGCTGTATCATAAGCACTGTCGTTGAGTCGACTGGCGTGGTTTCGATTTTCCGGTTGTACATGACAAAGCATAGGGTCACCTTTTTAACCTCGTGGGTTTTCTCTGGGTCCTCCGTTTTCCTCCCACTGTCAAAGACCCCTAGACGCAAGCGGGTTATTCAAATGAATTGAAACATGTGTTAGTCCCAAAATGAACTTGTTTGTGTCGATTGGACATTATACCTCATTTCTCTCTCTCTCTCTCTCTCTCTCTCTCTCTCTCTATCTTTAAAGCATTAATGGATTTCCATCCAGATTTGTACTTGTCCTCGCTAAAATCCTCTATTTAGAATTGATTTTTTTAAAATTCATTAGATTGTTGCAGAGAAAATGCAGAATGTAATTATTTGAGAGTCACATCCCTTTCTGGGTTTTATTTCCGTTTGACACACAAGTTAATTTACGTTCTGCGGTGCTCGGTGCTCTGATCTTAGATATACGTGACCTCTTGCGTGCAGATGAAGACAAGATAGAATGTAGTAACATCTTTGTTGGATAAGCCAGTAGTTTATTCGAGATTATGCTATGCTATACAGACAGTATAGTCTACTCTTAGTTAAGCCTATGATAAAAGACGAAAAGCAATTGAATTACTTGAGTATGAAAGAGAGAGAGAAAGAGAGAGAGATGGGGTTAAAGAGAGAGAGAAAGAGGGAGAGAAAGAGGGAGAGAGATGGGGTTTAATGTCCGGTCCAACTATAAGGCGCAAGCCTGTCTTCATTAGCCCAGTCAGAACAAAGAGAGAGAGAGAGAGTAATGGGGTTTAACATCCACACAATACAACTAGGTCATTTTGGGACTAACATGGTTTAATTTTATTTCAATAATTCGCTTGCGCATAGGGGTCTTTAGCAGTGCCCGGAGGAAACCCACGAGGTTGAGAAGGCGCCCTTATCTCCATGCCACATACGCCAATCGGAACAGAACAGTAGAACAGGCCAAATATTGTGTTTCTGAGAGATTAAACTTCAAACTTCAATAATATTGAACCATATGTTAGTCCCGAAATGACCTAGTGACGATAAACCCTATTTCTCAATCTCTCTCTCTATTTCTTTTCTTTCCTTCATTTTTAACGGGCAAAACAATCATGAGACTAATTTTGCTGCAAATTGTCATGAGTCAATAGAAAGTAGTTGACCAAGAATTGTCTATTAAAGTCGTAAAGAGTCAAAAGAAATAGTTCCCGAAGAGAATCGTGGACCATTAAGGGAGGTAATTTGTCCGGTAAATGTCAAATGATTGTCTGTTAAAGCAGTTGTATTCCATTAAACCTCGATCATGTTGTTTCCATCAATAAATCTCCGCAGCATTGATTCTCGTCTCTTCTTGATTGACATCGAAACCGACTCGGATAATCTACGGATCAGAGTCGTGATTAGTTGTTAACAATGGCAGGAAATGTATAATAATCTCGCCACAAGATGTTCCTACGTTCTCTCTCTCCCTACCCCCTCTCTCCCCCAACCCTCTCTTTTCTCTCTCCCTACCCTCTCTCTCCCTCTCTCTTCTCTCTCCCTACCCCCTCTCTCCCTCTCTCTTCTCTCCTTCTCTCTTCTCTCTCTCCCTACTCCCTCTCTTCTCTTCTCTCTCTCCCTACCCTCTCTCTCCCTCTCTCTTCTCTCTCTCCCTACCCTCTCTCTTCCTCTCTCTTCTCTCTCTCCCTACCCCCTCTCTCCCTCTCTCTCTGTCTCTCTTCTCTCTTCACCCAATAGCAGGATTTATTTATAATTAATCTCTCCACGAGATAGATGTTCCTACATTCTCTCTTCCGTTCATAGTTACCTATATTTTCATTGATTTGGACATTAGTTGGTTTTGTATAATGAAATAAAATGGTGTTTAACGTTCTCTCGTACATAGTTACCTATATTTTCATTGATTTCGTTAATCAGTTGGTTTTTCTGCACCGACTGGGCTAATGAAGATTGTCATACGCCAATTGTTGGTATGTTTCCTCGTGTATTTTCATTGATTTGGATAATCAGTTGGTTTTGTGAAATGAAATAAAATAGGGTTTACCGTCCTACTGTTCTGCTTCGACTGGGCTAATAAAGAAGGGCATACGCCATGCAGTGTGCAATGAGGGACTCCCACTGCAAAAGACCTGTATATGCGAATTATTGAAAAAAATGAACCTTGTGTCAAGTGGCTGTTAAACCTGTCTATCTATACCATGTGTTAGTCCCAATATGACCAAGTTTGTATTCAGCAGATCTTGACCTCTCTCTGTCTCTCTCTGTCTTTCTCTCTGTCTCTGTCTCTCTCTGTGTTTCCTTCACTCTCTGTGTTTCTTTCTCTCTCTGTCTCTGTCTTTCTCCCTCCCCTCTCTCTCTCTCTCTCTCTCTCTCTCCCTCTCTCTCTCTCTCTCTCCTATATATCCATGTAGATTCAGGTAAAACACTAATATCGACCAATCATGGAACCATTCACAATAATCACAGACCAATTTAAGAAAAACAACTGTTCTTTTAATCTTTTTCTACTGGGGAGACGGAATGCTAAATCTAACCAAACCATTAATATTATTGAAATGTACACGAAACATCCCGTCTGCGTTTTTATAGATTTATCGTTGCTATCCACTGACACAAAGTGGGATAAATGCCCTTGTTTTACAATAATTATCAGACTGAATGTTTATTCAAATACATTGTTAAAGCCCGTCAGGGTTTGTTATTTAAAATTTTCCATAGTTATAAAACGTTTGTGCAACCATTAAGGTAATTGTTTCTGTAGATTTCCTTTGATGAAGGTGAATCATGCGAAATTACTTCCAAGATTTTAAGGTCTCCTGTCATATGATGCAATTAGTATATAAATATTGTATTTACTGCTTGATTAGTTTGTATTACTGTGTTTTGTATTTTATTTCTTCATTCGGTTTGTTTTCTGTGTCATTATGCTCCGGTAACAAATCAGATTAGATGGTTGGGCGTGGTAATAATGAAAGGCAAGTTTCTGATGCAATCATATTTTATTTTAATTGTTAAATTTTGCAAATGGTTTTAAGATAGGTTATTATGTAAGATCTAGATAAAGAGTTGGCATGGTTTCGGTTGTACATGACAAGAGTAGGGTCGCCTGTCCAACCTTGTGGGTTTTCTCTGAGTACTCAGGTTTCCTCCCACTGTTAAAAACCCCTGCATGCAAACAATTTATTTCTAATAAAATTGAAGCATGTGTTAGTAAAATGACCTATTTTGTGTTGAGTGGATGTTAAACCTCATTTCTCTCTCTCTCTCTCTCTTTCTCTGAAGTGATTCAGTTATATGTTTGTTATTACCACCATCAAACAGCAACATACAGGGTTTCTCCCACTGCTAAGGACCTCTACGCGCAAAAAAATTATAGAAATAAAATTAAATCATATGTTAGTCCTGAAATGACCTAGTTTGTAGTGAGTGAACCTTAAACCCCATCTCTCTCCCTCTTTGTCTATTGGAATTTAAAATAAACACAGTATGGCGTATGACCTACTCAATTAGCCCAGTCGGTGCAGAACAGTAGGACGTTAAATCCTATTTGATTTCATTACATTGCCTAGATGATCAACGATTATTTCAGACATGATCATCATCAATAAGTTTTTGTAAAATTTCACCTTGTCTTTTGAAAGGTTGCTTCCAATTTTGCAGCAAAAAGAATTATTGTCTTTTTTCAAGAGTGTTTGCGATGACTACACTCATCATGCTACACTGATGAATGAAGCCATATAAATATCAAAACTTCTTTAAATAATCACATCGATTTTTTGATTTTTTCACGGTTTTTTTGGGGTGTTTTATAACTTGTGTGTTGATCTGTAATTGCTGATAGTGATAGTGTTCGAGATCTTTAACCTTAATGTAGCTTGCTGGTAATTACGTGTATCGTGAAATTGTTTAAAATCTCAACTTTTGCCATGGTGATCTCGACTGCTGAAGAAAACGGAAAGAAAAGAAAACGGATTTGTTAATGCAATGTGTGTGGTATCTGGGAACTCTTAGCGGAAAGTTCCTGTAAATTGATGCGAATAATGTGGAGGCAATATTAGCGCGGAAGAAATCTTGAGAATTATTTTAAAAGGTATCATTATGTAGGTGTACAATGCAGATATTGTCGCGGAACATTTCCTGACATTTTGCAGAGCAGAAGTTGTTTGTGGAGGGATGTGATTTGTCGTTAACGGCAGTGGATTAGCCATTTGCAGGTGTGTGCTGATGTTGCCGTAGCGTTCGTTAATGTGGCGTTTTCTCTCTCTCTCAATGAACACGATAACGAGAGTTGTCATGTGTAACTAAATGAGCTTTTATGTGCTGTTCCTTAATGTGTCGTTTTTCTCTCTCTCAATGAACACGATAACGAGAGACTCCTTGTCTCGAGTGTAACTTAATGACCTCTCAATGGACACGATAACCAGAGACTTAATGTGTCATTTTTCTCTCTCTCAATGGACACGGTAACGAGAGACTCGTTGTCTCTAATGTAACTAAATGAGCTCGTATGTGTGTTCTGATGTTGGCGTAGTGATCCTTAATGTGGCGTTTTTTTCTCTCTCAAAGGAACATGATAATGAGAGTCTCTTGAGCCTCGAGTGTAACTAAATGAGCGTGTATGTGCCGTTCGTTCGTTAATGTGTCATTTTTCTCTCTCTCAATGAACCCGATAATGAGAGACTCTTGAGCCTCGAGTGTAACTAAATGAGCGTGTATGTGCCGTTCGTTCGTTAATGTGTCGTTTTTCTCTCTCTCAATGAACACGATAACGAGAGACTCTTGTTGTCTCGAGTTTAACTAAATGAGCTCGTATGGTTGTTTGACCCTAATACCACACATGGATGTGGGTAGACACCTTTTTGTACTGCATTTACAAGTGGAAGTGCTCAAAATTATTAATGTAGTCTGGTGTCAATTCCGTGAGTTCCGGATCAAGGTGAGATAACTCTGTAATATCCCTGCCTTATTCATTTTACTTTTTAACGTTTTCTTTAAAAAAAAAAAAATATATTTTTTAAGGAATTCCTTAAAGTTTTGAGACCTTTTTTTTTTTTTAGGAATTCCTTAAAAATTTGATTACTTTTTTTTTTTAGGAATTCCTCAAAATTTTTATTATTTTTTTTTTATTTCATAAAGTCCCTCGATGTAATGATAAAAATTGTTAATGATAATAATGGAAGTGAAATGGTGTTGAATGTCCTACTTTTCTGTAAGCTTTCTAACTGGGCTAATGAAGACTGGCAGACAGTGTGGTATGAGGAACATTTTGCCAGGACAGTGGCACTATGGCCTACTCTTATATCGACTGAAATAAATTGATTCCATTTTGAAAATACTCTCTTCAGGATATTAGCCTAATCCTAGCTTCAAATTATTTGCAATCCATATGTTAACCCGAAATGACCTAGTTTGTATCCAGTGGATGTTAAACCCCATCTCTCTCTCTCTCTCTCTCTATCTCTCTCTCTCTAATTATTTGCAGTCTTTTCACAAGCCTAATCCTAGCTTCTCATTATTTGCAGTCTTTAAGTAGAAACACACAATTTAAATACAGATTCTGCTGTAATATGATTTAGACTGTCAATACTTCATCTCCTACTGTCAAATAATCATTTCACACAGAATCACAACTGCCTTTTTCTGCTAAATCCCATGGGTTATTAAGGTGGAATCGTTTCCATGCCGTATCATTAACCATGGAAGTTTTAATCAATTTATAAGTTCAAGCTGTTAAAGCCCCAATCCCACTCCTGTTGTAACAGAATAAATTTGTCACAAACTTTATTCTGATCAACAAATTGTACTATTTTATATTGTTTCAATTAATTGATGGTACAAATTTCATCTTAACACACCTTATTGAAAAAATTGGAAAAATTCAACTGTATGATTTGAAAGGCCTTACATAAACACTTACAAATGCAACTTGGATTTAAACATATTTTCGAACCCGCTGGACAATTAAAATAGGAAGTAATGGATAATTTACACAAAAGGTAGGACACTTAAACATCTCCTAGTTAGAATAAGGCTAAAAAAATTATGGACCTGTCAAGCCAGCAAGAGTGGTATTGTCCCTTTAAGATTTGAGTGTTATTGTCCCTTTAAGTTTGGAGGGACAGGGAGTAGGGGCACCTGCTCTCCTCCCAATGTTCAAGATGTTAAGATTGGATCATACAATATTGTAGTAATAAGGAGTAGGGTCGTCAGCTTTTTCGTTCCACTGTTAAAGATCATAACACACATGTGGTTTATTGAAATAAAAATTGTACCATGTGTTAGTCCTAATATGACCAAGTTTGTATTCAGCGGATCTTGACCTCTCTCTGTGTCTTTCTCTGTCTCTCTCTCTCTGTATCTTTCTCTCTCCCCCCTCTCTGCCTTTCTCTCTCTGTCTTTCTCTATCTTTCTCTGTCTCTCTCTCTGTATCTTTATCTCTCTCCCTCTGTCTTTCTCTCTGTATCTTTCTCTCTCTCCCTCTGTTTTTCTCTCTTTATCTTTCTCTCTCTCTGTGTCTTTTTCTCTCTGTCTTTCTCTCTCCCTCTGTCTTTCTCTCTTTATCTTTCTCTCTGTCTCTCTGTATTTCTCTCTCTACCTCTGTCTCTTTCTGTCTTTCTCTCTCTATCTTTCTCTGTCTCCCTCTGTCTTTCTCTCTTTATCTTTCTCTCTCTCTCTGTCTCTCTCTCTCTGTCTCTGTCTCTCTCTCTTTGTCTTTCTCTCTCCCCCTCTCTGTCTTTCTCTCTCTATCTTTCTCTGTCTCCCTCTGTCTTTCTCTCTTTATCTTTCTCTCTCTCTCTCTGTCTTTCTCTCTATATCTCTGTCTCTCTCTTTGTCTTTCTCTCTCCCTCTCTGTCTTTCTCTCTCTCCCTGTCCATCTCTCTCTCTCTGTCTGTTTCTCTATCCCTGGGAGCCACAGTGGTCAGTGGGTAAGAGGCTAGCTAGCTTGCCTGGGGGTGGTGAGTTGATCGTGGGTTGACCGAGCAAGTTCATTGTGATTTTCCGGCATGGTTTCCCTTTGGCATTGGTGTAGGATGGAGGGCCTGATAGGGACAGCTGTCTAGTCATTCAGTTAAGACAAAAAACAGATAACACGGCTATATAGGTTTAACCACAGAAGCTGTGAGGACGAAGTGTTACCTCGTTAACGAGTGAAGCATGCTATTAATGATTTGTAATATTGACACCTGCACAACATGCTCATAGTAATCACACGGAGAACTCGCTTAAAGGAGCTAAATCGCTAATATTTTTTTCCGACCTAGAAATTGGCACAAATGTGTCGCAACACTATAATAATGTAATAGGAATTTATATAAACTCTTTTACATTCAATCATTTCCGTTTTTACTGTGAATTATCATCAGTTATGTTCCGCGAAATAAAGATAGATTTATTGTGCGCTCTCCAAATAAGAATATGGCATCACCATTTGACATGACTTGTGGAATATGTCTAGCCCCATTCTTTGAGCATCTTGTTACATATGGCTCTGAAACGCATTATGGTATACGATTCATGTTTCAATGGTAAAATGTTTATTTTATCTTAAATATTGGATATCAGGAGCCCATCTTTTACGCTGATTTAAATTGCAAAAAAAAAAATGTGATTTCAATGTTGAAGATTTTGGATGATATTGAGTTAGAGACTTAGCTACTTTAAACTAAAACTGGCATAAACCAGAAAAAATGTGCAATAACACTGAAATTGTCTAGTTATTGCACAGTTAAACACTGAAATTGTCTAGTTATTGCACAGTTAAACACTGAAATTGTCTAGTTATTGCACAGTTAAACACTGAAATTGTCTAGTTATTGCACAGTTAAACACTGAAATTGTCTAGTTATTGCACAGTTAAAGCTCCACTCAATCTACTAGAGGGAAAAAAATCTGTTCCATGATTCCATGTGTTCAACTACCTATTATTATTGCCACATTATTGCCAAATGGTATGCATAGTACTACTCAGAGAGAGAGAGAGCGGGTAGGTGGGTGGGAGGGGAGAGGAGAGAGAGAGAGGATGGGAGGGAGAGAGCAGGAGAGATAGATGGAGGGAGGGAGAGAAGAAGGATGGGAGAAGGAGAGCAGAAGAAAGAGAGAGGGAGGGGAGGAGAGAGGATGGGAGATGGAGAGCAGGGGAGAGAGAGATGGACGCAGGGAGAGAAAGGTAGGGAGGGGAGAGAGAGATGGAGGCAGGGAGAGAAACATAGGGAGGGGAGAGAGAGATGGAGGGAAGAGAGAGAAAGGGAGGGAGGGGAGAGAGAGAGGATGAGAGATGGAGAGCAGGAGATAGAGAGTAGGAGGGAGGGAGGGGAGAGAGAGAGAAAGTTTAAGCCAACTTAACACAAACTAGGTCATTTTGGGACTAACATGGGTGTTCTCCGGGTCCTAGGTTTCCCCCTACTGCTAAAGACCCCTACGCGCAAACAAATTATTGAAATAAAATTAAAACCATATGTTAGTCCCAAAATGACCTCTCTCTCTCTCTCTCTCTCTCTCTCTCTCTCTCTCTCTCTCTCTCTCTCAGATGACTTTTGCTCTTTTTTTTATCTCCCAACAAAATGACATGCTATGTATTTCACAATCTTTAGGCAGATTTCCAGCATTAATTTCTATTGTGACTGAATTCGAACACCTGGAGTGATCCCGAGATTCAATCATTTCATGGAAGTACTTTTAGAAATAAATCGCTACAAGGGGGGGGGGTAACTACTCCCACTTCTGCTCATTGTCCGTCGCTAATTAATCCCTTCCGTAAATGTCATCTGCTGACTCATCACAACGCCCATTTATTTTTTTCCCCTTTATTATCTTTCAGACTTTTTGTTTAGTTTCCTCCGAGGCAATGAAATTTGCCTTTGATTCCCTCACATTGAAGGTCGTCTTTTTTGTGCAAGTTGATAATGTTTGATTCAAGAGCTAAATAAAGCATAGATTAAAGCTATATTTGGAGTTCGGAACAAAAATTATTCTCGCCGTGTTCATTAATTTAAATAAAAGATGAGTTTCGTCTTTGAAGATTTTTTTTAAGTTTAAATGGCAAATGTGAAAGTTCTGAAGTATTTGTAACTTTGATTAAATTTAGAGATTATTTGATATATTTTTGTAACTTGTTGCAAAAAGCAGACGACAAAATTTTTGTTTTACCACTGATGACAATTTCTAAACAATCTGATTAAAGTACAGATCTATATTTCCTTTTGTTTTTTATACTTTTGATGGCCTACACTTCATGAAGATCAGACCGATTGTACTGGAAGGTTGCGTCCGTGGTCGTACGAGCGACTTTTGACCCTTTAATGTCAGGCATTGATTAATCAATTAGCATTAACATTTCTTGTGGTTTACCCACAGTTCCAAACTGGTTCATTGGTTAAAGGGACTATCCCGATTTTAAAAGTCTGAGTTACTTCGTAACTAAAGGTAAATTTCACCTACACATTTTTTTTATAAAATAAAAGTCTGATTTTATCCAGACACCGCAAAATAGAAGTCTGAGTTACTTGGTAACGATAGGTAAATTTCACCTACACATTTTTTTTATAAAATAAAAGCCTGATTTTATCCAGACACCGCAAAATAGAACTTAGGACACCAGTCTCTAATTCCATATGAAGACCGACATGTTTAAGTTATTTAAAAACGTATCACATAAGCTTATATAGAGTTGATTGCTCAGCCCTAAAAGTAGAGGATTTTAACACAAAATTTAGCAGTTTTATTCTCCAAAATATTATTTGGATTGGCCCTTTAATGTCTCACATCATCCAGAATGCGGGTTATATAACCACTCTTCCAGATCCTAGTGCAGTTCAGGCAAAACAAAATTTTGAACTATAAAAAACGAAATGAAACCGGATCTGTGTTTTAATCATAATTGAAACAACTGCAATGTTTTCTAAACATCTTTGAAATAATGAAGCCACTACAAAGTATGCGGTAATGATAAATTATGTGAAGTAGGAAGAGTGAGAGAGGAGAGAGAGAGTTTAAGTCAACTCAACACAAACTAGGTCATTTCCAGACTTACATATGGTTCAATTCTAAATCAATAATTTGCTTGCACGTAGGGATCTTAAGCAGTAGGAGGAACGCAGAGGACCCGGATAAGACCCACGAGGTTGGACAGGAGACCCTACTCCTCGCCATGTACAAACGGGGAATCAAAACCACGACAGTTGACTCAATCACAGACCTTATAATACAACTCACACTACATGCTAACCACAGAAAATTAAAATAATCCACAAACATCCATCTTATTTCCAAACAAATAATTGTCTGGTGCCGACACTACCGGCTGCCATTAATTTTTTTCCGTTGGATATTATCCAACTAATTTGTGTTTGCAATCTTTACATTGACACCCTAGACAGATCCGTCAGATTGAAAAGAGAGCATTCATTTCCTGATCAGATTAGATATACAATGAGTTGTCTTCTCTTCATCCTCATGTGTCATTATTTCATGATTACAATTCAATTGGATGCCCTTTAACACAGATCTCGGCTAATATGGCAGATTTTGGCTGTCGAGGGCGTCTGTTGTTCTCTGTTTATTTATTTATTTATAAGACGTAATTTTCTCTGTCTTAAATGGTCAACGAGTTCTTCTCTCTATTAATTTATTGTTTGTACGATATTGACAATTTGATGCCCTTTACCACAGGTCTCGGCTAATATGGCAGATTTTTGCTGTTGAGGGCTTCTGACGTTCTCTATTCATTTATTTATTAGACGTAATTTTCTCTGACCTAAATGGTCAACGAGTGCCGTTCTCTATTAATTTATTGTTTGCACGATATTGTCCTCAAGTTCTTCTCTCTTCTCATGTATTTTTGCTGTCGAGGGTGTGTGCAGTTTTTATTTATTAGACTTAATTTCGGTTAGGTGTTGGTGTCTTAAATTATCATCAATTTTCGTTCTACTAATTTATAAGACTTAATTTTCTGTTAAGTGTTAGGGTCTTAAATGGTTAACGAGTTCTTCTATCTATTTATTTTATTAGACTGAATTTGCTGGGTTGGGTGGCTGAATGGTTAGCTAGTGTCAAGTGGACGTTAAACCCTATTTCTCTCTCTCTCTCTCTCTCTCTAATTTTCTGTTAGGTGTTTATGTATTAAATGGTCAATGAGTGCCTCTCACTATTTATTTATTGTTTGCGTGATATTTACCACAAGTTGTCCTCGCTATTCACGTATTGTTCGTTTGTGTATTTATCCCTTGTTAGTTCTGATTGGCTGTGATATGTTTTGTTGTCGCGGACGATCGAGTGGACGTGTACAACCATTTGACGAGACTGGTCATTCAAGACTGTCTGTCATGGTAGATCTTTATGTCCTGTCTTTTTGAAGCAGGGGAAGAGGAAAATTGAGAACCGGCCACTCAGAGCGTGGGATGTTACCGTTAATTCCTGAAGCAGTGCTCACAAGTATTAACAGATTATTAACCGTCGCTATGGTTACTAATAATAAGTCTCAAATGGTATGATTTTCAAGTTTGAACAAAGTTATTATTGCTGCCAAGATCCAACATGTAAAATTCGAATTTATTAGTCGCACATTGCCAAGATCGCACATGCAATACCTAGTTCCCCAAGCTCATATTGTGAGTTATTTGAGTTGAAACGATCCCAGTCACATTATAAATACAACCGTGACTGTAAACATTCGCACCTTCAAACGAAATCAAATAATGTATAAGGAACTGGAGAGATTGTAAAGAATGAATGAATGAAATGGGGTTTAACCTCCTACTGTTAATTGAGCTAATTGAAAATGGGCATACGTCATACAGTGTTCTATGAGGGAAATTTTGTCCAGGCAGCGGCGCTATGGCCTACTCTTATATCAAATTTCAACTGCCAAGGGATCTTTTACGTGTACTCCAATGTGTACACAGGATCTCGGTTTTTCGTCCCATCCGAACGACTAGGCAGCTGTCCTTGTCAGGCCCTCCTTCTGCATCGATGAACTTTCTTGGCCAATGCAGGTATCGAACACCCGACCTCCAGGCTAGCGAACCAGCGTCTTATCCACTTAGCCACCGTGATCTCCAGAGATTGTAAGATGTAAATATCTCTAAATATACTATAATGTCCATCTCTATGCAATGGCATTATTCATTATGGCTGAATATGATGGAAATTTATTACCTGCTTGCAATTTTCCAGAAAAACTTAATTTAAATATTCCTTTTTATAAAAACCTCTATGCCAACTGGTATAAAATTTACACAACCCATATAAGGAATATTGCGCTAGCTAAAAATCAAATTATTTGGAATAATACAAATCTAAAAATTAATAATAAAATTATATTTTTAAAAACCCTTTTTAACAAGAATATTTGGTATGTTGGTGAATATTGTGATAAAATAAATAAGATTGATGCCAAATATCGAAAAAAACATCAAATTATCTTAAATGGAATAGAAAAATGTATCTTGAGGTATGTACAGGAGCCGAATAAATTTGAAAGTGCGACATATACTAATTTTAATTGTAATAAAACCCCTTTAGAAGATATAAATACCAATTTTTACAAAATATATAATATCGATTTTCATAAGGTGGTTTCAAAAGATATTTATGATAGCCGGATAAAAGCAAAATTCATCAGGCCAAAAGCCATTGCTGAATGGGAACACATTCTAGATACCGAGTTAAGCGATTTAGATGTAGAAAATACTTTTAAAATAATAAACACTGTATGTCTAAGTACAAAACTGAGAAGTTTTGAATACAAATATCTCCATAGGATTATATTCACAAATGATAAATTATTCAAAATTAGAAAAGTAGATAACACACTCTGCACTTTCTGTGAATCAAATATAGAAAATGTAGAACACCTTTTTGTTTTCTGCCCATTTTCACAAATAATATGGAATCATTTCCATACTATTTTAGATCGCAACAATATTAATATAGATATAAAAACACATATCAAACATCTTGGTCTAACTAGCAAACCAGATTATATAAATAATACTGAATGGATCTTCATTAACCATGTAATTATTTTAACTAAGTTCTATATATATCGAGCTAAACTACGAACTGAAATACTAAATATTAATAAATATGAAAGCTTTTTAGTAGAACATGCTAAATTGGAGATTGAGATATCTCCGGAACTATACATAAATAAATGGAAATATCTTTTTAAGACATCCTCCACCGATTCCCCATTGATGGATTTATGTACCTAGATCTGTGTACAGTAGGGACCCTTGTAATTAAAGTTGTATATAACAATCATTTGTTTTTTTCTAAGATATCAATAAATGCTGTAACATGTAAATGAAATTATTTAAATAAAATTAACTTTAAAAAAAAAAAAAAAAAAAAAAAAAAAAACAAAAAAAAAAAAAAAAAAAAAAATTATTTATGAATAGTCCCAACATGGATGAAAGTAATTTGAAATATTAAAATGCTGTTTAAACCCGTGTTTAAATCAGTTTGTGTCGGCATACCTTTTATCTTTTCATCATTTACTGTTAAACAAAGTAGTACAGCTTTAGGGTTGTGCTATTAGTTTCTAATGTATATATATATACTTAGTATTATACAGCAGAGAAGCAATTTGTTCTCTTGCGGGGTTGGATGGCTGAATGGTTAGTGTGTGCATGCTGTATCTAAAGAGGGGTTGGATGGCTGAATGGTTAGTGTGTGCATGCTGTATCTTAAGAGGGGTTGGATGGCTGAATGGTTTTGATTCCCTGGGTGTACCTTAAACCCCATCTCTCTCTCTCTCTCTCCCTGCTTGTACCTTATACCCCATCTCTCTCTCCCTGGGTGCGCCTTAAACCCCATCTCTCTCTCTCTCTCTCCCTGCTTGTACCTTAAACCCCATCTCTCTCCCTGACAAGGACAGCTGCCTAGTCGTTCGGATGGGACGAAAAACCGAGGTCCCGTGTACAAATTGGAGTGCACGTAAAAGATCCCTTGGCAGTTGGAATTCGATATAAGAGTAGGCCATAGCGCCGCTGCCCGGGCAAAATTTCCCTCATTGCACACTGTGGCGTATGCCCGTCTTCAATTAGCCCAGGTACAGTGCTTAAGGTAGGAGTTAAACCCCATTTCATTCATTCATTCATTCCCATCTCTCTCTCTCTCTCTCCCTGCTTGTACCTTAAACCCCAACTCTCTCTCTCTCTCCCTGGGTGTACCTTAAACTCTCTCTCTCTCTCTCTGCTTGTACCTTAAACCCCAACTCTCTCTCTCTCTCCCTGGGTGTACCTTAAACTCTCTCTCTCTCTCCCTGCTTGTACCTTAAACCCCAACTCTCTCTCTCTCTCGCCCTGGGTGTACCTTAAACCCATCTCTCTCTCCCTGCTTGTACCTTAAACCCCAACTCTCTCTCTCTCTCCCTGCTTGTACCTTAAACCCCATCTCTCTCTCTCTCTCTCTCTCTCCCTGGGTGTGCCTTAAACCCCATCTCTCTCTCCCTGCTTGTACCTTAAACCCCATCTCTCTCTCCCTGCTTGTACCTTAAACCCCAACTCTCTCTCTCTCTCTCTCTCTCCCTGCTTGTACCTTAAACCCCATCTCTCTCTCTCTCTCTCTCTCTCTCTCTCTCTCTCTCTCTCTCTCTCTCTCCCTGCTTGTACCTTAAACCCCATCTCTCTCTCCCTGGGTGCGCCTTAAACCCCAACTCTCTCTCTCTCTCTCTCTCTCTCCTTTATTTAGACTGAAACAACAGGGCCCGTTCTTGTGCTTAGATTTTAGTCGACTTTGCATATAAGTAAAACTTACCTTATTTTGTGTTCCCAGAAAATTCTTAAGAATGGCCTTGTGCTTAAATTTTAAGTTGACTTCATTGTAAGCACAAGAACGTTATTATGTGTTCCAAGAAAAAACTTGAGCACAACTTCGTTCTTTAACATAGCCATCTAAGCACAAGTCCCAAGCAAGGTATAGGGCTTGCTTACCAACCTTAAGTCTGTTTCTGCTTCAAAAAGATGGCTGACCGTAGACTTATTCGACGGCATTTCCGACACATTTTAATACCAAAGAGACAATTACGAGACAGAGAAAATCCTTCTCCAAAAGAAATTAAGAATGATATAGAAAATTTCGCATCTAGAGCCTAATAATAGGCCTAGCCTACCCTGAAAGCAATTCATTTATTTGCCAATTAGTAAACAATAGGTTACAAACACGCAGGCTACTTTAAGATCAGGCGCTCTCATAATTATTCAGTTAGTTTGTATGTGTCTGCGTTTTTTTTTTTATATCTTTTGGCACATTTTATAATTATGTGTAGGCCCTATAGGGGACATGTCAAACGCATCCAAATCAACCACAATGAAGCAGACGACAAATATTTATGACGTAATTCGCATACCAAAGTTGTTTTATGACGTTAAAGAGCATCGTAGTCTCAGTGTAGGGTAAGCTTTACCAGTCATAATGTGCTTAGACTTATACTTGACCGTGCTTACGTAAGAATGGTCTTGAGAATTTTCTAGGAACAGTATTTTTATAAGATTCTTACGTAAGTAAAAGTGAAGTATGACTTTGTGCTTACTTTAAGAATTTTCTAGGAACCGGGCCCATATGATATATGTAAGGTATAATTAGTACAGCCTTGTTCTAATAATTAGGGATAAATATATTTGTATTAATTGGTATTATAGAGAATAGAAGCCTGTTTGTTCTCCCCCTATTCTTTATTTAGACGGAAAAACATTAGTTTGATGATAAATATAAGGTATTGGTAACATCGTTGAATTGAAGCGAAATACCATAATAAACGTCATTGAGACAACTGGGTGGTTTTGATTCCCTGGTTGTACCTTAAACCCCAAATCTCTCTCTTTCTTTCTCTCCCTCCCTCCCTCCCTCCCCCCTCTCTTTCTCTCTTTCTCTTTTTTTTGATGTCCATTTTTTTTTTTTAAGTTTGATGATAAATATAACATTTAATTATCACGATAATATCGTTGAATTGAAGCGAAAATAGAGCTGAAGCGAAAATAGAGCGTAATAAATGTCCTCTTTCTTTCTCTCCCTCCCTCCCCCTCTCTTTCTCTCTTTTTTGATGTCCATTTTTTTTTTTTAAGTTTGATGATAAATATAACATTTAATTATCACGATAACATCTTTGAATTGAAGCGAAAATAGAGCGAAAATAGAGCGTAATAAATGTCCTCTTTCTTTCTTTCTCTCCCTCCCTCCCCCCTCTCTTTCTCTCTTTCTCTTTTTTTTTGATGTCCATTTTTTTTTTTTAAGTTTGATGATAAATATAACATTTAATTATCACGATAACATTGATAACATCGTTGAATTGAAGGGAAAATAGAGGTAATAAATGTCCTCTTTCTTTCTCTCCCTCCCTCCCTCCCCCCTCTCTTTCTCTCTTTCTCTTTTTTTTTGATGTCCATTTTTTTTTTTAAGTTTGATGATAAATATAACATTTAATTATCACGATAACATCTTTGAATTGAAGCGAAAATAGAGCGTAATAAATGTCCTCTTTCTTTCTCTCCCTCCCTCCCCCCTCTCTTTCTCTCTTTCTCTTTTTTTTTGATGTCCATTTTTTTTTTTAAGTTTGATGATAAATATAACATTTAATTATCACGATAACATTGATAACATCGTTGAATTGAAGGGAAAATAGAGCTAATAAATGTCCTCTTTCTTTCTTTCTCTCCCTCCCTCCCCCCTCTCTTTCTCTCTTTCTCTTTTTTTTTGATGTCCATTTTTTTTTTTTAAGTTTAATGATAAATATAACATTTAATTATCACGATAACATTTATAACATAGTTGAATTGAAGGGAAAATAGAGCGTAATAAATGTCCTCTTTCTTTCTCTCCCTCCCTCCCTCCCCCCTCTCTTTCTCTCTTTCTCTCTTTTTTGATGTCCATTTTTTTTTTTTAAGTTTGATGATAAATATAACATTTAATTATCACGATAACATCTTTGAATTGAAGCGAAAATAGAGCGTAATAAATGTCCTCTTTCTTTCTTTCTCTCCCTCCCCCTCTCTTTCTCTTTTTTTTTGATGTCCATTACTTTTTTTTAAGTTTGATGATAAATATAACATTTAATTATCACGATAACATTGATAACATCGTTGAATTGAAGGGAAAATAGAGCTAATAAATGTCCTCTTTCTTTCTTTCTCTCCCTCCCTCCCCCCTCTCTTTCTCTCTTTCTCTTTTTTTTTGATGTCCATTTTTTTTTTTTAAGTTTAATGATAAATATAACATTTAATTATCACGATAACATTTATAACATAGTTGAATTGAAGGGAAAATAGAGCGTAATAAATGTCCTCTTTCTTTCTCTCCCTCCCTCCCTCCCCCCTCTCTTTCTCTCTTTCTCTCTTTTTTGATGTCCATTTTTTTTTTTTAAGTTTGATGATAAATATAACATTTAATTATCACGATAACATCTTTGAATTGAAGCGAAAATAGAGCGTAATAAATGTCCTCTTTCTTTCTTTCTCTCCCTCCCTCCCCCCTCTCTTTCTCTCTTTCTCTTTTTTTTTGATGTCCATTTTTTTTTTTTAAGTTTGATGATAAATATAACATTTAATTATCACGATAACATCGTTGAATTGAAGCGAAAATAGAGCGTAATAAATGTCCTCTTTCTTTCTCTCCCTCCCTCCCCTTCTCTTTCTCTCTTTTTTGATGTCCATTACTTTTTTTTAAGTTTGATGATAAATATAACATTTAATTATCACGATAACATTTATAACATAGTTGAATTGAAGGGAAAATAGAGCGTAATAAATGTCCTCTTTCTTTCTCTCCCTCCCTCCCTCCCCCCTCTCTTTCTCTCTTTCTCTCTTTTTTGATGTCCATTTTTTTTTTTTAAGTTTGATGATAAATATAACATTTAATTATCAGGATAACATCTTTAACATCTTTGAATTGA
Organism: Patella pellucida; assembly: GCA_917208275.1. Classification (NCBI taxonomy): domain Eukaryota; kingdom Metazoa; phylum Mollusca; class Gastropoda; family Patellidae; genus Patella; species Patella pellucida. The sequence goes on from OU795041.1 coordinate 4,301,575, forward strand.
AGCGAAAATAGAGTGTAATAAATGTCCTCTTTCTTTCTCTCCCTCCCTCCCTCCCCCCTCTCTTTCTCTCTTTTTTGATGTCCATTACTTTTTTTTAAGTTTGATGATAATTATATAACATTTAATTATCACGATAACATTGTTGAATTGAAGGGAAAATAGAGCATAATAAATGTCCTCTTTCTTTCTCTCCCTCCCTCCCCCCTCTCTTTCTCTCTTTCTCTTTTTTTTTGATGTCCATTTTTTTTTTTTAAGTTTGATGATAAATATAACATTTAATTATCACGATAACATTGTTGAATTGAAGGGAAAATAGAGCATAATAAATGTCCTCTTTCTTTCTTTCTCTCCCTCCCTCCCCCCTCTCTTTCTCTCTTTCTCTCTTTTTTGATGTCCATTTTTTTTTAAAGTTTGATGATAAATATAACATTTAATTATCACGATAACATCTTTGAATTGAAGCGAAAATAGAGCGTAATAAATGTCCTCTTTCTTTCTCTCCCTCCCTCCCCCTCTCTTTCTCTCTTTCTCTTTTTTTTTGATGTCCATTTTTTTTTTTTAAGTTTGATGATAAATATAACATTTAATTATCACGATGTTATCGTTGAATTGAAGCGAAAATAGAGCATAATAAATGTCAGGGTGATAAACAAGAGGATGAGATTAACGCGTAACGGAATAATAATGGTGGCTTGCGGGCTGTCCACTTATTATCACCTTAATTATTAATACCGTTATTCATTTATTAGCACATTTAAAGTGACGCTTGCTGGCTTGAAACCAAGCAGACAGTTCCTGCCATGACTGATTACAAAAACCAGCAATTGAAAATTGTATTTGTTAATTAAGGCTTTATATGACTTAAGCCGTATATATTACTTCCAGAGCTAATTTAAAAAAATCATGGATTGAAAATTATAGTTGTTAATGAAAGTAGTTATGCTGTAAATTAATTTGTGGTGTATAATTTCTTTTCCTTCCCGTTCCTTCAATCCACGTCTTTAAAGTTCTAATTTTGCTGTAAATAATGGTATATTTCCTTAATAATAAATTAAAACAGAAACATTAATTCCCTGAAAACCCATACAATTTATTTCCCTTCCCTCTCCCTCAACCTATTCCTTTAAAGCTCTAGTTATGCTGTATATTCTATTAATTTATGATGTTTATCCTTATTAATAAATTAAAACAAAAACATTAATTCCCTGAAAACCCATACAATTTATTTCCCTTCCCTCTCCCTCAACCTATTCCTTTAAAGCTCTAGTTATGCTGTATATTCTATTAATTTATGATGTTTATCCTTATTAATAAATTAAATCAAAAACAAATTAATTTCCAAATAACCCATATAGTTGTGTAGTTAGCCTTCCCTCTCTTTCAACAACCTACATCTATAAAGTTGTAGCTTTGCTGTAAGTTAAATTTAATTTGTGGTGTATACCCTTTTTGCTGAATTCAAACAAAAACATCAATCCCTCAAAAACCCTTCTCCTTCCCTTCCATTTCTTATAATATCCTTCTCTCTTTAAAGTTCTATTTCTGCTATATATTCTATTGATTTGTAGTGTATCTCCCAAAATGACCTGGTTTTTGTCCAGTTGAGTTCAACCCCCCTCTCTCTCTCTCTCTCTCTCTCTCTCTCTCTCTCTCTCTCTCTCTCTCTCTCTCTCTCTCTCTCTCTCTCTCTCTCTCTCTCTCTCTCTCTCTCTCTCTCTCTCTCCCTCCCTCCCTCTCTCCCCTTTATATTCTATTTCTGCTGTATACTATATTGATTTTTGGTGTATCTCCCAAAATGACCTGGTTTGTGTCGAGTTGAGTTCAACCCCCCCTCTCTCTCTCCCTCTCTCTCTCTCTCTCTCTCTCTCTCTCCTTTAAAGTTGTATTTCTGCTGTATACTATATTGATTTTTGGTGTATCCCCCAAAATGACCTGGTTTGTGTAATCCCCTCTCTCTCTCCCTCTCTCTCTCTCTCTCTCTCCTTTAAAGTTGTATTTCTGCTGTATACTATATTGATTTGTGGTGTATCTATATCCACCCCTATTGATGAAATAAAATGATAAGTAAAAAGACAAAGAGGAGATAATTGAACGGCCTATGACGTGAATGTTTATTACAGCTGCTTGACTCTCTGATCGTTAACAAATCTTAACAAAGATTTCTATTAAACATGTTATTATAAAGGACTAGGATCTATTGTCATGGGACATGGTTATATTTTAAATCAGACAATGGTTATGTATATCAATTAACAAACGTTTTTCACCATGTAACAAGTGGTCTGACCTATCAGTAATTGTTTGATAACTGTGATATTAGTGTTATTGGAAGCGCAAGGTGTTCTTAAAACAGTTTGACCTGTCAGTGATATTTTAGAAACTGTTTTATCGGTGTAAGGTGTTTGACCTATCATTTATAGTTTTTGAAACTGTTTTATAATTGTGATATTAGTAGTGTTGGAAAAGCAAGGTTCCCTCAAACTGTTTGACTTATCAGTTCCAGTTTTTGAAATTCTTTTATGATATTTGTATCGGTGTGGCTGGAAACACAAGGTGTTCTCAAACTGTTTAAATTATCAGTTTTGAAACTCTTTTATAATTGTGACATTGGTAGTGTTGGAATCGCAAGGTGTTCTCAAACTGTTGTATGACCTGTCGGTTATAGTTTTTGAAACTGTTTGATGATATTTGTATCGGTGTGGTTGGAAGCGCAAGGTGTTCTCAAACTGTTTGAATTATCAGTTACAGTTTTTGAAACTCTTTTATAGCTGTGACATTGGTAGTGTTGGAATTGCAAGGTGTTCTCAAACTGTTGTATGACCTGTCGGTTATAGTTTTTGAAACTGTTTGATATTTGTATCGGTGTGGTTGGAAGCGCAAAGTGTTCGTTCTCAAACTGTTTATATTTTTGAAACTATGATATTTGTTTTGGTGGTATTCGATGCCCAAGCTGTCCTCAAACTTTAATCATGGGAGTAGGCTGTTCTAAACAAAGAGTGGATCTTTCGGAATTTAAAAATAATCCCGAAAAGTTTCTAGCATCTGTTGTAAGTAGATTTTGATTTTATTTGGATAATATTTTTAGAAGTGTTTTATAATTGTGATGTTGTTCGAAGCACTAGGCTGTCCTCAAACTGTAATAATAGGAGTAGGCAGTTCTACAAAAAGGAGGGATCTTTCAGAATTTTCAAATAATTCTGAAAGTATTCTATTTTTATTTTGTTTTGTTTTCTATTTGGTTCTGAGTACTGTATGAATTACGTTTGTGTATGAGTGTTTGAATTGGCATGAATACTAATTATTTGTTTTTGAAAAAGTGCTTTACATTAAAACAAAATCTCAAACAATTAAACTTTTGAGCTTTAAAAATTTATGAGTTAAAATAAAATAAAAAACCAATCCAAACCATAAGACAGAATTCGAAGTCCTAAAAACGTTATAGGCAAAATAGTATATTCAAGCAAAATAGTGTAATCAGCAAATCGACTGCTTCTCGTGTACAAAACTTTTAAAGATTGCAAAAGAAATTAATGATTCAACCAAATTATTAAAACACAAACTGATTTCTTAAACAGGACATTTTGCTAAAAAGAGAAATATTAAAGATACATTATGTAAGATTTAGATTTAGATAAAGATCTGGCGATTCTTGCTATAATAGTTATATTAAAGATACATTATGTAAGATTTAGATAAAGAGCTGGTCATTCTTGCTATTATGGTTATATTAAAGATACATTATGTAAGATTTAGATAAAGAGCTGGTCGTTCTTGCTATTATAGTAATATTAAAGATACATTATGTAAGATTTAGATAAAGAGCTACCCATTCTTGCTATTATAGTTATATTAAAGATACATTATGTAAGATTTAGATAAAGATCTGGCGATTCTTGCTATAATAGTTATATTAAAGATACATTATGTAAGATTTAGATAAAGAGCTGGCCATTCTCGCTATAATTAATAGTTTAGAAATACATTTTTAAGCTGGTCTTTCAAATTATTTAACACTGTAAAAGAAACTGATAACTAAAACAAACTCCCAAGGAAATATTTTCTTAAAAGATAAGTATAGAGAGAGGGGTTAAAAAGGATTGTCAATTTTGCTGTTCCAAATTTTTAGATGGCCCAGCGATTATGGAGCCTGCTCGCTAAACAGGGGGCCCAAGGTTCAATCCCTGTGCTTTTAGAGAAAGTATCTTTTCTCTCATTTATCTGGTGACAATGACTGCTTGTTGCGATAATACTGTCAGCAAGTGGCTGTGGTAATATAATTTAACTACCATGAGTTTGCGATAACAGTTTGTAGCTTTCGGGGGATCACGGTGGCTAAGTGGATAAGGCGCTGGTTAGCTAGCCTGGAGGTCGGGTGTTCGATCCCTGCTATGTCTGAGAAAGTTCATCTCGGTTTTCCGGCGTGATTTCCCCTTGTCAGTGATGCAGAAGGAGGGCCTGACAAGGACAGCTGCCTAGTCGTTCGGATGGGACGAAAAAAAAAAGAGGTCCCGTGTACACATTGGAATGCATGTAAAAGATCCCTTTGCAGTTGGAATTTGATATAAGAGTAGGCCGTAGTGCCGCTGCCCGTGAAAAATTTCCCCTCATAGCACACTGTATGGCATATGCCCGTCTTCAGTTAGCCCAAATACAGTGCTTAAGCAACAAGCCAGTACTAGCAGGCTACTGATGATATGTTATAAAATAAACAGTTTGTAGCTTCCATAATACTTTCTGCGAGCCAGTACTAACAGTTTGTAGCTTTCATAATACTTTCTGCGAGCCAGTACTAACAGTTTGTAGCTTTCATAATACACTCTGCAAGCCAGTACTAACAGTTTGTAGCTTTCATAATACTTTCTGCGAGCCAGTACTAACAGTTTGTAGCTTTCATAATACTTTCTGCGAGCCAGTACTAACAGTTTGTAGCTTTCATAATACTTTCTGCGAGCCAGTACTAACAGTTTGTAGGTTTCATAATACTTTCTGCGAGCCAGTACTAACAGTTTGTAGCTTTCATAATACTGTCAACAAGCCAGTACTAACAGTTTGTAGCTTTCATAATACTTTCTGCGAGCCAGTACTGACAGTTTGTAGCTTTCATAATACTTTCTGCGAGCCAGTACTAGCAGACTATTGATGATATGTTATGAAATACAATCTTCACTTGACGCAGTTATTATGCCAGTGATTAAAACTGAAGGGATATCCTACATAAACCGTTTTATGATAGGGTTTTTCCACACACATGATATTGTTTACTGATATACAAATTTTGAAGCTGAGTATAGTGCTCCCTGACTCCAGAGTAGATTTTTTTTGCTCTTCAGGTGTATTGCATTACCCTTCTTCAGTAGCCCAGTCGGAGTTGAAAAAGGAGGACGATAAACCCATGGGAGAGGGGGGGGATGGCCTAGTGGTCTAGAGTGCCATGCTTCGACCTCTAGCTGGCCAGTCACCTCTGGTTTGCGGCTGCTGTTTCGAGCCCTGGTGTGAGCATATGTGGCATGGAGATAGGGGCGCCTTCTCAACCTCGTTGGTCTCCTCCGGGCACTCTGGTTTCGTCCCATTGCTAAAGACCCCTACGCGCAAGCGACTTATTGAGAAAAAAAACAAACCATACGTTAGTCCCAAAATGACATAGTTTGTGTCGAGTGGATGTTAAACCCAATTTCTCTCTCTCTCTCATTAGCCAAGGAAGTGGAGAACAGTATGACATTAAACCCAATTTGATTTCATTGAACATCATATGTCTCTTCTGACCACTGTACAAAAGTGAATTATTGAAATTAAATCAAACCATGTGTTAGTCCCAAAATGACCAAGTTTCTGTGAAGTGGACATTAAACTAATCTCTCTCGCTCTTGAATTATACAAATAAAATTTAACCATATGTTTGTCTCAAAATGTCAGTGTGTGTCAGGTGAACATCAAACCCATCACACCCTACTACTTTACTCTAAGAGGGGGTGGGATGGCCTAGTGGTCTAGAGTGCCGCTCTGTGGTTTCGAGCCCTGGTGTGAGCGTATGTGGGTTTCCTCTGGGCACTCTGGTTTCCTCCAACTGCTAAAGACCCCTACGCGCAAGCGAATTATTGAAATAAAACTAAAACCATATGTTAGTCCTGAAATGACCTTGTTGTGTTTAGTGGACGTTAAACCCCATTTCTCTCTCTCTCTCTCTATCTATCTCTTCTCTCTCTCTCTCCCTCTCTCTCTCTCTTCTCTCTCTTCTGATGTATACCTAGATCAAATCATTGATTGTCTTTTATCCTAGTCTGTCATATTGAATCATATTGAATCACATTTGTTGTTTAATATTTTATGTTTTAATTATCACTGAATGTGTGGAATATCAACTTGCATGAATCACTTTATACTTTCAATATGAAGTAAATAATTAAAAAGTCCTTATGGAATATTAGAAAGAGCTGACAGTTCCCGCCATAATAATTGAAAAATAGATCATGAAAAAAGGATATGATGACAATCGCTGTGAAATTACTTCCCTCTGAGAATAGAAAGCCCATTGTCATTTTAAGCTTGTTACAAAAAGAAGCAAAGTCTCAATTATCCAATTTTAGGGTTAATCATGAACAGCCGTTAGTTCGCAGACCAGATTCAATGTGTTTAAAATCGTGAACATCAGATAGCATCAAGAGTTAATCATTCCCAACGGATCATTTATGGGGGTTTAGTAATATGAAATTTAACATTGTGTTCAGAATAAAAATCGCATGATTAAATGAAATGGGGGTTAATGGCTTGTGTCCCACCTGAGCAAATGAAGACGAGCATACCATACAGTGTGCTATGAGGAAAATTTTGCCCTGACAGCGGCACTACGGCCTACTTTTATATCAAATTCCAACTGCCAAGGGATCTTTTACGTGCACGGCAATTTGTACACAAGACCTTGGTTTTTGTCCAATCCGAATGACTAGACAGCTTTCCTTGTCAGCCCCTTCATCCTGGACCACTGACAGGAGAGAATCACGCTGGAAAATCTGGATGAAATTTATCGACCAATGCAGGGATTTAACACCCATCCTATATATTAGCGAGACAGTGTCTAACCCACTTAGCCACCACGACCCCCTGCATGATTAAACATGGTTGCAGATGTAGAAATTATCCATACTTCATATGATCGTCATTTTCCCATGTAATATTGTTGGGGAGCTGCGATGGCTCAGTGAGTAAAAGGCACTTGCTTGCTATCCAGGGGAGGGAGGATTAGATGGCTGGATGGTTAGCATGTGTGTGCTGTATGATAAAGCCTGTTATTAAGTCAACTGGCGTGGTTTTGATTCCCCGGTTGTACGTGACAAGGAGTAAGTTTGCCTTTAAACCTAGTGGGTTTTCTCCCATTTCCTCCCACTGCTAAAGACCCCTATGCACAAGGGAATTATTGACATAAAATTGAACCATGCATTAGTCCCAAAATGACATAACTTGTGTCGAGTGGACATTAAAAACTATTTCTCTGTCTCCCTCTCTCACTTACCAGGATGTCTCGGTGTTACCCGAGAAAGTCCCACAGGATTTTCTGGTGGGGTTTCCGGGGTTTTCCCCAGTGGTGCAAGACACAGGGCCTGGCAAGTTTCTGGTGTGGTTTCCGTGGTTTCCCCAGTGGTGCAAGACGCAGGGCCTGGCAAGTTTCTGGTGTGGTTTCCGGGGTTTCCCCAGTGGTGCAAGACACAGGGCCTGGCAAGTTTCTGGTGTGGTTTCCGGGGTTTCCCCAGTGGTGCAGGACCCAGGGCCTGGCAAGTTTCTGGTGTGGTTTCCGGGGTTTCCCCAGTGGTGCAAGACACAGGGCCTGGCAAGTTTCTGGTGTGGTTTCCGGGGTTTCCCCAGTGGTGCAGGACCCAGGGCCTGGCAAGTTTCTGGTGTGGTTTTCGGGGTTTCCCCAGTGGTGCAGGACCCAGGGCCTGGCACGGAATAGTGTGTAATCATACCAGTGCTGTAGCCAACCCTTCCGCCAAACCAATAAATCTGGAATCAGTAAAAAAAAAAATGAGAATGCCTTTCCTGATAATGCTTGACTTAAAATCGCAATGTGATTACAGCCTTGAGCATATCGGTAACAAATATAAAATGAAGCCATTTCATCTTGAATGTTGAGGAAGTGGAAAATGGTTCTATTATAGTATTCGATGTCCCTCAGTCAATAAACAAGTCAAGCATCTCAACAGGCGGCCATTGTTCATCTTTATATACTGTAAGCTGAGCAATGTCTAATTATTTTGTCTAATTAAATTATCTCTCTAACTAAATGAAATATTGACGCACAATATCCTATAGCCAGTGGGAGACCCCTCATTACAGGAATCAAACTACCTTAATAGATCCTCATTAGCAAGGGATCAATCTGCCTTCGGAGAGCCTTACTGCTTTCTAAGAGCCTCACTAGCAAGGGACCAATCAACCTTCGGAGAGCCTTACTGCTTTCTAAGAGCCTCACTAGCAAGGGACCAATCAACCTTCGGAGAGCCTTACTGCTTTCTAAGAGCCTCACTAGCAAGGGATCAATCAACCTTCGGAGAGCCTTACTGCTTTCTAAGAGCCTCACTAGCAAGGGATCAATCAACCTTCGGAGAGCCTTACTGCTTTCTAAGAGCCTCACTAGCAAGGGACCAATCAACCTTCGGAGAGCCTTACTGCTTTCTAAGAGCCTCACTAGCAAGGGACCAATCTACCTTAATAGATCCTCACTGCTTTCTAAGAGCCTCACTAGCAAGGGACCAATCTACCTTAATAGACGGAGGTTGGATGGCCGAATGGTTAGCATGCGCGCGCTGTATCATAAAGCCTGTCATTGAGTCAGCTTGCGTGGTTTCGAATCCACGGTTGTACGTGACAAGGAGTAGGGTTGCCTGTCCAACCTCGTGGGTTTTCTCCGGGTCCTCTGGTTTCCTCCCACTGCTAAAGACCCCAAAGCGCAAGCGAACTATTGAAATAAAATTAAACCATATGTTAGTCCTGAAATGACCTCGTTTGTGTCGAGTGCATGTTAAACCCCATTTCTCTCTTTCTCTCTCATAGATCCTCACTGCTTTCTTAGAACCTCACCTTCATAGAGATTCACTGCTTTCTTAGAGTCTCTATAGCAAGGGATCAATCAATCTCTGTAAAGCCTCACTAGCAAGGGACCGGACCAATCTCCCTTCATAAAGCCTCAATGCTTTCTTAGAGTCCCACCAGCGAGGGATCAAACTACCTTTATAGAGCCTCACTGCTTTCTCAGAGACTCACCAGCGAGGGATCATTGAATCTTCATATATTTCATTCAAAATCCTTTCAAATTACTATATTCTGAGCTAAGTTATCAATGTTTGTAGTTTTGACAAGATGTGTACATTGATTTTTTTATTATTGTAATCAACATACAGGGTGTTCAAGACTTTTACATATTCGAATTAAATCATTAAACGGCCAAACCTTTCCGATGCCTAATTAAAGGCCAGTCCACGAGAAAAACATGCATATGGTTGGAAGGTGGAGGTCGGCCGATTGAGTTCATGTTTACAGGGTTTGGTCTACCCATCAGGCTTACTTCCTAGCCAAAATCGTGGACTGGCGCTTAATGGTTTATATAATATTTGAAGCCATAAAAAAAAGAGCTGCACTAAGCAGATTGAGCTCTTGAATAATGTATGTAATGTTTAAGATACATTTGATCTCTTTGAATGATGTTAGGCTTGTCATTTTAACAAATTAATATCTTATTTATACAACATTTGTAGCCAAAATAAAAATGCAATTGGCAGATTTAGATCTTGAATAATGTATGTTTAAGATACAAATGATCTCTTTGAATAATGTTTCGAGTCAAATATTAAAATCTGTAGGTTCTACGACAACCTTACTTCTGGCTTGTGTTTTTTTTTTTATTGATGTAAATAAAAGACCATTATTCTCTGAAACAATTATTACCTTTGTTATATTTTCCTTGTGATCGATCTTTATTTCAGAGAAAGTATCCTGGGTTTCATGTTGTCAATAAAGTAAAACCAAGTATGAACAATCCAAACCATTAGACACAATTTGAAGTCCTAAAAAAACTGTAAAATAGTGTAATCGGGCAAAATAATGTAATCAGCATATGGACTGTTCACCATGTACAAAATACACGACAAACAGTGGTAACAGGTGTCCCGAAGAGTAAGCTTACCCTGCCTGGCTCGCCACAATCGCCATAGCAATCTGTCGAACGGAAAATGTCTGCCTTGATAACAAGAACTATTATTCAAGGGTGGTTTGAGCTAGGGGTTCGTTCGTTCGTTCGTATCTGGAGTTAAACGTCCCCTTCCACCTAGGGCGATATCGCGGACAAGAAGCTAGGGGTAAATCTTCAACGATTATATTTTTATTTTTTGTTTTCCAGGTGAGCGAAGAATGTAATAGTCTGCGAGTTCATTTAGCAGAAGCGCAGACCGAACGAGAGGCGGCTAAAGAGGAAGTTGCAGTTTTACAAAACCGTGTTGATAGTTTGGAAAATTTAGTTCGGGTAAGTCTTGTCCAAAGTTACATTACTTTGTTGGATGACTAGTGTCACCTTGAAAATTTGTTTCCGAAGGCATTTGTCATTCAGTCAACTGGTGTGGTTTCGAATCTCCAGTTGTACATGACAAGGAGTAGGATCCTCTGTCCAACCTCACTAAAACCAGAAACCACACTAAATACCGGTTGTGGTGTTTTCCAGAGGACCAAGCTCTGGGTTACCTATTTAGGGTGTTTTTCGGTATTTAGAGTGTTTTTTTCGGTATTCAGTATAAAATGGTGTTTACCGGTAGTTTTCTGGGTATTTTCTGTTTTTTTCCGGTGTTTTCCGATATATAGTATAGCCCGCAAATGACACAGTTTGTACGTGGAAAGCCATCTTTAACCACAGAAAGCCATCAAATAAGCATTTTATAAACGGCAAATTCTTTAGCCGTCTCTCGGTTCACTATTAAACGGAAGCAGTTGCTCCGGTGATACAGCACTGCGCAGGTCCATCCGAGATCTTTTTTGTGCTCAGGTCCCCGACGATTATATAAAGGGAACACCCGCACAATTTCATTTAAGTCTGATGAGTTCAAAATGAACGAAACTAGTAACTTCATGAGAGAAATCTGGGACGGCTACTCGCCACTCATAGATTTCAAATTTTATTATACTCACAGAAAGCCATCTTTAGCCCCATTCTTCACATTTAGAGACATCTTGAAGAAAGCCGTTTGTCAATAACAGTGAACTGTTAAACAGAGTAAAACCAATTAAACACTGTATAAAACAAGTTGTCACATTCTTACTTGAACTTTGAACTCTGACTCCTGGTTCGCAGAGTTAGATAGATTCATTTACTTTTTAGGTGTAACCCAAATTGGCTCACACAAAAGATCATTACTCTAGTAAATGTTTCTGATTTATTCTGATATTATTGGCTAATGCAGACAGGTATACGCCATACAGTGAGTGTGCCAAGAGTTAAATTTTGTTGTGACAGTGGCACTACAACCTGCTCTTATATTGAATTCCAACTGACAAAGATTCTTTTAGTTGCCAATATGTACACGGAAACTTGTTTTTTTGTACCATCTAAACAACTCTACATTGTCGTTTGCCAGGCCCACTGACAAGATGGACGTTAAGTTTGCCATCTGTTGTGAGTTAAGTACAATGTTGATTGACGTCTTTAATTGCAGGAACTACATGATTCGTCGGAGCAGCTTCATCAGTTAGAGAATGACTACCAACAAGCTATTCAAACCGTCGATGAAAAACAGGAACAAATCCAACATCTCCAGCAGGTACGAACAATTACAATTATTACAATTATGATAGGGAGTAGGGACAATTACAATTATTATAGGGAGTAGGGACAATTACAATTATTATAGGGAGTAGGAACAATTACAATTATTATAGGGGGTAGGAACAATTATAATTATTATAGGGGGGTAGGAACAATTATAATTATTATAGGGGGTAGGAACAATTACAATTATTATAGGGGGTAGCTAGGAACAATTACAATTATTATAGGGAGTAGGGACAATTACAAGTATTATAGGGAGTAGGAACAATTACAATTATTATAGGGTGTAGCTAGGAACAATTACAATTATTAGAGGGAGTAGGAACAATTACAATTGTTATAGGGGGTAGGAACAATTATAATTATTATAGGGAATAGGAACAATTATAATTATTATAGGGAGTAGGAACAATTATAATTATTATAGGGGGTAGGAACAATTATAATTTTTATAGGGGGGTAGGAACAATTATAATTATTATAGGGGGGTAGCTAGGAACAATTACAATTATTATAGGGAGTAGCTAGGAACAATTATAATTATTATAGGGGGTAGGAACAATTATAATTTTTATAGGGGGGTAGGAACAATTATAATTATTATAGGGGGGTAGGAACAATTATATTTATTATAGGGGGGTAGCTAGGAACAATTACAATTATTATAGGGAGTAGCTAGGAACAATTACAATTATTATAGGGAGTAGCTAGGAACAATTACAATTATTATAGGAGGGTAGGAACAATTATAATTATTATAGGGGGTAGGAACAATTATAATTTTTATAGGGGGGTAGGAACAATTATAATTATTATAGGGGGGTAGCTAGGAACAATTACAATTATTATAGGGAGTAGCTAGGAACAATTACAATTATGATAGGGAGTAGGGACAATTACAATTATTATAGAGAGTAGGGACAATTACAATTATTATAGGGAGTAGGGACAATTACAATTATTATAGGGAGTAGGGACAATTACAATTATTATAGGGAGTAGGAACAATTACAATTATTATAGGGAGTAGCTAGGAACAATTACAATTATTATAGGGAGTAGGGACAATTACAATTATTACAGGAGGGTAAGAACAATTACAATTATTATAGGGAGTAGGGACAATTACAATTATTATAGGGAGTAGGAACAATTACAATTATTATAGGGAGTAGGAACAATTACAATTATTATAGGAGGGTAGGAACAATTACAATTATTATAGGGAGTAGGAACAATTACAATTATTATAGGAACAATTACAATTATTATAGGGAATAGGAACAATTACAATTATTATAGGGAGTAGCTAGGAACAATTACAATTATTATAGGAGGGTAGGAACAATTACAATTATTATAGGGGGTAGGGACAATTACAATTATTATAGGGAGTAGGGACAATTACAATTATTATAGGAGGGTAGGAAAAATTATTATAGGAGGGTAGGAACAATTATTATAGGAGGGTAGGAACAATTACAATTATTATAAGAAGAAGTTAGGAACAATTACAATTATTATAGGGAATAGCTAGGAACAATTACAATTATTATAGGGAGTAGGGACAATTACAATTATTACAGGAGGGTAGGAACAATTACAATTATTATAGGGAATAGGAACAATTACAATTATTATAGGAGGGTAGGAACAATTACAATTATTATAGGAGGGTAGGAACAATTACAATTATTATAGGGAGTAGGAACAATTATTATAGGAAGTAGCTAGGAACAATTACAATTATTATAGGGAATAGGAACAATTACAATTATTATAGGGAGTAGCAAGGAACAATTACAATTATTATAGGGAGTAGGAACAATTACAATTATTATAGGGAGTAGGAACAATTACAATTATTATAGGGGGTAGGGACAATTACAATTATTATAGGGAATAGGAACAATTACAATTATTATAGGAGGGTAGGAACAATTACAATTATTATAGGAGGGTAGGAACAATTACAATTATTATAGGGAATAGGAACAATTACAATTATTATAGAGAGTAGCTAGGAACAATTACAATTATTATAGAGAGTAGGAACAATTATAATTATTATAGGGAGTAGGAACAATTACAATTATTATAGGAGGGTAGGAACAATTAACAATTATTATAGGGAGTAGGAACAATTACAATTATTATAGGGAGTAGCTAGGAACCATTACAATTATTACAGGGAGTAGGAACAATTACAATTATTATAGGGAGTAGGAACAATTACAATTATTATAGGGGGTAGGGACAATTACAATTATTATAGGGAGTAGGAACAATTACAATTATTATAGGAGGGTAGGAACAATTAACAATCATTATAGGGAGTAGGAACAATTACAATTATTATAGGAGGGTAGGGGTAATTCTAACTATAATAGGGAGTACTAATTGTGATACAAATGGAGTCAGTTCCAATTATTATAGGGTTTAGGGGCAGTTCTAACTATTTTAGGGAGTACCAACTGTGATGTAAATAGGAGCAATTCCAATTATTATAGGGAGTACTAATTATTGTAGGGAGTACTTATTGGGGCCGAATATGGTAAGTGGTTGAGAGATGCATCATAAGGTCTGTCATTGAGTCAACTGGCGTGGTTTCAATTGCCCGATTGTATGTGACAAGGGGTAGGGTCGCCTGTCCAACATCGTGGGTTTTCTTTGTGTCTTCCGGTTTCTTCCCACTGCTAAAGACCCCTATTCACAAGCAAATTATTGAAATAAAATTGAGCCATATGTTAGTCTGGAAATTACCTAGCTTGTGTTCAGTGAACCTGGACTTTTAACTCCATTCCCTGCTCTCTATGATTCTCTCTCTCTCTCTCTCTCTCTCTTTTATATTAATTATATAGTTATAGATTTGAACCACCATCTGTTGCAGGGTAGATTTATATATCAGATTTTTCGAACCATAATTTTTCTAATGTCTATTCAATAGTTCATATTATTTTTATGTTTTTTATATAGGTATATAATTTTTCCAATGGTTATTCATGGGTTAATGTCATTTTTATTTTCTGTGTTTTGTATTTCGGTCCAGCAGGAAACCGATATTTTTTCGGGTTAATGTAATTTTTATGTTTTGTATACAGGTCCAGGAAGAAAGTCGAGTGCACCATGACAAAGCTTTAACAAGTCTAAAGGTATGTATAACCTCCATACAATTACAATATAACTGGTGGGTTGGCTGGCTGAATGGTTAGCGAGCAAGCGCTGTATCATAAAGCCTGTCATTGAATCAACTGGTGTGGTTTCGAATCCCTGACAAGGAGAAGGGTTGCCTGTCCAATCCCTTGGGTTTTCTTGGGGTCCTCCAGTTTCCTTCCGCTACTAAAGACCTCTATGGGCAAGCAAATTATTGAAATAAAATTAATCCGCATGTTAGTCCCAAAATAACCTAGTTTGTGTCACGTGGACGTTAAACCCCATTTCTCTCTCGCTCTCCCATCTTCTTTAACCCAGTTGGACTGTAAACCCCATTTCAGTAATTATTTCGTAACTTTTATATCCACAGGTGAAGATTCAAGAATTGGAGAATCAGTGTAAATTTCACGAAAACCGAAACCAAGACTTAAACTTTGAATTAAATAACTTACGTTCGGATTATCCACCTACCTCAAACTGTGACATTCAAACGGACACAAACTCTCAGGATATATTAAAACGTTCGGAAACATATCCCGGAAAATCGAGTGGATTTATTAATAGTGATCCGTCAAGTTTATTTGATAACGAATACAGATATTCTAATCACCAAGGTAACAATTTACATTAAAATTATCCTTTTTTTAGGGGTTTCTGGTTTGTTATTCGGGTTCTTTGAGCTTATAATATCAATGGTGGTGGTTTAAATATTAGGGACCTACGGTAGCTCACAAAAACTTATCTTTTTTAGGTTTTTTTTGTTTGTTCTTGGGAATCTTTGAGCGGCACGGTAACTCACACATTAAGAAGCTGCTGACTCACTAAAGGCTTAGTCACACTAGTGGATTTATCCATAAGCTAAATCCTTTCATGGAACGGGAAAATTTGTCCTAAAGGCTATAGATTTTCTGACCTACGGACAAATCCTTAGGTTTAGAACAAGTCCTATTTTCGTAGGATTTGTACTGTGAATTGACCAATCAAAATGGCAGACGTCTAACTCAACCGGGCCGAGACAGAGAATTTTTTTTTTTTTCAATCGCCAAAGCGTGCTGTGGTCTATTCAGTCCCAAGATTACCATAAACGAAAGAAAAGATAATCTTTGTAGTTTCCTTCATATTTACATTTCTGGTATTACTGATCACATGACCAAAACCTATATGATTTTACTTAATGTATGATCATAAAAACCCAGAGGATTTATCCTTTAAGATGTTCGCTAGGATTTGTCTTAAAGGAAAAATCCACTAGTGTGACTCAGCCTTAACCAATTTCGCCATCGTTTCAATCCTGAAATTTTTCGATAAAGTTCCACTGGTTTTTTGTCCCTTCAGAACAGCAAGACACTATTTCCTAGCTTGGCCGGGGGGGTTGGGATGGCCTAGTGGTCTAGAGTGCTGCGCTTCAACCCCTAGCTGGCCGGTCACCTCTGGCTTGCAGCTGTGGTTTGCGAGCCCTAGTGTGAGCATATGTGACATGTAGATAGGGGCGCCTTCCCAACCTTGTGGGTTTCCTCCGGGCACTCCTGTTTCCTCCCACTGCTAAAGACCCCTACGCGCAAGCGAATTATTGAAATAAAAATTGAAAACCATACGTTAGTGCCAAAAAGACCTAGTTTGTGTCGAGTGGATGTTAAACCCCATTTCTCTCTCTCCTAGTGGGCCCGCTAAGTTAGAAAATCTCAGGGAACTTTATCATTCAACACCAGGATCCAACTGTGTCATGCTCATCAAGTCCCAATCGGATTAAAGATATTCCTACTTTTTATTTAACACCCGGCAAAGATTTGAATTTTTGTTTATTGTGTTTTCATTTGTTTACTCTTTAACTTGTTTTTGACAAGTGAGGGGTTGGGATGGCCTAGTGGTCTAGAATGCCGCGCTTCGACCTCTAGCTTGCCGGCCATTTCTGGCTTGCGGCTGTGGTTTCGAGCCCAGGTGTGATCAGTCACATATCATTTGTTTATTTAACACCGGACAAAACTTTGAATTTTTGTTTAATGTGTTTTCATTTGTTTACTCTTTTAATTTGTTTTTGAAATATTGGTGGGTCTTGGTTTGTTTTTGACATTTGGATGGGGTTTGGTTTTATTTTAATATTTTATGGGGTTTGGTTTGATTTTAATATTTGATATGGTGTGTGTGTTTGTTTTTAATTTCTACTTTTTGGAAAGTTTTTTGTTGTATTGGACGGGTTTTTTTATTTTTTTTTTATTTGGATAGGGTTTTTTTATTTGGATAGGGTTTTTTCATTTGGATAGGGTTTTTAATTTGGATAGGGTTTTTTTAATTTGGATAGGGGTTTTTCATCCTCTGCATGTTTTTAATTCTTCTTTGTAGTGGATATTTTACCAGCTCAATCGAATCTTACAGAGGCGAATCTTTCCAACACAGCAGCGCCGACAGAGTCCAGCAAATCTCTCGATACAGGTTAATATATATGGCTTTTTGATGCAATAAACATCTTATCTTATCTTTTCTTATCCCTTTTAACAAATATCTCAATACAGGTTAATAATAATATATACAGCTTCATATCCCTTTAAACAAACCTCTAGATACAGGTTAATATTATACACGGCTTCATATCCCTTTACGAAAATCTCTACATACAGGTTAATATATATGGTTTCATATCCCTTTTTAGACCCGAAATGACCTAGTTTGTGTTGAGTGGGCGTTAAACCCCATTTCTCTCTCTCTTTCGTATCCTTTTGAGCTAATTTTCACATTCAAGCAAGGCACTTTATTAAAAGTACATTTATAGGTTGACCTTAAATTCCACGATTCATTAAAAAGTGCCTGGGGCATTATAGATTCCTAATGGTATTAGGAAAATCTACAGTATTTTAAAAGCTTGATAAAAATATACAGACATATATTTCTGGTTTGTTTGATAATAGAAAAAACATTTCATTCTTCTCTAAATCATTGATTGTATAATAATGAATTGGGTTTTCAAGGATACGAGGATCATGCCTAATGGAAAAGTCTCGCCGTGGAAAGTCAAAACATGTTCCGTTTAGTAATTATTTGATACAAATGCTGTTTACATTCATTTCATTTGTCAGTTGTAGTCTAGCCATGCTTTTATATCCATGGATCAAGCAGTTTAAAGAGGTATTGCCATATATAACTAACAGTACTGTCTCAGTGCTGGCCTTGGAATGTTTCAAGCTTTGTGCAGGGTATAGGCTAATCTAATGAGTTCTCCTGTGACACAATTCAAGATTTTTTATACTAGGCATTTTATGTTAGTAAGCATTAGGAAATTAGCGGAAATTTTGTATTATTCTTGTAAAGTAGAGACAAAGACCTGTAGTATAGGATCTTGTGTTTACCAAGATTATCTTAAATTATATCCCCAAAACATTTTATTGAAATTTGGGTTATCAACTATGGTTCAATTATCAGGAAGTCCTGGATTTAACCCCAGTATTAGTCAAGAAATGACCTTATTTGTGTCGAGTGGATGTTAAACCCCATTTCTCTCTCTCTCTCTCTCTCTCAACCCCAGTATTAGCCAAGACATTTCCCCAGGTTTTATTCAGTGTGATTTCGCTTTTGTATTGGTGCAGGAAGGTTGTCTGGATTTTCAACTTGTCATTGGTGCAGGATGTAGAGTCTGACAAGGACAGCTATCTAGTCATTTGAATGGGACATGAAAATGAGGTCCCGTGTACACATTGGCATCCATGTAAAAGATCCCTTGGCAGTTGGAATTCGATATAAGAGTAGGACATAATGTCTGTGCCCAGGCCAAATTTCCCTCATGGGTAAAATTTCCATTATGGCACACAGTTTGGCATATGCCCGACTTCATTAGCCCAATCGGAGCAGAACAGTCTGATATTAAACCCCATTTCATCACATTTATTTAATGTTTATCAAATATATTATTTTTACTAAGCCGTATTTCTGAAATCCAAAACCAATTTGTCACTCTGTCATGAATACTGTCACTTAAAAATATTAACCGCTTTTGGTTTTCTTCACAAATTGAATTAAACTTTTGATAGAGGAGAAAATAACTGAAACAAACTTTCTCGATATCCGTGACAAAAAACCCAAAAAATGTGATAAATCGCGAAAACACTTCTCGTCACTCGTCAGTAACTATGGATACTTCTCAGACTAAAATTCAAGTGATTTGTATTAATGAGTGTAAAACACCGACAGACATCTATGGCCGTTTGTGTTCCCTGATGGGAATTGACGTTGATATGTGACAATGTGTAGGATTATTCTGTATTAGTCAAATGCTCTCCCTTAGCTGATTCTCCTCTTAAACAAGACAAAATTGACTAGTTTGAAGGACATGAGCATTAGCAACTAATCTGTTTAAAGTGATGTATGTACACGTTAGCGCGAAGATTAGAACCAAACGATCGAAGCGGACACCATTTTTACTCGTCTTCAGAGCGATTGGAAAGATTTATTTTGAAGTGAATACTAAAATAGGATAATTTACACGTATAAAATGTCATTCATCAACAGAAAACAGAAGACAATTGTCTTGGCTAAAATTGTTACTTAGCAACTGATATATGTGACATCAAGTTATTTACAGTAATTTACACTTAAAATACGGATGTGAAGTCATCCTTTGTTTGACAAAGACGAGAGTATCCTTGTTGAAACGCAGCTTAACTCAAACTCAATAATTGTGTATCCATAAATTTGTACCTTGTGTTAATATGTTCAATTACTAAATGCCAATCAAAGAAGTCATCCTTTGATGTTGGCGTATCATTATTTCAAATAATGGTACGTATAATGTGCATCCATAAATTTGTACCTTGTGTTAATATGTTCAATTACTAAATGCCAATCAAAGAAGTGATTCTTTGATGTTGGCGTATCATTATTTCAAATAATGGTACGTATAATGTGCCAAGCATACTTATTTATACTAGTTAAAATTTTAGACCCTTGTGACTGTATTTCATCGCAAAGCATGTGCAAGTGTCTGTATTTTAAGGGGGGGATGGCAGAATGGTTAGCATAATAGCCTGTCATTCAGTCAACTGGTGTTGTTTCGAATCCCTAGTTGTACGTGACAAGGTCCAACCTCGTGGGTTTTCTCCGGGACCGGGTCCACCGGTTTCCTCCCACTGCTAAAGTCCCAGACGCGCTAACATTTCTCTCTCTTTTTATACTAATAACTATATCAAATATGTATTTTATTGTTGGAACTGACCACTTGCTTTTTTCTTATCTTTTACTGGTATTAATAAAATTCAACCATATGTTAGTCTCGAAATGACCTGGTTTGTGTTAAATCCCATATATCTTCTCATTGAGAAATTATATAGGTAAAAATGATATAACTATATAAATCCCATTTTTAAAAAATTGAAAAAGAAAAAAAACTAGTTAGAATGAATAATATTTGAATGGCCAAAGTCATTAATAAATGGCATTTACAGCTCTTTGGAGAAGTGGCTAAAGTTTTTGTATTTTAAAATTGATTTGGGCTGGTGTAAAAGACCAATTTGCTTTGAGTTGACGTTCATTTCTAGACCAAAAGTGTAAAGAAGACCAGAATTATTTTTTTAGGCTTGTAATTATATTTAGAGCAACCATTATGCGGTTTAATGTAGGTGTTAATAACTAGGAGAGTATGATATAAAAATTAAATGATGTTGCCATGGATACGATGCTTTTGATTAGCACCATTTCCTGTCTTTACTATCCTGGATAAAAAAACTAAAATTATCGGCATGGCATTAACACAGTTTAAAATGAGGAAACTGAAAGTTTTGTATAAAAATAAAATTTAAAAATAATTCCAGTAAAATGATGTGTTATAATCAAAAATTCATTTTGATTTCAAATCTAATGAAGGATGCGGTAATAAGACAGTCAATTATAAATTTGCTGCTAGAAACTGTATTGGAAGTACGTAGGGCCTATGTTAAAGATTCTGAGTTCATTTGGATCACCCGTCTTCAATTAGCCCAGGTTAGGTGCTTAAGCATAGGACGTTTAACCCCATTTCATTCATTCATTTGGATCAAGAGAAATGATATGGGGGTTTAACGTCCTACTGTGTTCTTCTCCGACTGGGCTAATGAAAATCTATATATCTATCTCCTTGGTGTTTAACGTCTGCTTCCACATAAGTGATAACGCAACGCAGAAAAGACATAGGAGAGCCGAAGCTGCTTCCTGTATTTAGAATATGATTTTGCAATCTTTATATTTTCGGCCTTAGGCCCTGGATTGTGTTTATTGGGAAGTTCTTCCCTTTATTCAATAAAAAAACATGTAGTTTGGTGGTTGTTCTCTCCCGTTTCTGGATTGGTAGATGTCATCGTTGTGTGATTAGTTTAGGTGCCAGAGCCGTATTATTGTGGTCTCCCCTTACTCCTTATAATGCAAATTTATGAAGTCATTGATATAGTTTTGATAAATTGGTTACCTTCTTACCTGCAGGGGGGGTTGGGATGGCCTAGTGGTCTAGAGTGCCGCGCTTCAACCTCCAGCTGGCCGGCCACCTCTGGCTTGCAGCTGTGGTTTCGAGCCCTAGTGTCAGTGTATGTGGCATGGAGATAGGAGCGCCTTCTCAACCTCGTGGGTTTCCTCCGGCCACTGCTATAGACCCCTACGCGCAAGCGAAGTATTGAAATAAAATTAAACCATGTGTTAGTCCCGAAATGACCTAGTTGTGTTGAGTGGACGTTAAACCCCATTTCTCTCTCCCTCTTTCTCTCTCTTACCTGCAGTAGGGAGTTTACCTTGATACGGTTGATTAACTCATAAAACATCTGTACCTACATTTGATCCATTTACATTTACCTGCCAGGTAGAAAGCTCACCAATTAACACCTGCAGCATATAAGAAACACCTGTTCTTGCTAGTGTCAAACTGTTACATATATACCTACCTGTACAAACTCTTTTGTTCTTGTAACAAAGACATTTAAATGGCCCCTTCTTCAATCCCTTGCTGATATTCATATATTTCTGATGGGCAAGAGGTGAAGGGTAAGAGTTGAATTTATCTTGGAAAAGGTTTGGGCTTCTGAAATCAAAACTCTTGGAGACATTGGCTTGCTTTAGGGACATTTTTGTTCTGGCTTAATTTCCATCTCTTCTGATATTCATATTTTCTGGCAGGTCACAAGAGGTGAAGGATAAGAGTTGTTTTGTTTTGGTTAAGATTGGGTTTCCGAAATCCCTACTGGAGAGACATTGGCTTCCTTTAGGGTAAACGTTGTTTTTGAAACAAAGACATAAATATAGATGGCTCATTTTCCTCCCTTGGTAATATTCATATTTTTCGGATGGCGAATAATGAGGATAAGAATTGGTTAAGTTTGGGTTTCCGAAATCCCTACTTGGGAGAGGTTGGCTTCCTTTAGGAATGAATGAATGAAATGGGGTTTGACGTCCGTCCTACTGTTATGCACTTAACCAGAGCTAAATGAAGACGGGCATACACCATACAGTGTGCTATGAGGGGAATTTTGCCCGGGCAGAGGGCTACGGCCTACTCTTATATCGAATTCCAACCGCCAAGTGATCTTTTACGTGCACTCCAATGTGTAACAGGACCTTGTTTGTTCATCCCATCCGAACGACTAGGCAGATGTCCTTGTCAGGCCCTCCTTCTGCATCACTGACAAGGGGAAATCACGTCGGAAAGCTTCCTTTAGGGTAAATGTCATGGTGCCTTTTCCTCCCTTAATTATATTTGTATTTTCGGATGGGGCATGAGAATAAGAGTTGCTTTTGTCTTGAATAAAGTTTGGACTTCCAAAATTGCTACTTGGGAGACGTCAGCATGCTTGAGGGATCCCTTGATAATATTCATATTATTCTGGTAGGACACAAGAAGTGAAAAGATTTTTTTGTCTTGCGTAAGGTTTAGATTTCCAAAATTGCTACTTGGGATACGTCCACATTCTTAAGGGATCCCTTGATAAGAGAACATGAGTTAGTGGGTAGGGGTTGTTTTTGTCTTGGATAAAGTTTAATAATAATAATAATTTATTTATAATGCGCCTATTACCAATATAAAATACTGCTCAATGGTGCAGTTGGTTTAAACAGTATTTATTTAACATATATTGACATTTACAATACATAATAGATAATATGGATTCGGAACCAAGCTATGAAGCTTATATTAATCCGTCTCCAAGATAATAAAACAAAACATGACATGTCTGAATTGTATGGAAAATATAATACATTGTGTAAAATAAGTACATATATAATATTGTGTCATTTCTGTAACCGTGACTTTAAAATGCACAGTTAACATTATGGGGACATCACAGATAGGAAATAAAATTAAATGGTGTTTGTGTTGACAGTCATAGAAACTCGTCAGACTTCAGCTCGCGTTCAAGAAAATTGTGTTATTTCATCTCTTGTATTTTAAAGAGTTTTGTTCTTTCTTCTCAGTAAAAAATCATGTAATTACTGTGTTTTTAAAATATCGTACAAATATTGTAGGTCGTGTCTTCAGGCAACATTTGTGTCTGTATTTTGTTTTCCTTAATGTCTTTGAAAGATGTTGTTATCTCAATCTGATTTAAACACAGATCCAATTTCGTTTCGTTTTTTATAGTTCAAGATTTCGTTTTACTTGTTTTTACTACACTCCAGGATCTGGAAGGTTTGTTATTTAACTCGTGTTCAGCTTGAAATGAGGGGTCAGCCAATCAAATTGTCTGTCAAATCGGGAGTTTTACCTCTCTTGCACGGAACTGTTGGTAGACATGAACTCAGACAGAAATCAAAACAAAGCAAAGTAGATAAACAATATGGCCACTTGCAACAACGATTCTGAATGGTTAATCAAATGACTGACCTTAAAGGGTCAAATGTCCTTTTCTACGTAATAGAACGGGACTTCCCACTGTAAGTTGTTAGATCTACATGTAGCGAGGCCATCGAAAGTATAAAAAAACTAAACGAAATATAGATCTGTATTTTTATTAGATTGTTGTTATTTGTTATGGATTTCTTTAAGGAAATTAAATTGAACATTGGATTGTTTTCTGTCATGAAATTGAAACGGTTTTCATTTCAAGTTTTTCATGTAAATCGAACAGCATTTTAAGGGTATTCATTCCGAATTGGGGGTTGGACGGCTTAATGGTTAGCGTGTGCACGCTGCATCATAAGGTTTGTCAGTGAGTCAACTGGCGCGGTTTTGATTCCCCAGTTGTACGTGACAAGGAGAAGGTCCAAGTCACCAAGCATTCACAGACTAAAGTTAAGAATTTACTCAAATTTGTTTGCATTGTTTAACTAAAATAAAGATCTTTATAAAACTTTCATTGTTTTAATGTATCAAATACATCAATAAGACAATATGTACGTGGCATGGAGATAGGGGCGCCTTCTCAACCTCGTGGGTTTCCTCCGGGCACTCCAGTTTCCTCCCACTGCTAAAGACCCCTACGCACAAGCGAATTATTGAAATAAAATTACACCATATGTTAGTCCCGTAATGACCTACTTGTGTTGAGCAGACATTAAACCCCATTTCTCTCTCTCTCTCCCCTTAACAATTCCATTGGTATCATTTTCATTATAGCTTTTCAACATACAAACTTTCCATATTGATTAATTATTTGACACCAATAACTCAGTCGGAGCACCGCACTAGAACATTCAACCCCATTTCATTTCATTTATTAATAACATGTGTTTATATATTTCACCTCAGGGATCATTTAGTTTCATTACCAATTTTTTTCTAATCAGGCTTTGCAGAAGAGGAGGAAACAGACGGCTTTAATAACAGCTCCCCAAATAAAAGCGACTGTGATGATCCAGAATTGTATGAAATAGGCAAAAAATTAAAAGAACTTGCCGTTTCGGAATCCGACGACGATGGTGGTAGTGGCTTAGAAGGTGATTGGGTGTACTTATAATAACTCACTTCTTTTTTCTCAGTTCTAATTTAGTTTTTTTTATTTAATTAACTCTCTTTGTTTTCTAACAGACCCTGAGTTCACGAAGCATTCTCAAACATAAGTTAAGAATTTACTCAACTTTCAATCACTGTTCATGAGAAATAGCTTTGATCCAGAAACACAAAACTGTGCACATAGTTTTTTATTGATGTATTTGATACATGAAAGCAACAACATTATTATAAAGCGCTATATATTTTAGTTAAAATAAGGTGAACAAGTTTGAGTAAATTCTCCACTTAAGTCTGAGAATGCTTTGGGAACCTCGGGGGGCCAGATCTTTTTTCCACATTTCTTTTTCAGTTTCAGTTTTAGTTTCAACATTAACATATTACTTTTTATTTTTTGTAAGTCTATTTTCAGATTTATGACGTATTAAAAGTTTTGTAATGCTTTACAAAATTACGGGGTTTAATCTGGCTATCACAAATTCCCAGAACTCTTTTTTTCTAGGACCATTGCCAGACTAGTTGTGCAATTGTCTTGTAGATTTTCCACAAAATCCATGTGATTCAACAATCACTCATTATTTCTCAGAGAGAGAGAGAGAGAGAAATGGGTTTTAACACCCACTCGACACAAACTATGTTATTTTTCGACTAACATGGTTCAATTTTATTTCAACAATTCGCCACAGCAGTTTACCAAATGACAGACCTTATGATACAGTGCACACACGCTAACCATTAAGCGACAATCCCCCCTCCCCCCCCCCCCCCCGTTTCATTCGATTACTTGATTGTACATGACAAGGAGTTGGGTTGCCTGTCCAACCTCGGTGGTTTTCTCTGGATCCTCTACTTTCCTCCTACTGGTAAAGACCTCTCCGTGCTAGCAATTTATGGAAATACTATTGAACCATATGTTAGCCCCAAAATGACCTAGTTTGTGTTGAGTGGGACATTAAACCCCTTTTCTCTCTTTAAGTGTAAAAATGCTTTCAAATATTTTTTAGAAAATTAAGATTATTTTTAAAAGTGTCATATTCTATTAAAAAATAAATATTGGACATACACGCATATATTAATGTGTTTTAAATTATAGATTTTATATGTAAAAACACTTACAGATATATTTTAGAGTTTTGGAATTGTGCTTAAAAATTGACATTCTTTTGAAAAAAAATATTAGAAATAATGTATTAAATTCATCGCTTTTATGAATCTACACTTGTAGATATAGGCTATTTTAGAAAAGGGGGGTTGGGATGGCCTAGTGGTCTAGAGTGCCGCGCTTCGACCTCTAGCTGGCCAGCCACCTCTGGTTTCCGGCTGTGGTTTCGAACCCTGGTGTGAGCGTATTTGGCATGGAGATAGGGGTGCCTTCTCAACCTCGCGAGTTCCCTCCGAGCACTCCGGTTTCCTCCCACTGCTAAAGACTCCTACGTGCAAGCGAATTACTGAAATAAAATTAAACAATATGTTAGTCCCGAAATGACCTAGTTGTGTTGAGTGGACTTTAAACCCTTTTTCTCTCTCTCTCTATTTTAGAAAATTAAGATCGTGCTAAAAATTAATACAAGATTGGATATATTTGTATTTATGGGTGATATAAGCTATAATTTATATATAAGCTATTTTAATACGTTATAACTGAATCAATAGACTTGCACATATTTCTGTATATTAACCATTTAGTTCTTGTATTTCGAACTTTTTTCTTCTTAAATTAGCATGCTTTATTATTTAATTATTTTTTTTACGTTATTTCTGTCTTCATCCTTCATTACCGACTCTTGATATAACAGAATATTTGCGATCTTATTGGTTGTTCGATAATTAACTTTTTTACTCCAGGAACTGATTGTGGAAGACCATATTAGGAAACCGTCAAATAAAGAAGATGGATGCCTATTATGTAATAATGTGTCGTGATCTTTTTGATTAGTTCAGTAATTTGACCGCGTCCCATATCGTCAAACAATCGGGGAGCAGGTTAAAGGGACAATAACACTCTTGATGGCTTGACAGGTCCGGAAAAAAAATAGCCTTATTCTAACTACTAGATGTTTAAGTGTCCTTCCTACCTGTTGTGTAAATTATCCATTTAATTTACATCCTATCTTACTTATCCAGAGGGTTCGAAAATATGTTTAAATCCAAGTTGAATTTTTCCAATTTTTTAAATTCGGTGTGTGAAAATGAAATTTGTATAATCAATTAATTAGAATATTATAAAATAGTACAATTTGTTGACCAGAATAATGATTGGGGTAATTATTCAGTTACAACAAAAGTGTTATTGGGACTTTAAAGGGATATTGCTCGATAAGACGACTGGATGTTAAAGATGCTGATATAGTTAGGGATGAGGCTACCAGAAAAATGTTCTTTTGAATTTTAAAGTTACTAAATTAGGAAATGTAATAAAAAGCGAAAAACTAACATTGAAAAAAGTTGTTGCCATGGTAACACATTTTTTGGGGGAAAGTCAGAAAAACAGAACAGCCAACTTTTAATGACGCCCTCTCGAACATAACTTGAGAGCTTATTTGTTTTTTTTTACTGGTTTGTTTGCCCTGGCATCAAAGATAAACAATAAACATAGTCATACGGATGGGATGAAAAAACCCCAGGAAGCCAGAGATGTATGGGTTCACATGCATATAAAAGAATGAATGAATGAACCTTAAATTAGACGAAAATGGGTCTAAAATCACAAATGAAATGAAAATCAATGAAATGGAGTTCAACTTCTGTTCTGCTGCGACTAGGCTAATGAAGTCCGGCATATACCATACAGTATGCTATGAGAGAAATTTTGACCGGATAGTGACACTACGGCCTACTCTGTTATCGAATTACAACTGCAAAGAGATCTTTTACAATTTACATGCACGTCAAATAAAAATTGCCGATACCCAGAACTCTGTTTTATAATATCAAAATCCCAAGTAAAAAACAAATTTGAACTTGAAGGTTTAGATATTTTCAAGGAGAAAAACTTTAGCTATGATTAAAAATCTTTTGTACAATTTTATTTTTTTAATTTCGTTGGCACGATCTGACATTTCGATATTAATTATTTTATTCAAGTAACGAAAACAAATTGTGGTAACCAGTAAAAGTTTCGACAGTGATTGAACTGTTGTTAGTTTATCTTCCGAACATTTGACAACAAACATAAAAACAGTTTCGCATATTTTGTTGGGAATCTTGTTGAAGGCAAAATACCTATTTATCAAGTTTTCGACACTTAACTTGGCTTTGTTAACTCTGGAGAAACGTATCGACGACTAATAGCGAAACCATTTTAACTGTCAACATGAATATTGATAGATTACGATTCTTGTGGATAGTTAACGTTAATCTTTTATGACATTTTACTTCCTGGTGTAATTCATTATCTAGTCCGTCTCTGCGATGACATTTCTGGCTCCCGAAAGTTGGGTTTTTTATAACACTCAATATATTTTCCAAGTTGTTTCTTGAGATTGCCTTTTTTTTTTACTTGCCTATCAAAGGGGAAGACTATTTGTCATTTGATTAAAATGAAATCCAGGGCCCTGTTCATCGAAATCTTAACTTATTTAAGATAAAATCCAAATTTAAGTGGATATTTCAATTTTGATTGGCTAAGCATTATAATCAATTGAATATTATCCAATCAAATTACTAAAATTTGGATTTTTATCTTAGTTAAAATTTCATGAAATAGGCCCCTGAATTATTAGGAAAGATCTATAAATGTAAACAATTTAACGTCTTATTTCCTATCCGGTATTTTGTCAGCGATGTGTCGAATTAAATCTGAGGTGGCATGAAATAATATATTAAATTCATTTATCCACAGTGAGACCTGTGGCGTATCAGTTAGTAAGACACCTGTAAATAAAGCTGTAAGCCTAAAAGCCTAAAAGCCAGGAAACTGATCAAAAATAAACCGATGTTAAATATAGGTTACCGAAATGGATATTTCATCAAGAATAACATTTTAAGAAAAAAAAAATTGGATATTTCATCAAGAATAATATTTTAAGAAAAAAAAAAGTATTTTTGATAAGAGGAGTATAAACTGTTTATCGAGATGTAAAAGTCACGGAGAGCTTCTTATCGCGCATTTTAAAAATAGAACTCATCTTAAAATAACAGTCGACGGTTATATACACATATATATATATATTAATCTTTTTACTGCCATATAAGGCAAGTGTTTGCACTGCATTAATGGCAACAAAAAACACTTTGGTCTTGAGGCAAAATTTGAAAATGTCATCCATACATAAAAGGATTTATTATTTAATTTGTAAACAAAATTGTCTGTTTTTGTCTGTCATGTTTTAAAAAAAGAATTTGTTTTTCTTGATCTCGCATTAAACATTAAACAGATATTATGCAAGATCCAAATATGCCTATTACGGGTCTTGCTCTGCCAATGAAGGGATTGAACCTGGGAACTCCAGGCTAGCGAGCATCATGGTTTCCCCTTGTCAGTGGTGCAGGATGAAGGGCCTGACAAGGACAGCTGTCTAGAAATTGGAATGGTACGGAAAACTGAGATCCCATGCACACATTGGCGTGCACGTAAAAGATCCCTTGGCAGTTGGAATTCGATATAAGAGTTGACCACACCACAATGCCTCTGCCAAGGCCAAATTTCCCTCATAGCACACTGTATGGCGTATGCCTGTCTTCATTAGCCCAGTTTAATTAGGAGCAAACAGTAGAACATTAAACCCCATTTTATATTGGTCACGTGACATTACAACATGTTATAAATGAACCATTAGCCCAGTCGGAGTAGAACATTGAACCCCATTTCATTTTGGTCACGTGACATTGCAACATGTTTTAAATGAACCATTACCCACCAGCATCAACAATCACGTCTGGCCTTTACGATAATTACCGTTAATAAAATAAGCGTAATTATGGTAATTTTTAAATATTTGACTAATATCTGTATGCGATTATTGTAATTATAATATAAAGTATGTATGTTGTTGATTCAGATTTATAACGTTCTTATAGCCTGGCCTTGTGTCAGCGACTCGTAATTATACCGTTCTGGTAGCGAGCGAGTCATATTTATTTCTGTTGACCACTTACTGGGAAAATAGCCTCATTATCATTATAGTCTTTCGACACATATTTTATGTACAGTTGTGTTTTAAATTTTATGTGGATGTGTTTTTGTTTTGGGGTTGAATGTAATAATTTGAAATATAGATCTAGAGAATTTTCATGATGGCCGACATTAAACGTGATTCGAGTGGGGATATCGTCGTGAACCAGCAGCAAGAGAAGATAACTAGAGATGGCAAAAAGAAGAAATCGAAACGTAAACGATCTAAATGTTGTTCGTGTTGTTGTGTTTCAGAAACAGAGAAAGAAGATTCGGGAATGGAAAGTAATAAGGAGATGAAGGTAGGAAAGTTAAACTATTTTTTTGTGTGAGAGAGAGAGAGGAAGGGTGGCAGAGAGAGAGACAGAGAGAGGGACAGAGAGGGGGAGGGAGAGGGACAGAGAGGGGAAGAGAGAGGGATGGGGAGAGAGAGGGGAGGGACAGAGAGGGGGAGAGAGAGGGGAGGGACAGAGAGGGGGAGAGACAAAGAGGGGGACGCACAGAGAGAGGGACAGAGTTGGGTGGCAGAGAGAGAGTGAGAGAGACAGAGAGGGACAGAGAGAGGGAGAGAGAGGGACAGAGTGGGTGGCAGAGAGAGAGAGAGAAAGGGGGAGAGAGAGAGACGGACAGGGAGAGGAAGAGAGTGGGTGGCAGAGAGAGACTCACACAGTGAGTGGCCGAGGTCCAGTGTAGGTAAAGAGATCCCTTGACAGTTGGAATTAGGCCGTAGTGCTGCTGTCTGGGAAAAACTTCCCTCATAGCACACTGTATGGTGTATGCACTTTGACCAGTCTGTACAGTCCAGTAGGATGTTAAACCCCATTTCATTCCATTCGCCTGTCTTCATTAGCCCAATTCGGAGCAGAACAGTAGGACGTTAAACTCATTTCTTTTCATTTCTGTCAACAACTGGTTAAAATAGATACTTTTGACATTTTGAATATACAACAAAGTATGGACAGCGATTTAATAGAGACTATGCCTGTTCCCCAATCCCTATTTAGATACAAATCTGAATAAAATATTGCTCATTTAAAAAAAAGTTGAATTACATTTGGTCTGATCGAGTCTAGAAATTCAAAAAATGTGTTGATGGATTGCGCAGCATATTAAATAACTGATGATAGTTGCCACATATACTGCTTATATATTTATCAATATCAATATCAATATTCTATTTTCGACATCCCTGACGTAAATACCATATTAAAATAACATCAACAATTCGCTACCCTGCTTGACATTTCGATAATGATGTAATTCGCCGTCTATTTTCAGCATTTTTTTGCCTTTGGTTGTGAAATTATTTTTTTTTTTTTTGCTCTCCCAAGAATAAATAGGATTTTTTTAATATTTTTCTTAACTGATGGATTTTTATAATGTTCAACAGTGCATTGTTTATAAAGCAACAGGGTTTTAGAATAATCCTTTAGTGGTGTATTAATAAAGAATCAGAATTTTGAAATATTTTTTGACCGTTATGTTCTGAACAGTGTGTCGTTTACAAAGCAACATTTTTCTATACCTTAATTATTTAACAGTTGATATCCTAAATAAATAACCATAGACACAGCCCCCCCCCCCCACCTCTCGCTCCCACCCCATAGACACAAATCCCCCCACCCTCTTTCTCTCCCTACATAGAATATAGCTCATTTACACAACAATCATATATTTGTGGCTAAAGACAATTTATTTGATAAGATGTACAAAGTTAAAGTAAGAATAAGCCTTCTATTGCAGATGTTAAGCGCATAAAAATAATCCCAAACTTATATATATCAAATTTTGTATTTTCAGAATCCACAAGAAATCGCTTTGAGTGACAGTCGCATCTCTTCCTTGTCCAAGAAAGGACAAATCTATGTTTATGTTGCCAAATATGGTTATGATCCCTACTCACAGTCCCCTAATGAAACCCCTGATTCGGAACTACCCCTTAATGCTGGAGATTATGTTCTGGTGTTTGGGGAAATGGATGAGGTACGTATAAATGTCTGGCCCCAAGTTCACAAAGCATTCGCAGACTTAAGTTGAGAATTTACTCAAAATTGTTCGCCATATTTTAACAAAATTATAGACCTGTATTAAATGTTTGTTGTTTAATATATTAAATACACCAATAAGATGCTATGTGCAGAGTTTTGTGTTTCTGGATCAAAGATATTTCTTATAAACAGTAATTGAAAGTTGAGTAAATTCTCAACTTAAGTCTGAGAATGCTTGGTGAACTTGGGGCCTTGTTGTGTATAATCTGATTAAAATCTATATTTCGTTTCTTTTTTTTTATTCTTTTGATGTTTTACATGAAGACCTGACCAGTTGTAATAGAAGGTCGTGTCAGGTGTCGTACAAGTAGCTTTTGACCCTATGATTTCAAACATTGATTAATCAATCAGTGTAGACATTTCTAGTAGTTAACCCACAATTCTGCGCATGGACTGCCGAGAACACGTTGTAACTGGCCATTTTATTGGCCAATTCCTCAATTAACCCAGGACACCAGTAATATGAAAGATCCTAGTGTTGTAAAGACAAGTAAAACAAAATTTTGAACTATACAAAAAGAAATGAAGTAGGATGAAGTTCCTGTCAAGGGACAACGTGTATTTATTTAGATGGGATAAAAAAAAATCCTTGGAAGTTGATATAAGTGTATGACATCAGTTCGTGAACTATCGTCTTCAAACTTCTGGAACACACACGATCATTGTCATGATTAATTATTCTTGAGAATTTCTCAAACAGAAATTTTTTATTTTTATATATTTTGTCTAGAGTGATTTTCTAGCTGACGATCATATTTTATATATTTTAGGATGGTTTTTATGAAGGCGAACTTGTTGATGGGAGAAAAGGTTTGGTGCCATCCAACTTTATTGAACAAGTTGACAGTAAGTTAGAATTTTATTTTTGGAGAACGACAGAAACATGGCTTGACCCCATGGACATGATTCATAGGCTAGTGGATGCTTGATTAACAATAAAATAGAGAAAGCCAAATTGACTCAGGGAGTTAGACTCATATTGACCAGAATATTCAGGCTTCAATCTCGGTGTTGGTCGAGAAATTACCTTTCGTAGTGTGTTTTCCCCCTTGTTGGTGATACAGGATGGAGGTCCTGACAGGAAAAGCTGTCTAGCTGTTCTGATGGAACAAAAATCAAGGTTCCTAGTATAGTATTGGCAGCTCTTTAATGAATCTCTGATGTTGGAAAGAAAACCAAATAAGAGTAGGCCACAGTACCACTATCTGACAAAGTTACTCTGGTAGCACACTGCACAGCATTTTCCTGATTGTTGGTAACTTCTGTTAGTAAAACTCTGGCTCTGACTCAGGTGTTTTGAATCAGATCCTGGAGGGCCTGTCAAAGACATTGTCTGCGATGAAAATCCAAGGTCCTGTTTACACTATCCAAATAAGATTTGGTTGTTGTGCCATGTCCCTGCAAACTATCCCCCATACCACACTGCACTGTGTATACCGTTGTTAAAAGGGGGATCACGGTGGCTAAGTGGATAAGGCGCTGGTTCGCTAGCCTGGAGGTTGGGTGTTCAATCCCTGCATTGGCCGAGAAAGTTCATCTCGATTTTCCGGCGTGATTTCCCCTCGTCAGTGATGCAGAAGGAGGGCCTGACAAGGACAGCTACCTAGTCGTTCGGATGTGACAAAAAACCGAGGTCCCGTGTACACATTGGCGTGTACGTAAAAGAACCCTTGGCAGTTGGAATTCAGTTGCTGCCCAGGCAAAATTTCCCTCAGAGCACACTGTATGGCCGTCTTCAATTAGCTCAGGTTAAGTGCTTAAGCGTAGGACGTTAAACCCCATTTCATTCATTCATTCCGTTGTTAAAACATTTTCATTTTCTATTTAGGTGATCATCTTGCTGATTTCCATGCTGCCATGGCGATGGCCCATTCCACAGTACCAGTGGTTAACGATGATGGAAACTTAAACCGACTAAAAGAAGAATTTGATGAATATGAAACTTCAATAAAGGAACCAGGTACGGACATTCTAAAAATAATTCGACATCCATCAATTTATTGTTATGATTCTCTCAATTTTCCGACGTGATTTCCCCTTGTCAGTGATACAGAAGGAGGGCCTGACAAGGACAGCTGCCTAGTCGTTCGGATGGGACGAAAAACTGAGGTCCCGTGTACACATTAGAGTGCACATAAAAGATCCCTTGGCAGTTGGAATTCGATATAAGAGTAGGCCGTATCGCCGCTGCCCGGGCAAAATTTCCCTCATAGCACATTGTATGGCGTATGCCCGTCTTCAATTGGCTCAGGTTAAGTGCATAACAGTAGGACGTTAAACCCCATTTCATTCATTCATTCATTGTTATGATACTCAGGACTGCAATGCCTTAGATTTTTAAAACCTGGCCTTCACTTTGTCAGGTTTTTCGACCTTGTTTCCCCTTGTCAGTTATGCAGGAGTGAAGGCCTGACAAGGACAGCTGTCTAGTCGTTCAGAGTGGATAACAAAAAAACAAAAGTGGTCCTATGTACACAGTGGCATGCACGTAAAAGATTCCTTGACAGTTGGAGCAGAACAGTAGGATGTTAAACCCCATGTCATTTCAATTCACTTGTCCAGTAGAAACCCTATGGGACACTCTACCTTTCGCTGTAAAGAAGTTGACGATTTATGTTGCTTAATTTCAGATGTTGCATTTCCGAGAGCGTTATCTTTAGATCGTCAATTAGCGAATGGTATTTATATAAGTTGGAAACCACCTGACGGGGGATCGAATACGGAGGTACAATGTTATCAAGTTTACGTAGATGGTAAATTAAAATCCAGCGTACGAGGAACTGAAAGAACTAAAGCACTCGTAGAAAATATAGACATGAAACAGGTTAGTTACGTTTCTTTTTGAACCTTGTCTGTCAAACCTCGTGGATTTCCTCCGAGTCTTCTGGTTTCATCCCACTTCTAAAGACCCCTACGCACAAGAGAATTATTAAAATGAAATTAGAGGGTTGGATGGCTTAATTGTTAGCATGTGCTCGCTGTATCATAAGGTCTGTCATTGAGTCCGAAGGTGTAAGTGACAAGGGGTAGAGTCACGTGTCCCATCTCGTGGGTTTTCTCCAGGTTCTCCAGGTTTCCTCTCTCACTGCTAAAAACCCCTGCGTGCAAGAGAATTATTAAACTAAAATTGAAACATATGTTAGTCCTGAAATGACCTAGTTTGTGTTAGGTTGAATTTAAACCCTATTCCCCTTTCTCGCTCTCTGTCTCTCTCTCTGTCTCTCTCTCAATTTTTAAACACGAGCTAAAGGGAGGGATACCTGGATCTACTTTCACCGTAACACCACAGCCACTCTAACCATTCATAATACATCTAACTATCACTCCCTACACATTTCCCCTCCTCTACTTTCCCAAACGTCAACAACACATCTCATACATCCATTTCGCTGATTAACCCTTGTACCATGTCTACTGGATCTACCTTGTGATCTACCACACACATAGCAAAGTATTCGGCCACCAAATCCCCCTGTGTTTTTATGTGGTATGCAATTTATTTACGATTTTGATATTTTTTTCAGTTACACAGAGTGTGTGTTCGGTGTGTTACCAAAAGTGGCCATTCTTCAAAAGATGCTCAATGTACAATTCTTGTAGGAAAAGGTAAAATAAGACCCAAAATAAGACCCAACAAAATTCGGGGGGGGGGGGGGGCCTTCAGTATCTGGATAATCAGCCACGTTTGTTTTTCTTAAAATTTCAAAACTTTAAAATTTGGAGCCATTATTTCTGGGTGATTCTTTGGAATGAACAAAACCATAAGTAGCATAAATTTAAACAGTTTTGAATAGGAAATCTAGGGGAATTCACACAATTTATGGAAGCATGTTCAAATACTTAACTCGGCATATATCAATTCATTCAGTCTGTATTAGAAACTGTTATTAGCACTATGGGAAACAATATCATAATTGCTTGCATCTATAATCATGGGCATTAATTATGTATATGAGGTTTAAAATAAAGCTATGAATGAGTTGTGCCTACCTTATTTGTTCTAATAGCTGCACCCACGGTGTCTCAGTGAGTAACTGGTTCATTACCAGCCCGCCTGTCCAGCCTCGCAGGTTTTCACCAGGTCCTCCAGTTTCCTGCCACTGCTAAAGACCCCTCCCTACGCACAAACAAATTATTGAAATACAATAAAATCATATGTTAGTCCCGAAATGACCTAGTTGTGTTGAGTGGACGTTAAACCCCATTTCTCTCTCTCTCTCTCATAAACCAGTAGGTCATAAGAGTTTGTTTCCAGTGTTGGCCGAGAAGTACCTTGGGAATCCAGATGGGGTTTAAAGACTGGGATCACGGTGGCTAAGTGGGTAAGACACCGGCTCCCTACCCTGGATGTCGGTCGTTCAATCCATACATTGGCCAAGAAAGTTCAGCTAGATTTTCTGTCTAGTCATTCAGATGGGACAAAAAACAGAGGTCATGTTTACACATTGGTGTGTACGTAAAAGATCCCTTGGCAGTTTGAGTAGGTCGTAGGGCTACTGCCAGGGCAAATTTCTCTCATAGCACACTGTATGGCATATGCCCTTCTTCGTTTAGGAGCAAAACAGTTGGACATTAAATCCCATTTTATTTCATTTTGGGTTTAAAGACCTACAGTGTGGTATGAGGTAAATTTTTCCTAGATAGACAGAAAAGTAAGACGTAAACCCTACTTCATTTACACATAATTCTTAATTTTTATGTGGTATACGGTACATGTATTTATACATGCAGGAGGAGACCTATAACTTGCAGCAAATTACTAACGATGAATAATTAATCAGGTACTAATTATTGTTGATATTTCAGACTCTCTACCAGTGCCTTCAGAGGTCAGGGTTAGTGATGTCACGGCTACATGTGCCACAATTAATTGGTTGCCTGGCAACACAAATTACCAGCATTCTATATTAGTAAATGGTCGTGAGGCGAGTGTGGTACACGCAGGTGTATGTAGATATACTCTTACAGGTAATTTATATATACATCACATTTAATATCATTATCACCTCCATCAATATCAAGGTGATAATATTGTTATTACCTGCAGAAAAAAACAACTTGATACCCCCACCCCAGCCAACTCACCTGTAGATATACTCTACAACACACTTGATATTGTTACCCCCCACCCCCCACCAAAAAAAAAAATCACCTGTGTTACAACAGGTAATTATACAACACACTTGATATTGACCCTCCCCCCCCCCCCTCACACCTCCATCTCACCTGTAAATATATTCTTACAGGTAAAAATACAATCTGTTTTACAAAATTATTGTGACAACCGTCTTTTATTTCTGTCCAAGATGGCTGACCCTAAAAGGTCAGACCTCTTTAGTACTACGGGTGCCGTCACATCATAATGTTAACCAACAAAAAAACGGTCAATTAAGTTTTAAAACACAATATGAAGAGTCCTTCATCAATATTAAACAGTGTTCATTACAAAAGGAAAATAATCCAAATGTTTCAAAGCAAACAAACTGAAAAAAAATGCAAACTGATCAATAATGGTCACACATGCATAGTTTCGAGCCCTGGTGTGAGCGTATGTGGCATGGAGATAGGGGCGCCTTCTCAACCTCCTGGGTTTCCCCCGAGCACTTAGGTTTCCTCCTAGTATTAAAGACCCCTATGCGCAAGCGATTTATTGAAATAAGATTATACCATACGTTAGTCCCGAAATGACCTATTGGTTGAGCGGACGTTAAACTCCATTTCTCTCTCTCTCTCTCTCACACATGCGTAGTAATATGAACTGGTACGGGCAGAATTATATCTTAATAGTTATATGTTAATAATTTTTGTTCGTCTTGTTATTTGTAGGGCTGGACCCTGGTACAAGTCATAGAATAATTGTTCGTGCCAAAAATCAATCGTTAAATTACGATGATGAACGAAGTAGAAAACGATTAGAGCAACTTTCAGCTGCTACAGAATTTAGAACTAAAGAAGCTGGTAAGACAAGGGTTAAAATTGTCAATTGACGATATGTCTCACCCAAACCATATAACCTTGTACTAAATACTATATGTCTCAACTACTGTCTGAGCCATGGTAAATAATAAACGGATTTCTTCGATTAGATAGATAATCGTCATACCTTTTGGTAGAGGAAGAGAAAACAATTCTATTTAGACAAAATCCATATCTATATGATTGAACATCTATCCATGGATATAACACACGTAACCATGGATATGACACATGTAACCATGGATATGACACATATAACTATGGATATGACATAAGGTAACCATGGATATGACACATGTAACCATGGATATGACACATGTAACCATGGATATGACACATGTAACCATGGATATGACACAGCCAGAGCAGAAAAGTTGGACATTAAACCACATTTTTTTTTATCTTGTTTCCTTTGTATAGGTCCTCCAGACCCACCTATAGGTGTCCAGTTAGAAACAGGTCCACAAGAAGGTACTCTCTTGTTAACCTGGATTCCTGTATCTCTGAAGACCGACGAGAATTCTTCCAATACGGATGTTGTTATAGGTTATAATATTTATATTGATGGTAGGAAAGCCAAAGAAGCCACCGGTGCCACAAGTAAGTGTTCCAATTATCGTCAAAAATCCCTTTGGGGGGGTTGGATGACTGAATGGTTAGCGTGGGCGAGCTGTATCATAAAGCCTGTCATTGAGTCAACTGGTGGGGTTTCAAATCCTCGGTTGTACGTGACAAGTAGTATGGGCACCTGTCCAACCTCGTGGATTTTCTCAGGGCCCTTCAGTTTCCTCCCACTGCTAAAGACCCCTCTACGCGCAAGCGAATTATTGAAATAAAATTAAAACCATATGTTAGTCTCCTTTGGTTTTGATGGCTAATCATCAACAGCAACTGCAGATCAGATTCAAATCTTTTCAATATTAGACCTATCGGATGGCATCAAGAAATGATTATGTTGATAAATATCTAAGTAATAATTTATATAACATGAAAGGCCTAAAGAAAGACCTGCAATAGGCAGATTTAGCTCTTGCATAGGGTATGTTTAAGGGCGTTGAGTAGTCTAAGATACGCACTAACTTTTCAACACCAATCTTATTCAGACTTTGCACACGTGTTCCATATGTAAAATAACCCAGAGGACACGTAACAGTCCGACCGTTTGATGTGTAATAATCGAGGTACAAGCCGAGAAAGAAAAACTATTTATAGCAAACAAGAAGGTTTTCCCCGACCTAGATCAGTTCTTGAATAAATTATGACGTCGTATACACCGTTCACGTCATCCGCTGTAAACAATCATGGCCGTGTCCAGTAGCAGTTTGACACTGGATCATTCACGCCTATCTAGGTATGACGTCAGAAGTATTCCCTCTACAGTCTATCGCGATAGGAACCTGGCTGAATTTATTTTTTTGATGGTCAAAGACTGTCATTTTATAATGTATCAAATGATTTTTAGAGAGGCCGAATAGTGCCTAAAGTAGATATTTACTTTATACGTCTGAATCGGTGTATTTTAAAACTTGGTGTGGATGTATTCAAAGAATTAACCCAAAATCACAAAATCTCGTTTGAAGGTAAATAATGAACAACAATTTAAAATACTTTGAGTTGGTATCTGTTAACGTTTTTGGTGTCGAAATGTAGCTTATAACCTCTACTTTTGATCTACTAAGGGGATTATCGATAAATCTATTAAGCTTGTACTTATAGAATTTCCAAGAAAACCCATCGTTTTTTGCGTTTCCGTGGATACCAGACAAACCACAACCTATAGCCAAAAATTGATCAGTGTTTCTTTGGGACTTGCCATAAGCATTGTTCATGCCAAATTTGATGAAAATATATGCAGGCATAATTGAGAAAAGTCTACTTCTGTTGTCATCAATACCCCTTTTTAATATGCTTTTGGGCTAAGTTTGTAACATAGTTGGTAAATAAAATTTGTATTTTTTTGGTGATTAATATGTAGTTTATCACCCCAAATAACAAAAAACGTCATATCTTATCAACAAAAATTACAGTGCTAGCCTTAAAATGTGCATTTTAGACTGCCCAACGCCCTTAATGTCTGAGACTTTTTTATAATTCAACCATTTTGATTATCCCGGTCAGTGCAGAAAAGTAGAATGTTAAACCCAATTTCATTTCGTTTCAGATGATCATATTATTCTATATTCGGCGGATTTTAACGGCTATATACCGAAACAAATCAGTGTTCGGACATTGGCGTCAGACGGCACGGAGTCGGATGAATCGGAACTTTTAACGTTAAATAATAATTTAATCAAAGAAATATCTGCTGGTAGAAATAAACCGATAACTCCTGAAGTCAACATTAAGGCACCGGAACCGAGGAAGGTAAGAAACCTAATTGATTTTTTAAAAATTCAAAATGGCTGACATGAATGTTTGCAGACTGGCAGACTTCTTTGGGCTTTTATTGGCGGAATTTTTGATAATTTCTGTATTTTTTTCTCCTGTTGTTTTGTCTGGCATTGGATATTTCTTGGAACATTATTTCTGACACCTTTTTTTTTTTCAATGTCGCGTTATAAACTCAGTTATATTTTTTTGTAACCAGTCGATATAGGGCTTTCGCCCAAAACGCGTCCTGGATAAAATATTTTTATATCCACACAGTCTTGTCAAGTTTGTTCACCGAGGATTTGTTTACTGTGATTTATCTACCAGGAATGGTTCCTGTTTCTCCTCGGATCCAAACTTGCTTGCACTGTTATGGGGACTCTTCCGGGCCCCCCCCCTTTTTTCCGCTCATGTGTAAGGTTTTTCGTCATCTTCTTGGAATTATTTATATTTTTTTTTTCTAAAAAAGAGATGACTTTTTTTTTGGTTGATAGTTTCAGAATTTTCAGACTTGGTCCTGGCAATTTATACATGTAGGTATTCTTAAAACAAGAATAAGGTTGCATTTTGACTAACTGTTTTATTATGCACAACTACAAATCAAATCTAATCAAATTCTAATACAGTTTAAAAAATTTAAAAATCCATCTAGTCTTGTGTGTTTTATTATGCACAACTACAAATCGAATCGAATCAATATGGATGGAATTTAAAAAAATCCAAAATTATATCTAGTCCGGTAGTTAAAACGGTCTGACTTATTATTTGCATTTTTTGGAAGGAATTTGCTAAGATCAATTTTTTTTAACAGCAACATTCTTTAACATCTATTAATTTGTATGGTTTATTATTAACTGACCATGTGACCTCTAGCTATGTGATCTCTGACCATGTTATACCTAACCCTGTGATGTCTGACCTAGTGGTCTAGACTGTTGCGCTTCGACCTCTAGCTGGCCGGTCACCTCTGGCTTGCGGCTGTGGTTTCGAGCCCAGGTGTGAGCGTATGTGGCATGGAGATAGGGGCGCCCTCTCAACCTTGTGGGTTTCCTCCGGGCACTCCGGTTTCCTTCCACTGCTAAAGACCCCTACACGCAAGCGAATTATTGAAATAAAATTAAACCATATGTTAGTCCCGAAATGACCTAGTTGTGTTGAGTGGACGTTAAACCCTATTTCTCTCTCTCTCTGACCATGTCATATCTACCAATGTGATCTATATTTAGATTATGCCTAGCTATGAGATCTCTGGCTTTGTGATATCTATTTGATATCTTGCTCTGGATCTTTAGCTTTGTGATATCTTTCTTTGTGATATCTTTCTCTGTAATATCTAGCTATTAGATCTCTGGCTATGTGATCTTGAGCTATGGGATGCCTAACTCTGTAATCTCTTACTCTGTGATCCCAAGTGCTGTGATCTCTGGCTGTGTGATCTTGATCTCTAGCTATGTGATCTCTATTTATGTGATATCTAGCTCTGTGATCTGGCTATGTTACCTAGATATGTGATCTTTAGCTGTAATAATTGAGCCATGTGATCTTTGGCTATGTGATCCAGCTATATAATTTAGCTATGTAATCTCTAGTAACGAAACACCTCTGGCTTGTGGCTGTGGTTTCGAGTCCTACTGTGAGTGTATGTAACATGGGGATATTTCTAGCTATGCATTTCAGCTATTTGATCTATTAAATCTCTATGGGATCTAGCTATGTCAAATAAATGAGAATTGCTGTGCCTTGTACGCAATAAATTGATGTGTTAACTTTCTGCATTTGTTAATGAATGCATTTGGATTACTATATTACATTTGCGTATTTGCATGATGACGTATTTACACTGATAAATATAATTACTAATAACTGCACGTTTTCTAATACACATTCTTATATACATAAGGAGGCGGGGCGGGTTGGGGCAGGGCGGGGCAGGGCGGGGCAGGGCGGCAAAGGGTTTGACACATGCCCGTTACATAACACCGATTGTCATTGAGTCAAGTGGCTTGGTTTTGATTTCCAACTGCTAAAGTCAAACTATTGCATTAAAATTGAAACATATGGTAGTCCCAAAATGACCTGTTTTTTGTCAAGGGAGAGGGGCGTGGCGGCAAATGGTTTAACTCGTGCTCGTTTCATAACACCGTCAGTCATTGAGTCAAGTGGCTTTATTGAAATAAAACCATATGTTAGTCCCGAAATGACTTAGTTTTTGTCAAGTGGACGTAAAACCCCATTTCTCTCTCTCTTATTTCATTTATATGCTTCGGGTAAGGGTTGTTACTTATATACAGTGAAAAACGGTCTTGAGTACTCCCTCAAACATTGCCCCAAAACTTTTTGGAATTAAAATTTTTAAAATAATGCTTGTGAATTGTAGTAAAATAAAGATTTTGTTTTTAAAAATTGTTTTTATTTTGAGATGAAGATAAAACTTTGATCGACATCTTGTTCTTGAAAAGGGGGGTCGGATGGCCGAATGGTTTGATTCCACGGTTGTACGTGACAAGGAGTAGAGTCACCTGTCAAACCTCGTGGGTTATCTCCATTTCTCTCTCTCTGTTTTTGGAAAATGATTTTATAGGATATATTTAAATTCTTGGCCATTTTTCACTGCATATATGTAATTATAATGATTTATTTTTTTTTTTCAATTTATTTATGATTTTTGCTATCCATCTCTTTTATGCATGTGTTTGGTTATTTCTAATACCGGTACCTTTACAGCTGCCGAAAACAACTCAACAAAAGGAGCCCGCGGCGGCGGTACCAGACACAGACAAAGAAATAGAATCGGCATTTTCAGGAAATGTTGAGGAGGAACACAAAGCTTCGGTGAGGATGAGTGTTGTCGTGGTTACCCGAATTTGAAATATTAGAAAGTAGTAATAATAGACGTAATGA
Source organism: Patella pellucida (assembly GCA_917208275.1). Lineage (NCBI taxonomy): Eukaryota > Metazoa > Mollusca > Gastropoda > Patellidae > Patella > Patella pellucida. The sequence goes on from OU795041.1 coordinate 4,344,828, forward strand.
CTTGTTGACTAATCGTAGAAGAAAGTAGAACGTGTGAAAATAGTCCACTAACAAAATATTAATACGCCCCCCTTTTACCGCACTCTTAATCAGACTCAGTGAGCGAGTTGTCCAACGCATACACTTTAAATAATAAAGTGATCATTTAGTTAAGTGATTTTTTTTTTCTGGGTCCTCTTCTAAATACCCCTATCTGCAAGCAAATTATTGGAATACCATATTGAAGTCCCAAAATGACCTAGTTTGTGTTGAGTGTACTTTAATACTTATTCTCTTTCTCTCTGAACATTTTTGGGGGTCACGGTGGCTTAGTGGGTAGGACGCTAGATTGCTACCCCAGAAAGTTTATCCAGATTCTTTACCTCATCAGTAATGCAAGACAGAGAGGGCCAGACCAGGACAGATGTCTAGTCATTTGGATGGTATAAAAAACCAAGGTCCTGTGTACACTTTGGCATGCACGTAAAAGAACCCTTGACAGTTGGAATTTGATATAAAAGTAGGTCGTAGCCGTAGTGTCACTGTTCAGAAAAAGAAAAAATTTCCCCCATAGCACACTGTATGGCCTAGTTTGGAGCAGAACAATGGGATGTTAAACCCTATTTCATTTCATTTCATTTCTATACATTTTGAGGAGTGTTTCAACTTATGATTATTTTTCTGTGTAAATTTTTGTGCGTAATAGTAATTTTTCCCCACCTGATAAACGGAATATGAAATGATTATTAAATGCATGTTTGATATTATTTTACATCCCCTCTGCACAGTTTATATTCCAACACGTTCGCACAGATCAGTATAGTTCGTCCTGCATCCATTGTGACAACGTCGTGATGGGTACAATCTACATCTTCTGTACATAAACATTGTTTCATTTTTCGATGCACGCTTCTCGGGGGATCACGTGGCTAAGTGGGTAAGGCGCTGGCTTGCTAGTCTGGAGGTCGGGTGTTCGATCCGTGCATTGGCCGAGAAAGTTCATCTCGATTTTCAGGCATGGTTTCCCCTTGCCAGTGATGCAGACAGATGGCCTGACGAGGACAGCTGTCTAGTCATTTGGATGGGACAAAAAACTGAGGTCAAGTGTACACATTGGAGTGCACATAAAAGATCCCTTGGCAGTTGGAATTCAGTTGCTGCCCGGGTAAAAATTTCCTTCAAGGCACATGTATGGTGTATGCTCGTCTTCAATTAGCCCACATTAGGTGCAGAAGCGTAGGACATTAAACCCCCTTTTTATTCATTTAGTTCATGCCTTAGTTTTTAGACACCCACAGGAACTGTTGTTGAATATTGTTCTCGCCCCCTTTGCAATTGCCTATTAAATGCATAAGTTGTGGGGTCCAAGCCTGTCTGACCCCTTATCAGTGCAATATGCAAGAGCTTAATCTGCCTATTTCGTGGCCATTTAACTCTCTAGATAAGAACGATTCGGCCATTTAATGATTTAATTTAAAAATGATAATACACAAACTTGGTCATTTCGGGACACATGGTTTAATTTTATTTCAATCATTCGCTTATGCGTAGGGGTCTTTAGCAGTCAGAGAAAACAGGAGGACCTGTAGGAAACCCAAGAGGTTAGACAGGTGATCCTACTCCTTGTCACGTACAACTGGGAATTCTAAACCATGTCAGTTATAATAATAATAATAATAATCGCGTCATTTTACAAGGGTAGCAAATTAGGCCTGAGGCCTTTTTCCAATTTGGCCCTTGGCACAGATCGTGCGAATGATTTCGATCATTACTGCAGGAAGAAACCGAAGATAAAGTTCATGCCCTGAGCTGGGATTGAACCCTCGTTGCATTGGTGAGAAGCCGCCTCTCTATTGCCACGGCATTGACTGAATAACAGGCTTTATGATACAGCGCGCACGTGCTAACCACTTGGCCACCCAACCACTCACTGTGTAAAAGAGGTGTGGATTGTATAATGTTTTTTTGACGCAAGACATCATCTTTTGTATCTCCTTTCCAAATTTATTCATAATGAAAAGAAAAAAAATAATTCAATTTTTTTAATCGATAAATGTTTTACTCATTGCACACCAGACCTAAAACTATTGTTTCTCTCTTTTCAATTTGTTGTTGCCCATGTGCGTGGTCCATTCAATTTGTTGTTGCCCATGTGCGTGGCCCATTCAATTTGTTGTTGCCCATGTGCGTGGTCCATTGAATTTGTTGTTGCCAATGTTGCTAGCACCATCCATGGTTTTATTAGGCACTCGTGTTGAAGAAATTTCATTTGTGACCTTCGTCTTCCTTTTATGACTGGAATTTTACAAAGTTTGATGGAAACTGGGGTTGTTCCTTGTATTAACATCTTTAGGACAGTTCGTGTATGACCTCAATCCCTGTAGACAGTTCGTGTATGACCTCAATCCCTGTAGACAGTTCGTGTATGACCTTAATCTCTGTAGACAGTTTGTGTATGATCTCATTGCTTGTGGACAGTTTGTGTATGACCTTAATCCATGTAGACAGTTCGTGTATGACCTCAATCCCTGGTGACAGTTGATGTATGACCTTAATCCCTGTAGACAGTTCGTGTATGACCTCATTCTGTGCTTGTAGACAGTTGTTGTATGACCTCAATTCCTGCTTGTGGACAGTTCATGTATGACCTCAATCTCTGTAGACAGTTCGTGTATGACCTCAATCCCTGTAGACAGTTCGTGTATGACCTCATTCTCTGCTTTTGGACAGATTGTGTATGACCTCATTCTCTGCTTGTGGACAGTTTGTGTATGACCTCAATCCCTGTAGACAGTTTGTGTATGACCTCAATCCCTGCTTTTGGACAGATTGTGTATGACCTCAATCTCTGCTTGTAGACAGTTCGTGTATGACCTCATTCTCTGTAGACAGTTGTTGTATGACCTCAATTCCTGCTTGTGGACAGTTCATGTATGACCTCAATCCCTGTAGACAGTTCGTGTATGACCTCATTCTCTGGAGACAGTTCGTGTATGACCTCAATCCCTGTAGACAGTTTGTGTATGACCTCATTCTCTGTTTGTGTATGACCTCAATCCCTGTAGACAGATAGTGTATGACCTCATTCTCTGGAGACAGTTCATGTATGACCTCAATTTCTGCTTGTAGACAGTTCGTGTATGACCTCATTCTCTGCTTTTGGACAGATTGTGTATGACCTCATTCTATGCTTGTGGACAGTTTGTGTATGACCTCAATCCCTGTAGACAGTTAGTGTATGACCTCATTCTCTGCTTTTGGACAGATCGTGTATGACCCCATTCATTGCTTGAGGACAGTTTGTGTATGACTTCAATCTCTGTAGAATGTTCGTCTATGACCCCAATCCCTGTAGACAGTTCGTGTATGACCTCAATTTCTTTGTGTGGACAGTTCGTGTATGACATCAATTTGACAAAGTTTGAGGGAAACCACAAGACAATTTTTTTCATGTAAACCAGTACATCATTTTAAGGGATTAGGAAATTTTTAACTTTGTTTTTTCACAAGTAATTGCAACAGTCTCCATGGAGATAAAAATAGTTTAAACACATGATTAATATGGTGACTCCCATATTTGTCGCACATCACTGTTTGACTTAATTTATCAGAATTTTTCGACGCGTTTTCCCCTTTGTCAGTGGTGCAGATCCTGGCCAGCAACAGTAACTAGTTGTTCGGATGGGACAAAAAAAACAACCAAGGTACTGATAGACCTTCGTGTACTGTGTACACATAAAAAATTATGGCCGCTATGAATTAACAAAACTGCAAGCTGTGCAACCACAAAAGAGCCGATACTAACAAAGTTCCGTCTTGAAGGTCTGCGGAACTTGTGATACAAATATTTGATGTATTATTTGAATATATATTAAATGTATCTATGTATTATGTTAATGTTTAAGGTGCATGTCTCACGTGCAAGATACGCATGAAGTTTAAATCCCCTCCCTCCCTCCCTCCCCTGCCCCTCCCTCCCCCATCCCACCTGACCCTCTCATAACCCTCCTAACTTATCAAATATATATATATCCTTACAATAACTATATAGCATATTAACATAATTTACTCTTTGATGTTTGAAAACTCCACTTAATTATATTCAATGTTTCCCTAAAAAATATAATTTCACGATTAAACATTACTGCCCCCCAAAGTCAATGTGACGTAACTGCACAAAAAGACAAACGGAGAAAATCGACTTTAAACTTAACAAAAACCGCGGGACAATACAGCGTTTTTCCGTTGTCTGCCGTTAGCATTATACAATTTACGTCGGTACATGTTGCTTGGAGATTTACACGAAAGAGAAACGATACGTTAATCTACCTTTGTCAGATGTTAGAAAAGTGTTTGGAATAGCGTTATGTGTAATAAAGCGGGAAAATGCAAATTTGGTAGATACGTCACTTTGACTTTGGGGGGCAGATTAGATCATGATGACCTGTGAAAAGCAAATAAAAGTTTCAATATTCTGGCGTTTGGTATAATATATATGTGTATACCATCTTTGCGCTCTAGGGGTTAAAAAACACACATATATTAGACCGTAAAACATTGTTTCGACTAAGGGGAATATCTAAAATGAAGGAAAAGAATTATTATTTTAAAAACGATCTGTTCACAGACATTTGACTCTACCCGTCTTCATTAGCCCAGTTGGTGCAGAAAAGTAGAACGTTAAACCCAATTTCATTTGTTTCTAAAATCCAATCAAGGGGGAATAACTCAGTTTTCAGACATCAAAGAGACCTTGCTTTTAGCTTTACTAATGCCATTGCATGAGCTTTGCATGGTCACCATTTTTTTGTTGTTGTTGATTTTTGTTGTTCTTTGTTGACTCACAGAATGCAGCCGTTGACCCACAGTATGTCGAGCCCTATCTAGAAAGCAGCAGCTCGGAATTATCGGACATACAGGAAGTAGAGGAAGACCTGATCAGTACAGAAGAGACCAATAGTATTGCAGCTTCTGGAGAAGCTGGCGGTCAATTAGCCAATCAGGTTAGCTGTTACATCAGTGGCAGATCTATGCGTTCATGTTTTTTCAGTCTGTATCTGTATGACTACGTACAATAGTTTCTGAAACAGCATGTTGTTCCGTTTGTGTGTGTGTGTGCGTGGGTTTTGTTTTGATCATGGTCATGGCTAACGCTGCTCTATATACATAAGTTATAGCACGAAGCTAATATAATACAACAAAATACTAACAACAACATAATAATATGTTCAAATCCTAATCAACATTTCTCCTTGGTAAGCATTTGTTTCCAATCAACTGGAGCCTGGTGTTATGACGTCATATGTGGATTTTGGGTTAGGGTAAGGGTTGTGGCCTGCAGGTTTTGTCAGTCTCGAAATGTAGTCCTAACCCTAACCCTGGGACAAGCCTAACCCTTACCCTAACCCACAATCCACATATGACGTCATAACACCAGGCTCTGGTGGATGGAAACAAATGCTTACCTTTCTCCTTTAGCTAACAATGATCGACCATTTACAATAGCTTTCACGTCAAAATTCTCACTGTCAGTCATTTTTGATGACGCACGGTTCGAAATAAAATATTATTAAGGCCTTTGATAATTATTTATTAATAAAAACTTTCCTTTTGGCTCTCCAACCTCATGCGTTTTCTCCAGGTCCTCCGGTTCTCCCCTACTGAAAAATCCCTCTTAAGCGCAAGCAAATTAATGAATTAAATTATTGATATAAAATTGAACCATATGTTAGTCCCAAATGACCAAGTTTGTGTTAAGTGGACATTAAACCATATTTCTCTCTCCCTATTGGCTCTTAAAATATTAAAAAAGGTTTAATTATCCAAATTTCTGCTTGGGTTAGCATTATACAAATAGGTTTTCTCTGGGACGGTTTCCTCCCACGCAAGAAAGTAATGAAATAAAAATTAAACCATATACCAGTCCCATAATGACCTAGTTTGTGTCGAGTGGACGTTAAACCCCATTTCTCTCTCTCTCCCCTTAATCTGAAGTATCTAAATTGTAATAAAGAATGATAAGACTAAAATTTGGGCCTATAACAGTCTCGACCAATTCCGTATATTCTAGTTCCATCTTCAATTAATTGATTACTTCCTGCTATTGCATTCTGCTCTGAATGAATGAATATCATGTTGATTTGACGATTTTTGGTTTGCGTATTAAATATTTATTCATATATCCATGTTGATTGTTAAATGTGTCTTGACCAATCAAATGCTCCTAGAATAATTACTTCTTAGCCGCTTTAATTGTGTATATATACATATATTTATTTATATATTCATATACTAATCGTTAATCGTATGCATATATATCTATATAGCTCTGATATAACAAATTAAACTAAACATATATAGGCCTATTATTGTTCGTTGTTGTGTTGAAATAACTCCGTGTTTAGAAGATAACTGAAATTGAAAAAGTTGAATATTTGATTATTAACGACATTAAAAAAAACATTGTTCCAGATGAAGAAGTCACCTCGACCAGTTCCGTCACCTCGTCCAGCGTCACGTAAAAAGAGTCCTAGTCCAGGTGGTAATGTTACGTCCGTGGAAGCAGGTGGTCACCATGGTAAACATCTGGCCGTTAATCCTAACAGAGATATTCCTGCTATAGGTAATGTTATTTGGGTTATTCTCTCCTTCCCCCCACCCGTCCCCCTTGCCCCAGGGGGGGTTGGGATGGCCTAGTGGTCTAGAGTGCTGCGCTTCGACCTCTAGCTGGCCGGCCACCTCTGGCTTGCGGCTGTGGTTTCGAGCCCCGGTGTGAGCGTATGTGGTATGGAGATAGGAGCGCCTTCTCAACCTCGTGGGTTTCCACCGGGCACTCTGGCTTCCTCCCACTGCTAAAGACCCCTACGCGCAAACGAATTATTGAAATAAATTTAAACCATATGTTAGTCCCAAAATGATCTAGTTTGTGTTGAGTGGACGTTAAACCCCATTTCTCTCTCTCTCTCTCTCCCCCTTGCCCCACTTGCAGTTAAATTAACAGTGTTTTATCCCCGTCCCCAGCTCCCCCTCATGCAGTAGATTAACAGCGTCCAGGGGTTCCCTTGCCTCTCAACTATGCAAACCTGTCCCCTGAGTTCACAAAGTATTCTCAGACTTTGAAAGAATTTATTCAACTTTCAATCACTGTTTATGAAAAACATTTTTGTCATTGAGTCAACAAGTGAGAAGGAGTAGAGTCGCCTGTCCAACCTCGTGGGTTTTCTTCGGGGCATCCAGTTTCCACCCACTGCTAAAGACGTCGAAGCGCAAGCGAATTATTGAAGTAAAATTAAACAATGTGTGAGTCTCAAAATGACCTAGTTTGTGTCGAGTGGACATTAAACCCCCTCTATCTCTCTCTCTCTCTTCTTTCTACAGTCTTCTGTGTTGCTAGGAAATTTTATTTCTGGATTATTAGTATATGTCATGGTATTTATTATGGTAGAGCCTGACAAGGATAGCTGTCTAATCATTTGGATGGGATGAAAAACCGAGGTCGCGTACACATAAAAGATCCCTTGGCAGTTTGAATTTGATATAAGAGTAGGCCGTAGCGCTGATGCCCCGGGTACAATTTCCCTCATAGCACACTGTATTGCATATGCCCAGTCTTCATTAGCCCAGTTTAGGAGCATGGCCCTGTTTATCGAAATCTTAACTAAAGATAAAATCCAAATTTTAGTAGATACTTCAATTTTGATTGGCTAAGCCCTAAAATCAATCCAATATTATCCAATCAAATTACTAAAATTTGGATTTTATCTTAGTTAAAAGTTCGTGAAACAGGCCCCAGGACATTAAACCCCATTTTATTTCTATTATGATGGTAAATTGTTGATTTTTATTGATTCCTTTTGATTCTGCAGAAATAACTCGGGACAGCAGTACAGAGAAGAGTTTTGAAGATGAAGGCGTCAACTCGCCCAAATCAGCCTTCAGTGATAATCAGAGCAAATCAAAATCCAGTCCGGGAGAAAGTCCTCGAAAGACTCCTGAACCGTTAAGGAGAACACATGTACCTCCAAAACAAGAGTTCGGAAGTGGCGGAGCATTCCGTGATGCGAGCCGTCATAAACAAGAACTGGCAGAAAGTGATCGACAGAGACAAGAAGTGCGTTCCCGTGACGATAAATCTACGCGTAGTCCAGTTTCTCCAGCTTATGATAGAGCTAACACGAATCCTAGTCGATCTCGACATAGTAGTGGTTATTCGGGACATGGTGATTATGATGAGAACGGAGACGTTGACTCGATTTCAGGGGAGATAAATCCACCGATGGATGATAATCAAGTGAGACTGTTTATAGCGTTGTTTGATTACGATCCGACGATTATGTCACCGAACGTGGAATATATAGACGAGGAACTTCCATTTAGAGAGGGACAAATCTTAAAGGTAAGAATTTGTGTCAATATAACGATTTTCCAGCCTGGTGTTCTTTTAAAGTTGTTCGGATGGACATAAAACCAAGCAGAGGCAGACCCAAGAAATCCTGTTAGGGGGGGCTGTGGGGGGCCCCCCGAGAAATTTTTTGAAAAAATCGGGATGTCAGTGGTGATTTGTGGCGCATTTCTATTTTTTATACTGTTATTTAGGGGGGGGGGGTGTGCCTGTATAATTAAACCTGTCATTGAGTCAACAGGCGTGTTTTCGACTCCCTGATTGTAAATGGCAAGGGGTAGGGTCGCCTGGGCTTTTTCTCGGGGTCCTCCAGTTTTCTCTCACTGCTAAACACCCCTATGCGCAAGCGAACCTAGTTTTGTGTCAAGTGAACATTAACCCCATTTGTGTCAATATAACGATTTTCCAGCCTGGTGTTCTTTTAAAGTTGTTCGGATGCTAAACACACCTAGTTTTGTGTCAAGTGAACATTAACCCCATTTCTCTCTCTATATCTCTCTCACTCATTATATACCAATATTTCTCTCCCTTCTCCTCCCCCCTCTCCCTCTCTCACTATCACTCATTATATACCACTATTTCCAGGTATATGGTGATAAGGATGCCGATGGATTCTATCGAGGTGAATGTAACGGACAGATGGGTTATATCCCGTGTAATATGGTGTCGGAGATTCATATTGATGATCCAGAACTCGTCGACCAACTCATCAGTGAAAGTCAAGGAAATCCAGTTTCAAAATCACATCTACAAACAGCAGGTAGGCTTAAATAATATTGTAACATGCTTAAGGGTCAATCGTGCGTTTTGATTGGTCAATTAGGCACCATCTATTGGACAATAACACCCCTCTAAATTAGAAAAATCACTGCGTATTAATATTATGCGTACTACTTTAATGGAGATAACCACAATGGCGATAATCAATTTTGATCTCGGTAAATTAGATGAAATATTCGGAGATATGTCCGAAGATGAACTTGAAACACCAACCCCCTTGTCAGGTAACAGCTACAAACAATAAAATATACCAAAAACTATAACAAAAACATAAATCTTATTTCAAAAAGTACTTTTAAAAAAATGAAGTGAGAATTCCAGTTTTCCTTGTGTGTGTCTATACTCATACTGCTACTATAGCAACCAAGCAATAAGCGAGCCAAATCTAATGAGAGGAGTCTGTCTTGGGTCCTAATGATCTCAGGACATGTCTATTGGACAATAACACCCCTCTAAATGCGAAACAGGAGGTGTTTATCTCCTAAATAATGGGAGATGCTAATTGTAGGCCGGTTGGGTAGGTTCGTGTGTTTCCGGAGGCCAAAATGGCCGCTTTATATAAATGAGTATTTTAGGGGAGTATTTTGGGGAATACTAACCCGAACCCTAACCCTAACCCATTTAAGAGGTGTAAAATGTAAATTAGATCCAAGTTCAGTCTACTAAAAAGGGTTAGGGTTAGGATTTGGGTTAGTATTCCCCCAAAATCTCATTTATATAAAGCGGCCATTTTGAGCTCCGGAAACACGCGAACCTCCCCAACCGACCTACAATTAGCATTTCAGAATAATAATAATGATAATGATAATAATAATGATGACTTTATTTTCTGAGGGAACATATTTAGTACATCAGTTCTTATTTTCAACATGTCCCTCCTATTCTATAGGGGATCACGGTGGCTAAGTGGATAAGGCGCTGGTTCGCTAGCCTGGAGGTTGAGTGTTCGATCCCTGCATTGGCCGAGAAAGTTCATCTCGATTTTCCGGCGTGATTTCCCCCTTGTCAGTGATGCAGAAGGAGGGCCTGACAAGGACAGCTGCCTAGTCGTTCGGATGGGACGAAAAACCGAGGTCCCGTGTACAAATTGGAGTGCACGTAAAAGATCCCTTGGCAGTTGGAATTCGATATAAGAGTAGGCCGTAGCGCCGCTGCCCGGGCAAAATTTCCCTCATAGCACACTGTTGGCGTATGCCCGTCTTCAATTGGCCCAGGTTAGGTGCTTAAGCGTAGGACGTTAAACCCCATTTCATTCATTCCCTCCTACTCTTTATATAAAACTATCAACTACACATTAATAATACAATATAGTTCAAACTACACCCCTAATTTAGGATTGCATACTATAGTTCATTGGCCAATCACGCTATTTGACCGACATTTCGCCTAATAGATTGGATGCAGGTATGGTGGGTGTGGCGTCAGGCAGGGTAAGCTTACTGTTACCACTGCTTGTCAAGTATTTTGTACACGGGGAGCAGTTCATTTGCTGATTACACTATTTTGCTTGAATACACTATTTTGCCTATAACGTTTTTAGGACTTCGAATTCTGTCTTATGGTTTGGATTGTTCGTACTTGGTTTTTATTTTATTTTTATGGTACACTATATAGTTGATACTGTACCCCTAATATAGGTTGATACACTATATAGTTGATACTGTACCCCTAATATAGGTTGATACACTATAGAGTTGATACTACACCCCTAATACTTTCCCCTTGTCAGTGATGCAGGACGGAGGGCCTGACAAGGACAGCTGTCTAGTCATTCGTATGGTACAAAAATGAGAACCTGTGTACACATTTTAGTGCACATGGCAGTTGGAATTTGATATAAGAGCAGGCAATGGTGCCCAGGCAAAATGTCCCTCGTAGCACACTGTATAGTGTATGGCATCACTAGCCTGCGATATATACTGGATTAGAATCTGATCTGCAGCTTAATTCTCATTGATGATTAAATCGAAAAAGGAATGAATGAATGAAATGGGGTTTAACGTCCTACTGTTATGCACTTAACCAGAGCTAATTGAAGACGGGCATACACCATACAGTGTGCTATGAGGGGAATTTTGCCCGGGCAGCGGCGATACGGCCCACTCTTATATCGAATTCCAACTGCCAAGGGATCTTTTACGTGCACTCCAATGTGTACACAGGACCTCGGTTTTTTGTCCCATCCGAACGACTAGACAGCTGTCCTTGTAAATCGAAAATGGATATTCAAGACTTTTTTTAATGTTCTGACTTTAGTAATGATGATCGAGGCTAAGCCTATAATTCAATCGCTAAAATCTCAGTTCAAAAGGGATCAATTTGATTGAAATTTTTAGCAAATTCCCTTTACATTATCTATATTTTGACTGCCATCTTTTTATCTAATCTCCCAAAATGTATCTTTATTTTTAAGTTTGATTGAAATTTTTAGAAAATTCCCTTTACATTATCTATATTTTGACTGCCATCTTTTTATCTAATCTCCCAAAATGTATCTTTATTTTTAAGTTTGATGAATTCTTTTTTTTTTCTCAGATAAACAGATACGTAATAGTCAATCAGCTTCTTCCCAGTTAACACCGAATGGTATCTCATCATCGGATGGTGGCGCGGGTAAACGTAGAATGGTAGCGTTGTATGATTACGATCCACAAGAATTATCACCTAATGTTGATTCAGAGGTTCGTAGACAAAACTTGTATAAAACTGGGTCTTTATTATAACGTGTGACTCAATGATTAAAGCGCTGGCTTATTGAATAATAATAAAAATAATTATAATAATCGCGTCATTTTACAAGGGTAGCAAATTAGGCCTGGGGCCTGTTTCCAATTTGGGGGAATGATTACGATCATTACTGCAGGAAGAACTCGGGGGGAAAACCTGCCTGAATAGTGTCTCATCATCGGATAGTGGCGCCAGTAAACGTAGAATGGTAGCGTTGTAGGATCACGATCCACAAGAATTATCACCCAATGTTGATTCAGAGGTTCGTACATTATAATGTGTACAGTTGTAAATGACAAGGAGTAGTGTCGCCTGTCCAACCTCATAGGTTTTCTCCGGGGTCCTCCGGTCTGTCATTGATTCAACGAGCGAGGTTTCGATTCCCCTGTTGTTTGTGACATGGAGTAGAATCGCCTGTTCGAACTCATGGGTTTTTTTTGGGTTTCCCCCACTGCTAAAGACCCCTACTACTGGCAATTAAAATTGAAATAAAATTGAACCACATATTAGTCCCAAAATGACCTAGTTTTTGGTGAGTGAACCCCATCTGTCTCTCTCGCTTTCTGTGGGGGTAAAGACAACTGCTGAGGGGGAAAAGATGGCTATAGGAGATTTACAATGTTGTTCATTTATTCTAGTGTAAAATGTCATTTATTATTATATAAACATATAAATGACTGTAACAAAAATAAAAATAAAACATTTATCAACTGAGCATTTAAACACAAGTAATAATTAACATGCAAGCCACCCCTACCTATGAATCCTGTTGGGCTAAAGAGAGCCCCTATTTATGCCTATGTCTAAGGCACATAAACAAGACATCATAAGGAGGAGGGTTGATAGGCGGAGGTAAGCACTGCAGAAAACATTAAAACAAGAACAATTCTTTCCCAAAGCAAGCACATGTACAACAAACGCTAGAATGACACAGATCCGGTTGCCTTAAGTATGTAAATCTTGTGACCTAATTAATAGCGTCATTTGACTGAAACAACTGATTATACAGATTCTGATTAGCTGAATCACACAAATTTTATTATTTTCATAATTTTTATTTGATTCTTGTTTCAGATCGAACTTTCGTTTAAAGCTGGTGATATTATCCAGGTGTCCGGGGATATGGATGAAGACGGTTTTTATATGGGAGAAATGAACGGAGTCCGCGGCTTCGTTCCTTCCAATTTCTTACAAGATTCTCCGCTTAATTATGACGACGAGGTTTTAGAAAGTGCTAGTATGGTTTCTCCCTCTCGGTCTGGCGGCAGTATTAGTACTGTGTCCAGACAATCGGAGAGTTTGAATAACGTAGGTGAACGTGATGGTATTACTGACATGCATGTGGCTCCCTCTCCTGGAAGTGATGGCAGTGCTGGTATGAGTAGTCTCCCTTTGTTTTGTTTCAATACATTTCATGAAAATCTTACAATTAAAAAAATCAGAGATTCTCGAAACTTTATGTAAAGATTTTAAAACAAATTTCTTTTCTTTGCTCTAGTAGAACTAACTTTTTCTGTGACTTAACTTTTCTCATGTTCGTTCATCTGTTCTTTTGGGATGCGCGTAAAAGATCCCTTATATAAGAGTAGGCCGAAGCGCAGCTGTCCAAGCTAAATGTCCCTCACAGCACACTGTATTGCATATGCCCGTCTTCATATACCCAGTTTAGGAGCAGAACAGTAGGACATTAAACCCCATTCATTTCATTCCACCATTGTACATATCAGGGGGGTTCTTGGGATGACCTAGTGATCTAGAGTCTAGAGTGCCACTCTTCGACCTCTAGCTGGCTTGCAGCATAGAGATAGGGGAGCCTTCTCAACCTCTCGGGTTTTCTTCGGGCACTCCAGTTTACTCCCACTGCTTAAGACCCCTACAGGCAAGCGAATTATTGAAATAAAATTAAACCATATGTTAGTCCTGAAATGACCTAGTTGTGTTGAGTGGACCTAAAACCCCATTTCTCTCTTTGTACATATCCGCGCAGCGTGCATGTAAAAGAATCAGTCCTTGATGGATGAAATCCGATAAAGAGTAGGGAAAAGAGCAAAATTTTACTGCATGGCTCATGCCCATCTTCCTTAGCCCGAAGAGGGGTTGGGATGGCCTAGTGGTCTAGAGTGCCGTGCTTCGACCTCTAGCTAGCCTGCCACCTCTGGCTTGTGGCTGTGGTTTCAAGCCCTGGTGTGAGCGTATGTGGCATGGAGATAGGGGCGCCTTCTCAACCTCGTGGGTTTCCTCCGGGCACTCCGGTTTCCTCCCACTGCTAAAGACCCCTACGCGCATTGAAATAAAATTAAACCATATGTAAGTCCCGAAATGACCTTCTTGTGTTGAGTGGATGTTAAACCCCATTTCTCTCTCTCTCTCTCCTTAGCCCGTTAGGTGCAGTAGAAGTTGGATGTGAAACTCCTATTTCATTTCATTTGTATTTAATCTTAAAAACAAATTCAAAATCACGATCCTGCACTCGAGCAACAAGTTAGACCACACCAATGGGGGGTGGGGGTGGGTGAGGGGAGAATGTGACAAGATATTAAATAAAAAAGACTTATATTCCAAATTTTTCGATTAATTTTTTTACTGAAACAAAGAAAATAGTTCATAATGGGTTTGTACCTTTGACATGGAGATCAGATCATCAACTAAGTTTAAACTCTCTTTTAGCTTGAAAATATTTTTTCTGTAATAATTTTAATTCTTGTAGCATATTCAGAAAGATTAACATAAAGATTAGTAAGGATTTTTTTTTTTTTTCTTTTTCAATTTTTAAAAATGGGCTAGAGTTTACAATATTTTCTTGAACCCCTCCCAGTATTTTCTTTTGAAGGATCTCTTCCACTGTATATATTACAGTTAACAGTGCTACTTTAATAAGGGGGTTGGGGGATGGCCTCTAGCTTTGACCTCTAGCTCAACAGTCACCTCTGGCTTGTGGCTGTGGTTTCAAGCCCTGGTGTGAGCGTACGTGGCATGGAGATAGGGGCGCCTTCTCAACCTCGTGGGATTCCTCCGGGCATTCCGGTTTCCTCCCACTGCTAAAGACCCCTACGCGCATTGAAATAAAATTAAACCATATGTAAGTCCCAAAATGACCTTCTTGTGTTGAGTGGACGTTAAACCCCATTTCTCTCTCTCTCTCTCGCTACATAAATACGGCCCCGATAAATTCATTAAAAATTTACAATCAATGTCTTAACCAATTTTTGTTCATTTTCTTTTGCACTGAGTTTTCTTCATTGTTTATTTGCATAATCTATTTTGTGTATTTACTTTTGTTCAATATTCAAATTAAATTTAAATATCGTAGTCCCATCAAATTAAATTTAAATACGTAGTCCCAATTCAAATATAGTCGAAAATAAATTCAAATATAGTCCTAATTCAATAATAATACTGGCCTCTTATGATTTGAGGGGGGGGGGGGTAGATCGCCGAATGGTTATCAAGTGCACACTATATCAAAATGTCTGTCATTGAGTCAAGTCAAATCACGTGGTTTTGATTCCCCAGTAGTATGTGACAAGGAGTAGGACCGCCTGTCTAGCCTTGTGGGTTTTCCCCGGGTCCCCCATGTTTTCCTCCCCATGTAAGAGAGGTGTAGATTGTATAATGTTTTAAGACACAAGGACATCATTTTTGTATCTCTTTCTCCGGGTCCTACAATTTCCTCGCACTGCTAAAGACCCCTACGTGCAAGCGAATTATTAAAATAAAATTGAACCATATGTTAGTCACAAATTGACCTAGTTTGTGTCAAGTGGACACTGAACCCCCATTTCTCTTTCTCTCTCCCCAAATATTTTTAGACCTGTGCTCAAAGTAGTTAACTCTCTTGACTGCTATTTTTGATATCCAGTTTTTCCTTTTTATTCATTTCTTCATGTTCCATTTAATTTTTAATTTTTTCGTGATTTTTAATCTAGCACGAACAATTACATGTAAATACTTTTATTTCTGATCAAATATCAAATTTCAAAAAAAAAAAAATTAAAATTCTTTTTATTTATCATGAAATGTATGAAGTTGGCTTGTTATCAATGTTTGTTTTTTATTCTTATTTCATTTTTTTTTGCATGCTTTATAAAATATTTTTATTTAGAATTTGTCCAAATTCAAGCTTTTCCACAGGGCATTGTTCACTAAAACTTAAACTTAAATATATTATAAATGCAGCCGTTTATTAGACTAGGAATTAACATTTGAACTATGATTTTAACTTTCAACCAATGAAAGGGATCACGGTGGCTAAGTGGATAAGGCGCTGGTTCGCTAGCCTGGAGGTTGAGTGTTCGATCCCTGCATTGGCCGAGAAAGTTCATCTCGATTTTCCGGCGTGATTTCCCCTTGTCAGTGATGCAGAAGGAGGGCCTGACAAGGACAGCTGCCTAGTCGTTCGGATGGGACGAAAAACCGAGGTCCCGTGTACAAATTGGAGTGCACGTAAAAGATCCCTTGGCAGTTGGAATTCGATATAAGAGTAGGCCGTAGCGCCGCTGCCCGGGCAAAATTTCCCTCATTGCACACTGTGGCGTATGCCCGTCTTCAATTAGCCCAGGTACGGTGCTTAAGCGTAGGACGTTAAACCCCATTTCATTCATTCATTCAACCAATGAAAAGTCTGCATTCTTTAAAGATACATTATGGATTAGATAAAGAGCTGGCAGTTCTTTCTATAATAGTTAAAAACTAAAATTTGCTAAAAATTTCCGTCAAATTGATCCATTCTGAACCGAGAATTTAGCAATTGAAATTTTGACTTAGCCTCGATCATGTCCAGATGATTATCGTTTGTGTTAGCCTTTGTTATTTATCAATCCTTTATGATTTTTTTTTTGGCACTCCGGTTTCCTCCAACTGCTAATTAAAGACCCCTACGCGCAAGCAAATTATTGAAATAAAATTAAACCATATGTTAGTCCCGAAATGACCTCGTTGTGTTGAGTGGACGTTAAACCACATTTCTCTCTCTCTCTCTCTTTTTGATTTTATTTTTTGTTTAATTTGTAATATTTTAATTTTTTGTGTGTGTGTTGAGTTATTGATACTGAGATTTCGTGATCTTTCCCAAAATGTGTCTTTCTGATGATAAACATACAACAATGCTACTTTATTAATGAGAATTGGGAAACGATCAAATATTTAACGAAAATGATTAAAATACAGATCTATATTTCATTTCGTTTTTTTAATACTTTCGATGGCGTACACTACATGAAGATGTGACCAGTTGTACTGGAAGCTCGTACAAGTGGCTTTTGCCCCTATGTTGTCATACATTGATTAATTAATCAGTGTTGATGTTTCTAGTAGCGTAACAGACTGTTTCATTGCTTAATCCCTCACTTCAACCAAAATGCCGGTAATATAACAACTCTTCCAGATCCTAGTGTAGTAAAGACAAGTAAAACGAAATTTTGAACTATAAAAAACGAAACAAAATAGAATATGTATTTTAATCAGATTAGAGACTTAACTATCAAAATCTATCATCGAGAAATAAAGGATGCATTGTTTAAAAAAATAACAAACAAAAATTCCCGACCATATATATAAAAATTGTGAATCTGTGATATCTTCTGAGTGTCGTGTGTCGTGTCTTCCTTCCCCAATCCGGAACCCCGACCCCCATCCCCCCTCATTGTATGGTGTCTTCCTTCCCGAATCCGGAACCCCCTACCCGATCCCCCCCCCTCCATTGTATGTGAAGGTGCTAATGGTGGTGATTTTAAGTTGTTTTACGGTGTTATATATTTGTGCTGGCTAACCCTATTCCTAGTGTATGTTACCATGTTTGTCATTTTGGAAATGGTTTGACAGGAATTCACAAAATAAAACAATTGAGAAAAAAAAAATATATATCGAGGGCTTAGAACAAAATTTTGTGACAAGTCAAAAATAACCAAAATTTTTTTATTCTATTAAAATGAAGCGCTTTTAATTCTCTTTCTATTGGTATATAAATCATCGCTAATTTCAAAATGTCTAAAAATATCGATCAAAAATATTAGTTAATGACATTTTGGTAGTGAATCAAAAGTTTAAATTGCAATTTTCTCAAAATCAGGCATTTTGACTTATCACAAGTGTGTTCTAAACCCTCGATATATATATATGCATGAATCGCCTTTTGGGAAAACAATGTGCATTGTGGGAGAGAGATGGGAAAACTTACGAAAAGCGTTTTTAGAAATTTGGTCAGAAAAATCCCATTCAAAGCAATGGTCGCTCCTTGTAAGTTTCCCCACCTCTCTCCCAAAATGCACATTGTTTTCCAAATAGGCGATTCATGTATTCTTGTGACAAACGCCTTTGTAATATTTACAAAGCTAAAACTTCATCATGAACATTATTAAGTTGTCTAAAATTATTCTTAAATTAGTAAATGAAATCGTTGAATTTAAATTACAGAGCAATATTATTATATAGCAGGCCCGAAGCCAGAAACCCAAATTTAGCCGACATAGGGGCCAGGGCGAGGAAGATAAATTTCCAACGTCAAAAAATCAATGAACGAAGGCCTTAAGCAGGAGAAGGGGAGAGCACGAAAATTAGAAGCTGAGAGAGTGAATTTAAGCCTCTATGACATGCAGGTGGCGAATGTGTCGGAAAATTAAGAGTTTCCAGCCGACATTAACTACCTCTCGGCCGAATTTGAGAGGATATGTCGTACTAAAACTCTCTCCCGGCGAAAATGCGAGATGACTAACCAGCGAATTTTTTTTGACGCCGTCCACCCAGCCCCCCCACTAGCCTTGGGCCTGTTATATAGACACTAATATTTTTGTTTTTTTTCTTAAAAGCATAAAATATTTTAAATATTATTTTGTATTTTAATTATGTTTCTAAAATCATACAAATAATTTCAATTTTTTATTTTTAATTCTATTTTTTTTTTTACAGACTACTCACATAGACGTAATATCGCCTCACACCGAATCTCTACCACCGAGTTCCGTCAACCGCGAAGTGGATCAAATAACTCTCCTGAAGTCGCAAACGCTCGACGACAAGCCCAAGAAAAAAGGAGGAATTTTGAATAAAGGGAAAAACATTTTTAAAAAGTTATCCAGATAGCATTAGCCTACTTTATTTATACCCTTGGGGATATTGAACCAAATAGGCTTATTGAATAAGTGAATATTTACATAATAACGTGCTCATAGATATATGAATATATATATATAGTGTAACTATAGATACTGGGATACTTGATTTAAGGTCCTCGAAATTCCCAAAAATAGCGACAATTGCGGACAATCGAGTGAAAGGTGGAATTTGGGGTTACAATGCACCTGCCGAATGCATAAGAAATTTTCTCAACCAACCACGACCGCCGAAACAGATGCATTGTGTTTAATAATGTTGTTTTAATCAATTCATTGTCGGGACTGAGTTCTGCGTCACTCGATAGCAATCCAAGACGTTGCAATCGGATAATCGAGCCTCCCAATATTGAACTTTTCGTGTGTGTATTGTTTGAATCTACTGTATTCCGTATCACTCGATGGCAATTCGGGACGTTACAATCGGATAATCGAGCCTCCCAATAGTGAACTTTTCGTGTGTGTATTGTTTGATTCTACTGAGTTCTGCGTCACTCGATAGCACTTCGGAATGACCCAATCGGATAATCGAGCCTCCCAATATTGAACTTTCCGTGTGTGTATTGTTTGTTTCTACTGAGTTCTGCGTCACTCGATAGCACTTCGGAATGACCCAATCTGATAATCGAGCCTCCCAATATTGAACTTTCCGTGTGTGTATTGTTTGATTCTACTGAGTTCCGCATACCCTAAAGCGATTCAGGACGATCCAATCGGACAATCGAGCCTCCCAATAGTAAACTTTGTGTGTGTGTGTGGTATACGTGTGTTATCCTATCCAAACAGTTTTAACGTGAATTAAACGTCTATATACATGTATATATATCTAACCAATCATGCCAAGTCTTGGAACATCTATCTGTCTGTGATATGTGTGCCAGTTAAATTAGTGAAACATTTTTACCAGAACTTAGAATTATTCTATGATTTGGTTGAGAGATGGTAGTAGGTAGGCCTAGATTGCCGAGGACATGATCCTGTTTTATTATCGTGCCTAGAAATTGATCGTGCTTTCATTATGGTGAAAGACAGCACAGAGATCCTGCAACAGAATCATGCTTTTGCTCCCCCAAATATTTCTCCAACAATAATTATTTCTTAGGAGTGTTCTTAGCAAGCCATATCCTCAGCCACTCCCAAAAACTCTATAGCCCCCCCCCCCCCTAAAGTCTTATAAGCTGGCTAAGGGCCTGCTTCATTATGGGGCAAAGACGGCGAGTGGTACTACTTGATTACCTTGGCCATAATCCTCCTTTCCATGATAGCATTTTTTTTATAGAACAATAGGTCATTTTGATGTTAAACATAAATTTTGTGAGAGACAACTGGATACAGATATGGCAGAGAGGTCTGTGTTAATAATGTGGATCATGTTCGTGTTTCAAAACTGCTTCACTTGACACTTTGATAACTGCTCGGAATGGGCCTCACTGAAAACTCAATTTTGAAAAATATGTATGCGAAAAATGTTATTGAGTGTACAAAGCTGTGGTTCTAAAAAAATGTAGCTTCCCAGAATAATCCAAATAGGATAGAGATACTGTTCCACAAACTTGAAAACGGTGCTGCACCAGCTGCCCAAGGATTAATTAAATTGATGGTACATAAAACTGGTGGTTCTTTTTGTCATTCTGTGAAGGTGTCGATGAAGTCTGAATACGAGGCATTGTCGCGATCCGTAGCCAAAGCTGAAACAGGTTCGATCCCTGTGTTTGATTACATCACGATTCTACTCGTGTCATCTGTTATCGGGACCTGAATACAAGGCATTGTCGCATTCCTTAACCATCGCTGGTGTGAAACGGGACTACTTTCTATGACAATGTGTATGGTCATGTGATATTATAGGCACAGCCACAGCTATTATGAAATACTTCTAATGTTGAACACCGTCGGCGTGGATAGGTCTGGAAATACTGATTTCTAGTTATACCAGACAAAATATCAGAGCTAGTACCTGAAAATTTTATATTTGTGCTGGACATGTATTGATAATATTAAGAATAAATGCTAGAGACAAAACTAAATAAGTGTGCCGGACAAATTGACATATTATCCGCGATTGTGCATTCATGTCTCAAATTTGACACACTAGCAGGAATTATAATGCATGACTCAAAGTTTGACATACTAGCGGGGATTGTACATGCATCATTCAAGTGTGACATACTCGCGAGGATTGTGCATGAATGACTCCCGTTCGACATACTAGCAGGAATTGTACATGCATGACTCAAAGTTTGAATCTGTGCCTGACACTGTCTGTGATTGGTGCCTTATATCCAGGCTTGACAATGGAAAGAATATGTGTAGATAGTTCGTTGTAGAGATCGGCAGTTTGTTTCCAAAAGGGTGGTTTTGAGAATAAAATTGTTTCGTCGAGTACCAAGTTTTTGATGGTATTGTTAATGGTATTGTATAAAAGTGACTAAATTTGTGTTTTTGGTGTTAACTGTGTTAACCGTCATGATAAACTGCTTTATAAAATAAAATATCATAAATTAATTTCAGATAATGACGCTGAGACCCAAGCATAATAAAAGCAATCCTTCACGTTTATAAAATTGTGCGGGAGTCATAAAAATCTCCCGATACCTCGAATATATGTAGTTTAAAAGTAAACAAAAACTGAAAGTAGTTTATTAATCTCAATATTTAGGAGAGCGATTTAGCTAATTTGCAGGAGTCTTGAATGAAAGTTGACGTGCGTCGAGAGGAGCAGGAACGAAAGCTTCCCTTAAACGTAAAGGACTGATACAGGGCATAGTAATTTTCTATTTTATACTTTTAATCAAATATGATTTGCATTTATATACTACAAACATCTAGCCATATTTTCCCATCATATTTAAAAAAATTTGTCATTAAAAGTTGGAGGTCGACTGAATGTGCGTCCTCGCTGAATGAATTCCCACCAGGTGTCGCTAGTAAAAACTTGGTTCCACGTGACCTTATCGATAGTAAGAAGAGCTGTATCCGTATTAAATTCCATATTATGGAAAAATACTAACGTTTGTCAACACACGAGTTTGTAATGAATGTGCAGGAAAACTGTGCTATAAGGTAAACAATGAGGTCGCGTGGGACTGCCTCACCTTTTAATTATGTCCCTTTATCTCTAGCGAGGACGCCCATTAACCCACTAGTATACTCCATTCATAAAAGTTATAGGCCCTAATATTAATTTGTGGGACAAAATAAACCATCAAGACATTTTTTGATAAAATTTATTTGTGAATTTAATTAAATTGCACCATCTGTATAATGAAATACTCAAGATACTCTTGATGTGTGGTCGGGCCCACGAGTTCACAAAGAATTCTCAAACTTAAGTTAAGAATTTACTCACAATTCTTTGCCTTGTTTTAAGTAAAATATAGCACTTTATCAAACTTCTGTTGTTTTAATGTATCAAATACATCAATAAGATGCTAAGTGCAAAGTTTTTTGTTTCTGGATCAAAGATATTTCTCATAAACAGTGATTGAAAGTTGAGTAAATTCATAACTTAAAGTCTGAGAATGCTCAGGGCCATAGCAAAGCGAATACTAGAAATTCAATGACACAGATAATTTCAAAGGAAATTTTTATTGAAACAAAACGTGAATGAAAAGAAAACAGTCAGCTGGCAGAAACGCCCCACCATTTTCAAAATGAAAACAGGGTTTGCCGTGGCAAGTTTTATTGTTGGTAATGAAGCGAGCGCGTTCCGTAAGCGTATAAAAAGCTTTAATTTGATAGTTCCATTGTTTATGTGTTTGAGCCCCTGTGAGCGTAACCTATCCATATATAGGCTATATATATTATTGGTAGATATTATAACAGGCCTGGAAATAACGGTTTTAGATATACCTGACAAAATATCAGGCACTAATGAAATAGTACCGGTACGTGACATTTTCAACTTAGTGCAGGACATGTATTAATAATATCAGCACAAAAGACAAATCAGTGCCGAGGTTTTGTGCCTGACAAAGCCTGAATCTGTGCCTGACATTGTCAGTGACAGGTGCCTTATTTCCAGGCTTGTTAATCGGTTAATATTGCATGCATAATGTTAATCCAGATGCATTATACAAAATATACAAGATTAATTTACGGGGAGGCATCTTCAGACTTGTATGTTTTAAAATAGGGGGGGGGGGCAATTTGTGGATTTTGATACTCCTCCATATATTAAAAGCCCCGGACAGCTTGGCTTCCAGAATATTTGTTGAATACCCCCCCCCTACCTAAAACCTTTAAACACAACACATTTTTATTAGGAAAACACTTTAAAATAAATTTTTAAAAATTGGGATAGTCTGTCATAGTCTGTCCAAAAAATATTTTTCTACACTGAGGCACTCTTGGGAGATAATTTTAAATATGGTCATATATAATTTTGGAAAATATATTGTTAATTGAAGACTCAATTGGGAGATTGTGCTAAATATGGTCATATAATTTGAAAAAATTTTTTTTGTTAATCCAAGCCAAAATTAGGAGATAAAGCTAAATATGGTCATATATTATTTTAAAAAAAAAATGGTTTTAATCTGAGGCAAAATTGGGAGATAAAGCTAAATATGGTCATATATTATTTGAAAAAAAATTGGTTTTAATCTGAGGCAAAATTGGGAGATAAAGCTAAATATGGCTATATTGCCAATCTGAAGAAAACAAAATGCATAAGAAATATTGGCAGCCTGACAAAATTTGCAAGTTATTGGCCGTGTGACAATATTATGACGTGACAATATTATGACGTGAAAGTCGTGATGGGGGTGTTTGTTGATATTGAATGACAAGTAGATTCAGACGTGAGAGTGGTGTAAAGTGAAATTGGCTGAAAATTTTTAACTGGTCAGAAACCATCAATTTTTCCGTCAACGTCGTGATGAGCTCAGCCTAGAGTCGTGATGGGAATGTTTGTCGATATTAAATGACAAGTAGTTTGTATATATATATATAAATGTATGTTGTGTGAACTCTATATATATATATATATAATGTTTATATGTAGTCAATCAATATATTATATGATATTATTATGACAACTTGCGTTCTATGATTATATAAATATAACATGTAAAATTTGTTACATAAAATAATTTATTTTTCAATGAAACTAAATGTTTTCGAATGATCTTTGTTATTATTGTGGAAGGGGGGGGGGGGGAGAGTTGGGCATTCTGATAAAAAAACAGATCTATTTCGTTTTCTTTTCATACCCACAGAATACGAAAATGGCACTTTTTAACACGAACAAGTCTATAAGTAAAAAGTCTAAAGGTCATGCTGATTGAATGAAATGGGGTTTAACGTCCTACTGTTATGCACTTAACCAGAGCTAATTGAAGACGGGCATACGCCATACAGTGTGCTATGAGTGGAATTTTGCCCAGGCAGCGGCGCTACGGCCTACTCTTATACCGAATTCCAACTGCCAAGGGATCTTTTACGTGCACTCCAATGTGTACACGGGACCGCGTTTTTTTCTTCCCATCCGAACGACTGGGCAGCTGTCGATGTCAGGCCCTCCCTCTGCATCACTGACAAGGGGAAATCACGTCGGAAAAATCGAGATGAACTTTCTCGGCCAATGCAGGGATCAAACACCCGACCTCCAGGCTAGCGAACCAGCGCCTTATCCACTTAGCCACCGCTAAGGTCATGCAATCTGATTAAAATACAGATCTGTATTTTGTTTTATTTTTTTCTATTTTTTGATTGCCTCTACTAAATGAAGATCTGACCAGTTGTAGTGGAAGGCTGCATCAGAGGTAATGCAAGTAACTTTTGATCCTGCGACGTCAGACGTTTGATCAACCAATCAGTTTTGATGTTTCTAGTGGTTACCCACAGTTCTGTGCACCTCACACAAAAGTAACACTCGGCAAATCTCGACAGATTCCGGTACCCTACATCTAGACTCGGATGTATGACGAATTCTGCCATTTTGGAACTATTTTAAAGGACCCGGATAAACAATGTCTGCCCCATGTAGTCTCTATCATCCAGGGGGTTCTGGGTTTTTGGGACTTTTTTGTAAAAGCGGAACGTTTTCCTGTTAAAGTCAATCAGTAGTCGACTAGCCGCATCGCAAATGTATGGTCGTAAGTACATATCAATTACTATCATACATCCGAGTCTAGATGTAGGTTACGGAGGGAACCGGAATCTGTCGAGGTTTGCCGAATGACAAAAGTAAAAGGAGACTTTAATTGTGACCTCTAACCTCCTTTTAAGTCTGATTTTCGTAAATCTTGCTCTCATGGTCAGATTATGAAACCTTGGTTACAATTTTGTTGCTCATTATCCAGGAAGTTCCCATTTTCAATAGAATGAATGAGTGAATGAAATGGGGTTTAACTTCCTTCTGTTATGCACTGAACCTGTGCTCCACACAGCGTGCTATGAGGGAAATTTTGCCCGGGCAGCGGCGCTACAGCCTACTCTCATATCGAATTCCAACTGCCAAGGGATCTTTTACGTGCACTCCAATGTGTACACGAGACCTTGGTTTTTCGTCCCATCCAAACGACTAGACAGCTGTCCTTGTCAGGCCCTCCTTCTGCATCACTGACAAGGGGAAATCACGTCGGAAAATCGAGATGAACTTTCTCGGCCAATGCAGGGATCGAACACCCGACCTCCAGGCTAGCGAACCAGCGCCTTATCCACTTAGCCACTGTGATCCCCCTTGATCTTATCGAACCCTTCACGTAATACTCTGCATAGTTGGGCACTAATTTCGATTGGCTACTGGCTACCCAGCTGGGGAATGTCATCTTGAATGTCTACTTGTGATAATCGAGTTTAATAATAATAATAATAATCGCGTCATTTTACAAGGGTAGCAAATTAGGCCTGAGGCACAGATCGTGTGAATGATTTCGATCATTACTGCAGGAAGAAACCGAAGAACTTGGAGGAAACCTGCCTGATCGGACCGGAGACCGAATATCCCTCTCACTTACAACGAAAAAGTTCTTGCCCTGAGCTGGGATTGAACCCTCGTTGCATTCAAGGGTCATTCCATGTTAATGTTTCCTTGAAGGTCTCCATGTTTAATTTAAGTGTGTTTGTGTCAGCCTCTGATTTGACAATGCTACGTACCTATGAGTTCGAAACGTCCTACACCGACTGGGCTAATGAAGACACGCATACGCCATACAGTGTTCTATGAGGGACAGTTTACCCGAACAGCAGCACTACAGCCTACTCTTGTATCGAATTCGAAATGCCAAAGGATCTTTTACGTGCACATGGCACGTCAGATTTTTTGACCCATCTAAAGGGCTAGACAGCTGTCTTTGTCCGCCCCTGCACGAGGGGAAACCACATATGCAGGGATCGCAGACGCAACCTTCAGACTAGCAAGCAAGCCAGTCTGTTCTAACCTACCATGGCTTCCTTTTAAACAAGAAATGAATTGAAATGGGGTTTAACGCTCTACTGTTCTGCTCCTAAACTGGGCTAATGAAGACACAGGCATACGCCATACAGTGTGCTATGAGGGAAATTTTGTCTGGGCTACGGCCCATTCCTATATCGAATTCAAACTGCCAAGGGATCTGTTACGTGCACGCCAATGTGTAGGCAACACGGAATTTTTTGTACCATCCGAAAGATTAGATAGCTGTCCTTGTCAGGCCCTGCATCCTGCATCACAGATAAGGGAAAACCATGTCAGGAAATCCCCATTGTCTTCTCGGCTAATGCAGAAATCGAACACCTGACATCAAGGCTAGCGAGCCAGTATCTTACCCAATAAGCTACTGTGGCCCTTTTAAAATAATTAAGTGTTTTTCAAAGAGTAAACATACTCTGCCATTTGTCCCCCCCCCCCCTAGGACCTTTGCTTTTTATCCCATCTGGTAGAATAGACTAAACCTTGCACCTCTGACAAGAAGTAATCGGGCCGGAAAATCCTGAGGAACTTTCGTGGTCAACTCTGCCACCCATCCTCCATTATTAAAAAGAATAAACGAAATGTGTTAAAAACAATGATATTTAATGTTGATGTATATTGAATTATAAATTATGTAACAATAAAAATAACCTGCCATGTTTTGTCTCAATACACACAAAAACATCAAATAACATGGCTCGGTGGTTGTTACCAGATTCATAAATATCTCCAACAATATTTTAATTTTGTTTTAATGAAACGGTAAATAATGCTGTAATATGGAAACTTCAGGAGTAAAATTTGATTTAGGAATAAAAAATATCACAGATAAATATTAATCACAATTCCTATAAAATAAAATATAACAATTAATTTATAAATAACAATTCGATATAAATATATATATATACAGTACTATCTATACAAACTAACAATGGTAGCATTAGAAAATATGTCTAAACAGCAAAATAAGTGACATAAAATATTCTACACCACAGAACAAGACGTAAAATATATTGCAGTGAGTGTATAGAATATATTTTACAAACAGCAGTGTAAGATATAAAATATATCTATAATGCAGTATATACAGCAGTACAAGACATAAAATATCTCTATACAGCATTTATAGGATATGCCATAATACAGCAGTATATATAAGACATAAAATATATCAATATAGCAGAACATATCTATAGACTATACAGCAATATATGACATATAAGATATAAAATATACATACAGCAGGCCCGCAGCCAGGGGGTGGCACGGGGGGGGGGGGGCAACTGCCCTCCCAATACTGAGTCTTGCCCCCCCAATATCAAAAGAAAATTGGCCTTTACCTCAAAATTCATGCAGATGCCCATGCTAGTTGGCCCTCCCGAAAACATTTTTGCCCCCCCCCAAAACAACTTCCTGGCTACGGGCCCGATATACAGGCTTGGATTATTTGATCATTTGTCCTTCTTATTAAATGCTGCATGACATTGAAATGAAAAATGGATTGGTAAATAACGGAGACAAGATTGGAATAGTCTACAGAGTACCGACGTATCAAACACACCCTAAAGTCACATTTCTAAGTATAATGGTAATATGGAACTCTGTAATATCAAACATACATTATGGGAGAAGTAAACCTTCTTTAGGCCTGACATGTTCTATAAACTATTAGACATTAATTCGTATGCAAAGCCCATAATCAGCTCTCTAGATTATCGGATGGGATAGTTGTGATTTTTATTCAGTATCTGCTTTTTGTTGATCATCCTTATTTACAGCCTCTTCTTCATTGCCGACAGCGTCTGATGACACGCCTTCATCCTCGTTCTGTCGCATTTTCTTCATGTGTTCAATCAAGGAGAGACAGACAAATACCCAGTTATACATAAACTGACCTGGTAGAGAACCGTGTTTAGCGACTTCACCATGGGGGACATCTAGTAAATAAAACAAAATATATATTAGAAGTCAATAGAGAAATGAGGTTTAATGGTCACTTGACACAAACTAGGTAATTTTGAGACTAACATATAGTTCAATTATATCTTTTATGTGTACGCCAATGTGTACACAGGACCTTGGTTTTTCATCCCATCCGAGCAATTATACAGCTGTCCTTGTCAGGCCCTACCATCATAAATACCATGATATATAATAAAAATCCAGATATAAAATCACCTAGCAACACACAGATCAGAAGGGAGAGAGAGAGAGGGTGTTTTAAAGTGCACTTGACAAAAACTAGGTCATTTCGGGACTAACATATGGTTTATTTTTATTTCAACAATTCGCTTTCGTGTAGAGGGTCTTTAGCAATGAGAGGAAACCAGAGCACCCTGAGAAACTCTCGAGGTTGGACATGCGACCCTACTCCTCGTCAAATAAATAAAACAAAATATTTATTAGAAATTAAAGAGAGAGAGATTTAGCTCTTGAATAATATGTGTTTAGCAAGAGTTATTTCTGACGTGGTTCACAGTACCAAATAATGGGTTAAGGGAGATAATCCTACAAAATGCGTCAAGGGAGATAACTTGGTCTAGTTTTTAGGTGAGACAATCTAAACATTGTCATGATAGATAGGTTTCTATTTTTATAAAATTCTTCTATACTGATGTTTAAAAGAAACTTTACCAAAAACTGGATAATCAAGATAATATTTTTTATCGTACTGACTTTAGTAATGATTATCGAGGCTAGGCCTAAAATTCAATCGCTAATTACTGGGTTCAGAGTGGATCAATTGAACTGAAATTTGCAGCAAACACCCAATACATTCTCTAATTTTTAACTATAATAGTGTGAATTGGCAGCTCTTTATCTAATCTCCCATAATGCCCCTTTGTTTAATGACAAACAATTTCATTACTAAAAGGCTAGGTTATTGATAAAGTCAACGGTATCAGCTTAGAAGTGATAGAGATAGAGAGAAATGGGGTTTAATGTCCACTCAACACAATCTAGGTCATTTCGGGACTAACACATGGTTCAATTTTATTTCAATATTTCGCCTTGCGTGTAGGGGTCTTTAGCAGTGAAAGGAAACCAACGAGATTAGAGAGGCGACTCACTGCTTGTCACGTACAACCACGGAATCGAAATCCACGCCAGTTGACAGACCTTATATACTACACAGAGCACACACTAACCGTTCGGCCATCAAACCCTCTGAAGTGTTTAGAGATTCCACCTTTACAATATTGTAGTTTGCAAGTGAATCAAAATGGTGGTCAGCATGTTTAAGTTATATTATAATATCTGTGTTTTACCTTTCATGTATAATTCTATTTTATCCGCAGGTAGATTCAGATCTTTCTGTGCCGTGGGATCGTACGCTGTAATCTTCTGGCTTAAATCAATATTGATATACTGAAATACAAAATACATGTTAACACAATTTTATGGATAAACAATTACTGAGTTTGATACTAAGCGATGTGAGACGAGGATACTCTCGTCTTTATCAAGCAAATGATACAAATATATGAATTGTTAAATGATACTTCAATTACAATTATAAATAGGTGAGATAGGGGATGTATTGAGTGGACCTTTAACTCCATTTCTCTCTCTCACCCTCCATTTACAGATGAGATTTGTCTGTTTATCTCTCTCTCTATTTACAAATAGGAGGGGTCTGTTCGGTAGACATTAAACCCAGTTCTCTGTTAATCACCATTTCAGGGAACAGGGATCGACAATATTTACGAAATGCTAAAGAGTTTTATTTTTATTTATTTAAATCTTTCAACTTACGGTTTTAATTCGAATCCAGTCATCAAATTCACCTTCCTCTGCTTTGTCCAAGAAGAAAATGGCTAACGTAGCTTTAAGAATATCGCAGATGATTTGCGGAGGATCTTTGTAGCTCCGCAACTCGGCGTAGGCTTGTTGATCTAATTTTGAGACGTTATCTCGGAGTTCCATCAACATCAAACGATCAAACATGATGTCAGTTCTAGCCTCATCATCCTGTTCTCCCTCTAAAATATAATATTCATAATATCTTTATAAACATAGTATACCAGCCAGGAAGAGTCTATTATTTTTTCAGGTACAGTCAGACATTGTAGAATATACCTGTCTAGTCTTTTTCTGAAATGTGATCACATTGATGTAAGTATAAACTCAGATAGATGTATCTAAAATACACTATTCATAATATCTTTACAAACATAGCTTAAAGATGGGTTCCCAGAAAAATATTTATCGGGTGGTTATTTCCAATAAGAGCATGGCAAATTTGGTATATGGAAAAAAGAAATATCCAATCTTACTAGAAATATACTGGATTCCCTGAAAAACACCCACGGAGCGCATACAGGACATAAATCTAAGGGTACCCCTAATTGACAACCTGATGATGAGGAATTCTGCATGTGTGATGTCAAAGGTTGCATGCAAAGTTTGAGCGCTTGATATACAAGTTGAATAATTTTATGAAGAGTTAGACGTACAACACTTTCTGAGATATAAATAACAGAAAAAGACATCGGCAGTGGATAATCTGAGAATTTAATTAGGAATCGATATTTGTAATAACTACTAAGCGATTAAAGACAAAATCGTCTTATGTATGCAAGAGAGATAAGTCAACAACAGGGCCTCTTTTGATTGTTTTTTTTATAGCAGGGCATTCCTTTTCAATTACAAAGTTTGAGAAGGATTTGAAGAAAAATACGCAGGAATGTAACTTGAAAACCTCTATACCATTAAATCACCCAGTTTGTAAGCGGGAATGTAACTTTAAGTTTTGTCTGAAAAGTCATTTTTTAATTGCCGTAATGCATGTGATCAATACGTACCAAGAATCCTCATTTTCTCCGCACCGTTGAATTCCTTTGTTATTTCTTTATGCGCCATTTGTAAAATTCTCAACATGCGTTGTATTTCTTTGTTTTCGTGAGGTGGCAGTTTCTTCATTTCACCGATACTGATGTCCACTAGTGCTATAGCTTTACCATCGTCGTCACGTAACGGGAAGGCAAGATGGCGCTCACCGTACGCGTCGGCTGTTACGGTCTCAGAGTTATCCACACATTTAAAAAGATAATCCCTAAAAACACAAAAACATGTAGAATGATTTATAATGGGAGTAAAAATGAAATAAAATGGGGTTTAACATCCTATTGTTATGCACCTAACCTGGGCTAATGGAAGACAGGAAATTTTGGCTGGGCAGCGGCGCCCTACTCTTATATTGAATTCCAACTGCCAAGGGATCTTTTTTACGTGCACGCTAATGTCCTTGTCAGGCCCTCCAGGCAGAAAAAATGAAATAATATATCTTTAAACTTTGTTACAGATACATTATGTAAGACTTAGATAACGAGCTGACTGCTCCTGCTTTATAATAGTTCAAAAAAAGGTAATGAAAAATGAATATATTGAAAATTTAATTCAAAT
Source organism: Patella pellucida (assembly GCA_917208275.1). Taxonomy (NCBI): domain Eukaryota; kingdom Metazoa; phylum Mollusca; class Gastropoda; family Patellidae; genus Patella; species Patella pellucida. Next base: position 4,376,626 of record OU795041.1, read on the forward strand.
GTTTTGATGTTTTGATTGAACAAGAGAGAGAGAAATGTAGTTTAACGTCCACTCGACACAATCCAGGTCATTTCGGGATTAACACATGGTTCAATTGCATTTCAATAATTTGTTTGCGCATAGAAGTGGGAGGAAACCTGAGAAAACTCAAGAGAATGGACAGGCGACCCTACTCCTTGTCACGTAGAACCAGGGGAATCGAAAACACGCAAGTTGACTAAATGACAGAAAGAGATATGGGGCTTAACGTCCACTCAACACAAACTAGATCATTTCCGGACTAACATATGGTTTAATTTTATTTCAATAATTCGTTTGAGCGTAGGGGTCTTTAGCAGTTGGAGGAAACCGGAACTAAATGACAGACCTAATGATACAGCGTGCACGTGATAACCATTCGCCATCCAATTATTCCAAATCCCCAAAATATTTTGAAATTGAAAAAGAGAAAAAGATGTCACCTACCTAAATAGATTGTCCTTGCGTTCTAATCGTGGTGGTTTTGCACAATATTCTGGCGGTCCTTTCGGTACGGTTGTCAACATCTTACGTAGCACGTAATCTAAGCCTTTACTGTCTGGTTCCGCCATATACTCCACGACTTCTCGTACATGCGGACTTCTTCGCTGTATCCAGGATACGGCACTTTCAGTTATACGCAATAATTTACGTCTCATGTCAACATGATGGTAGGCGATACTGAAAGCCTTAGCAATACCCTGAATTAAATAAAAAAAATATAAATTCCTTAGCAATACCCTAAAAAAAAACAACGTTATGGGCAAAATAATGTAATAAGGCAAAATAGTGTAATCAGCATATGGACTGTTCACTGTATACAAAATACACGACAAACAGTGGTAACAGGTGACCGGAAGAGTAAGTTTACCCTGCCTGGCCCCCCTACACCCACCATATAGTTGCATTCAAACTATAAGGCGAAAACTCAGTAACTGACAGCCTTAGCAATACCCCAAATTAAACAAAAAAAATACTGAAAGCTTTAGCAATACACCAAATTAAACAAAAAAAATACTGAAAGCTTTAGCAATACACCAAATTAAACAAAAAAAATACTGAAAGCTTTAGCAATACCCCAAATTAAACAAAAAAAATACTGAAAGCTTTAGCAATACCCCGAATTAAACAAAAAAAATACTGAAAGCTTTAGCAATACCCTGAATTAAACAAAAAAAATATAAAATGTCTAGACCATTAGGCAATCCCCCCCCCCCCCGCTAGAAATGATGATGCATTCTAAATAACTTACCTGAAAGAATTGTATTTCATGTGTAATAAATATAGCCTTGGTGTGGGGATCAGCAATTGTATCGATACCCAATAAACCAAATGCTCTCTTTCTTTTATCTTTTAATGGGATTACAATAAATGATCCTTCACGTTCCTGAAAAAAAAGCGAACAAATTTGCAATCACATAAACTTTAGCGCATGGCAATAAAATATCTGCAGAGGAACTACCACCCACCTCTTGAGCGATCGTTGTTGATTAATAAAAAAATCTAATATTTTAATTTGACGGGACTCGGTTGTACAGTTCACAACAGGCATTCTTGAATATGATTGTTTGAAATGAAACGAAATATCATTACAATCTAATTTACTGTACTGGGCTAATAATGAACCAACTCAAACACCATGCAGTGTGCTATGAGGGACATTTTGCCAAGACAGTGGCACTATGGCCTTTTTATTTTTTAGAATCAACCTGCTGTCAAAAGTATGTTCCAAGCAATAACAATCGTAATGTGAAATTAAAAAACAACCGTCGACAAAATGAATAAAAGTTTTTAAAGATTAAAATTTATTTACCTCAGGACGTCTGCGTGTGTTCCAGAAGTGAATATTACCATGGTTACCAACTCTTGGAACATGAATAGGTTTCCCGCTTTCTAAAGCCGCAAAACTTACACCTTTCATATCCTTATATAGTATTTTATCTAATACGTAGTCCGCATCTTCGGGCGTAGCGGCAACATATCGCAGACATGTCTCGCCTCTTTGAGGAAATTTAACGTTACGTTCGGACATGGAAATATTTCCACTGATTTTCTTTCCACCACCATGAGCCTCAGCGTCCTGAAAAAGAGACACATCAGATTTAACGTCCAGTCCCACAAACTAGATCATTTCTAGACAGACATATGGTTCAATTTAATTTCAATAATTTGAGTAGGAGTCTTTAGTGGGAGGAAACCGGATAAAACCCACAAGGTTGGACACATACAACCGGGGAATGGAAACCACGCCACTTAGACTCAATGATAGACCTTATGATCTAGAGTGCATGCATTAGGCAATTCGACCATCCAATGAATGAAATGGGGTTTAACGTCCTACGCTTAAGCACCGTACCTGGGCTAATTGAAGACGGGCATACGCCACAGTGTGCAATGAGGGAAATTTTGCCCGGGCAGCGGCGCTACGGCCTACTCTTATATCGAATTCCAACTGCCAAGGGATCTTTTACGTGCACTCCAATTTGTACACGAGACCTCGGTTTTTCGTCCCATCCGAACGACTAGGCAGCTGTCCTTGTCAGGCCCTCCTTCTGCATCACTGACAAGGGGAAATCACGCCGGAAAATCGAGATGAACTTTCTCGGCCAATGCAGGGATCGAACACTCAACCTCTAGGCTAGCGAACCAGCGCCTTATCCACTTAGCCACCGTGATCCCCTCGACCATCCAACACCCCTGTTTTTATATACCGGTATTAGGTACAACGTGCCTGTATTTTTGTTCTGGTACAACTTAAATCTTAACCTGAAATATTACAATCTGATTAAAACACGGATCCTATTTCGGTTTTCTATTTTTATAGTTCAAAATTTTGTTTTCTGGATGAGTTGTTTTATAACAAGCGTTCTATTTGATGTGACGAATTAGCCAATGAATGAATGAATGAAATGGGGTTTAACGTCCTACGGTTAAGCACCTAACCTGGGCTAATTGAAGACGGGCATATGCCATACAGTGTGCTATGAGGGAAATTTTTGTCCGGGCAGCAACTGAATTCCAACTGCCAAGGGTTCTTTTACGTGCACGCCAATGTGTACACGGGACCTCGGTTTTTCATCCCATCCGAACAACTAGGCAGCTGTCCTTGTCAGGCCCTCCTTCTGCATCACTGACAAGGGGAAATCACGCCGGAAAAATTAGCCAATGATGCTGTTTGATTAATTAATAGGGTCAAAAGCTGCTCGTACAACCTGATACGAATTTCCAGTACAACTGGTCAGATCTTCATGTAGTGTAGGCCATCGAATGTATAGAAAAAAAAGGAAATATAAATCCGTATTTGAATTAAATTGGAAATATTACCAATGAAGAAGAACCAACCTTATAAAGAGCCTGAAATACAGCTCTATAAACTGGTTCCATACTAGCACCACCTGTTTCAGCAGCAGTCACTATCTGTTGTAACCATTTCTTCCTGGCTTCACCACGGATACGATCGGAATACGATCTCTACAATACAGAAATGAATGGAGTTTAACGTCCTACTGTTCTGCTCAAAACTAGGCTAATAAGGACGAACATATGCATACAGTGTGCTATGAGGGAAAGTTTACCTGGACAGCAGTACTTCAGCCTACTTTGTCAAGGTATCTTTTATGTGCATGCCAAAGTGCACACAGGACCTCAGTTTTCCATCCCATCCGAACGACTGCACCACTGACAAGGGGAAACCACGCCGGAAAATCATGATGAACTTTATCGGCCAATGATCAAACATGTGACGACCTTGCTACTGAGCCAGTGTCTTACCCACTTAGCCACACTAAAAGTAAAGAAAACCAAACCAACCTCGACACTATTGGTGAGAAATTCCAACAAGGAATCGAACGTCTCTGATCCTGGTATTTCCTGTACGACCAGCTGGATTAACATACGGAACTCTCGTTTACTCAATCTCTGATCCTGGAACCGAGACTTCTTCTTCATTTCTTCTTTTGCTACAGAGATATCAAGTTTAATATGATAATATGAAAATATCTTTTGTAATTTACAAAGTCATACTTCTTAAATTTTAGGAATTTCCTTTTACTGATCATGAGAGAGAAACAGAAATGGAGCTTAATTTCCATTGACACAAACTAGGTCATTTCAGGACTAACATTTGATTTATATTTTATTTCAAAAATTTGCTTGCGTGTAGGAGTCTTTAGCAGTGGGAGGAAACCCACGAGGTTGGACAGGTGACTGTACTCCTTGTCATGTACAACTGGGGATTCGAAACCACGCAAGTTGACTCAATGACAGGCTTTAAAATACAGCACACACGTGCTAACCATTCAGCCATCCAACCCCCCTTTTTGATCATGAGGAGCTAAGAAAGCTCAGCTGGCTCACTAACGAGTGGATTCCTTGATACGATCACAGTGTTTGCAGTGAAAAAAGTTCCCGAGGGATTTCTCATTATATTTTCCCCCATGTTAGAGGTGCAGCACAGAGGGTGTCTTGAAGTATGGATAAGACAAAAAACACAAAGGGATCAAAGTCAGGACCTCAAAGCTCTCTTTTTAAAAGGAAGTTCGGGTTCTTGTTTCATGTGATTCGATTAGGTTACAATACATACCATAATATATAGCTTCCACTTCTTGACCATCTTTATATTTCACCATGACGATTTCTACTTCCTCCAGATCTAAATAACCAGATCCATCGTTATCCCATTTCTCAAATAATACATCGATCATTGATTTACGTTTAGCTGATACAGCTTCTCTTCTAGCCTAAGTATAACAATGTCTCAAAATATATAAAACAATGTCTCAAAATATATTTCAAAATATATAAACAAATTCTCAAAATATATTTCAAAATTTATAAATAAATGAAATGAGGTTTAACGTCCTACTTTTATGCACCTAACCTGGGCTTATGGAAGACGGGCATACGCCATACAGTGTGCTATGAGGGAAATTTTTGCCCGGGCAGCGGCACTACGGCCTACTCTTATATCGAATTCCAACAGCCAAGCGATCTTTTACATGCACTCTAATGTGTACACGGGACCTCGGTTTTTTGTCCCATCTGAACACCTAGGCAGCTGTCCTTGTCAGGCCCTCCTTTTGCATCACTGACAAGGGGAAATCACGGCCGAAAATCGAGATGAACTTTCCTGGCCGATGCAGGGATCGAACACCGACCTACAGACTAGCGAACCAGCACCTTATCCACTTAGCTATCATGATCCCCTTTCAAAATATATAATAATGTCTCAAAATATAAAACAATGTCTCAAAGTATATAAAACAATGTCTCAAAATAGATAATATTGTCTCAAAATATATAATATTAACTAATAATGAAATGGGGTTTAACATCCTACTGTTCTAAATGGGATAATGAAGACGGACATATGCCATAGCAATGGGGGGAATCCTGACGGTCTAACTTAAATTTGTTAAATCTTTCAGCCACCCCCGACACCACACACCTCAATTTGAAGAAAATAGGCCTAGACAATTAATCCTACCTGATTTAAAAAGAAAATAGGCCTAGACAATTAATCCTACCTTTGTCAATCTGTCCATTTTTTCCTCCTCCGTTTCCTCGTAACCATCTTTAATAAATTTCAATAATCGAGTAAAAACGTCCTTGACAGGTTCATCGCCTAAAAATGTTTCCGTTAATTGGACGAACTGTGAAACATTGAGTGAACTCTCGTCGAAGGCTGACATCTGTGATTGACTTCTGCTTGTTAATGTCAGTCCTGAAATAAACACAATAATTATTATCTTAAACAAGGGTATCAACCAGCTTCTCATTGGAATACCTTTCTTCTTACTTGAAACAACCTCCTTTTTTTTTATAGTCTCTTCTGAACAACTACACAGTATTTTTCTTGTCAGGGTAACAGGTACTTAGAACACTGGACCCCCAACCAGACTACACTGTGATTGGATTCTGACATAGGCCGAGAAGAGAGAGAAAAAGGGGTTTAACGTCCACTCGACACAAACTAGGTCAATTCGGGACTGACATATGGTTCAATTTTATTTCAACAATTTGATTGTGCATATAGGGTTCTATAGAAACCCACGAGGTTGGACAGGCGACCATATTCCATGTTACATACAACCATTGATTCAAAACCACACCAGTTGACTCAATGACAGACTTTATGATACAGCGCGCACATGCTAACCATTTGGTCATCATACTTCCCTTTTTTCAAAATCCAGAATTGAAATGGAATGGAGTTTAACGTCCTACTTTCTATTCCGACAGACGTGACTAAAAACAACAATACCTGTCTTTTCTCTGTTGAAAGTTGTCCCTTCAGCAAAAGTAACCGAAATTCTTCCAGTTTGACCGACTGCTTCCTCCCGTTCTACTTTTAACGCTGATTTAGGTTTAACAGGTTTAACTGCCTCTGTTCCACTTCCTGCTAATATATAAAACAAAAATATATATAAAAATATTTAGCGTAAAAACACAATTAATAAAAAAAAATTAAACCAAGTACGAACAATCGAAACCATTAGATAAAATTCAAAGTCCTAAAAAAACGGTATAAGCTTAGGCAAAATAGTGTAATCAGGAAAAATAGTGTAATCAGCATATGGACTGTTCAGCGTGTACAAAATACACGACAAACAGTGGTAACAATTAATACAATACACAGTATTTTCTCCCAATCCCGTCCTATTAAGATTGTGTGATATTTCAGGGAATAAAAATTTAAAACTTTTCCCCTCCACTCTCTCTGGAAAAAACACATCAATGTGCCATAAATAGCTGTTTTTGGCGGACAGACAATTTTGAGAGTCTGGCAGTCAGCAACAGGATTAATTTCAACCAGCAGAGACAGAAACAGGGCTCACATTTGGGGTTAATTTTGCCTGAATTCTGGTGACTCTTTAATGAACATAATAAGTTGAAAAATTGTCATAGAACACGTCTCTGGGGTCACTAACGAGAAAAAGAGATGAGATTTGATATTTTTACATACCTGTGTCTGCTGCTTTGTCTTCCGCTTCGTTGATTTCTGCTTCTTTGACTTCTGCGTCTTTGGCCTCTCCATCCTTCACTTCTGCTTCTTTGGCCTCTCCATCCTTCACTTCTGCATCTTTGGCCTCTCCATCTTTGACCTCTCCATCTTTGACTTCTGCGTCTTTCACTTCTGCATCTTTCACTTCTGCGTCTTTCACTTCTGATTCTTTGGCCTCTCCATCTTTGTCTTCTGTATCTTTGGCCTCTTCATCTTTGACTTCTGCAGCGTTGACTTCTTCGGCCTTGACTTCTCCATTTTGTGTTTCTGCATCTTTGCTTTCCTGCTTTATTTCTTGTTGTCCATCGGCCGAGTCCTGTGGAGTTTCTGCTGCCTCTACCACTTGCGGTTCCTGGGTTTGATTTTCTTCTACTTCAACCTTCTGTTCTTCTTTTGTTTCTGTTTGTATTTCTTCCTTCAAATCTTTATTTTCATCTGTTAATTGAAAGATATATTATGGAGGATTAGATAAACAGCTGACAGTTCGCAGTTCGCACTATGATAGTTAAAAAACTAGATAATGTAAAGGGAAGTTGCTAAAAATTGCAGTCAAATTGATCCACTCTAACCCAAGATTTTAACGACTGAGTTTTTCGTCATTACTAAAGTCGGTACAATAAAAAACATAGACTTGATTATCTATTTCATGATTAAATCATGAATGAAAGTTGAGCAGCAAATCGGATCCTAATACAGTAGAAAGTTGAGTATGTTCTGGATAAGTTAATTAAAGGGACTGTCCCGAAGAGAACAGAGCCTCAAAAATAAAAGTCTGAGTATGTATGAAATTTAAACGCCAAAATATAAAAGACTGGTGTATATACTCTGGCTCAAAATTTCAGCTCAAAATATTGAAGCGTTTGGACGTGAGCGTTAAAACAGCTTATCCGGACACGTAACCCTTTTAAGATTTTGGGTCAATTCTTTCATTGGGTGACCATATAACCGATTCCCTTTCCTTTAGAGGTCTACACAGTGAATGGTCCATGTGCTGTACTTGATAACAAAAGGTAAATTTCACAGACACATTATTTTTATAAAATAAAACTCTGGTTTTATCAAATCACCGCATAATATAGTTGCTCGGCCCTAAGGTAGGGGATCTTAATGGATTATAACACAAAATTAAAATGTTTTATTCTCACAAACATTATCAGGATTGACCCTTTAATGTATAATTAATAATTAAGATAAAGAAAGACGTGCAATAGGCAAATTTAGCTCTTAAAAAATGTGTGTGTAATTATTATTTAAGAATAATGAATGAAATGGGGTTTAACGTCCTACGCTTAAGCACCTAACCTGGGCCAATTGAAGACGGGCATACGCCAACAGTGTGCTATGAGGGAATTTTTTGCCCGGGCAGCGGCGCTACGGCCTACTCTTATATCGAATTCCAACTGCCAAGGGATCTTTTACGTGCACTCCAATTTGTACACGGGACCTCGGTTTTTCGTCCCATCCGAACGACTAGGCAGCTGTCCTTGTCAGGCCCTCCTTCTGCATCACTGACAAGGGGAAATCACGCCGGAAAATCGAGATGAACTTTCTCGGCCAATGCAGGGATCGAACACTCAACCTCCAGGCTAGCGAACCAGCGCCTTATCCACTTAGCCACCGTGATCCCCTATTTAAGAATAACGAGCATATATATAGAAACGAAATTCGATTGGTGACTTAAATTCCAAACTAAGCAATGACAGAGACGAAAATTTTATTTTAGTAAATTCAGCGCATACGTGTAAACATGTGTTCCTTGAGAGAGGGATCTGTAGTAAGTGGAGTAAACCCACAGCATTGAGAATGCATACACCAAGGATTGAAACCACAACCTCAAGCCAAGTTCGAAGCGCGACATTCTAAACCAAATATAATCACATTGTTTGTTATGGCCCTTTAAACTTGACATTAGTTTCGAATAATTTGCAAGGGTTTCCAAATCCCTCAAATTTCTTTGGGTGATGCAAGTAAACTTATAATTAGCTGAGATTAAAATATTTGACAAACCTGAAGTTTTCTGAGTTGATTGTTCCGAGGTTGTTGGTGGTTGCGATTGTTCTTGTTGAGTTTGAGCAACTTCCTCGGTAGTTTGTTGAGTAGAGGCTTCAACCTCTTCCTCCTCATCGCTAACACTATCATCAGCTTCATCAACTTCTACAACAGGCCCTGTTTAATATATAAATAACACAATTAATCATCTACATCAACAGGCTCTGTTTAAATATAACAATAACACATTTAATCATCAACTTCTACAACAGGCCCTGTTTAAATATAACAATAACACATTTAATCATCCATGATTAACAACAGGCCCTGTTTAAATATAACAATAACACATTTAATCATCAACTTCTACAACAGGCAGAGGCGGACCCAAAAAATCCTGTTAGGGAGAAAAATTTTGAAAAAATCGGGGTGTCAGTGGTGATTTGTGGCGCATATCTATTTTTATACTGTTATTTAGGGGGATCAACCTCTGACAGCAGGCTCTGTCCAACCCCCCATCTGCCTTTCAAACAATAAACTTTGATATAAATAAAAATATTATAATATATAATATAATTAAAATGTGTATAATGTATATACAGGGCCGGGGGAGAAGGGGGGGCCCAAATAATTTGGCCGCAAGTACTCTTTTCTCCAAGTTAATGCTGCCCCTGGACCCTCGCCTATAGGGACTTAGTATGGAAGCCCCCCCCCCCCCAATCGGCCCTGATATATGAAAATATTATTATAATGTATATATATAAAATCTTACATCGTCTTGGATTACGTAGACCTTTATAGTTCTCATTATTCTTCATCTGATCCCAGTATTGTTCAAATAGATTCAATATACGATGTCTGTCTAATAACGCAATCTACAAACAAACAAACAATTAAAATACATTCATTAATTAAGTCGTGTGTTTTCTTGGTGTTCTCCGGTTTCTACTCACTGCCAATTATTGAAATAAAACTGAACCATATGTTATTCCCAAAATGACCTAGTTTGTGTTGTGTGGACGTTAAAGCCTATTTCTCGTTCTCCCCCTAACCCAGTGAGCCATGACGGGTCCTCATCACCTTTAAAGGGACAATAACACTCTTGTTGCAACTGAATAAAATGTCCCAATCTTCATTTTGGTCAACAAATTGTACTATTTTACAATATTCCAATTAATTGCGATACAAATTTTATCTTAACACACCTTATTTAAACAATTCGAAAAATTCAACTAACTGTATGATTTGAAAAGCCTTACGTAAAAACACTTTCAAATGTGACTTGAATTTAAACATATTTTCGAACCCTCTGAACAAGTGAAATAGAATGTAATGGATAATTTACACAACAGGTAGGACACTTAAACATCTTGTAGTTAGAATTAGGCTATTATTGTTTTCTGGAGCTGCCAAGCCAGCAAGAGTGTTATTGTCCCTTTAAGTAGGTTTAATTTATCGAGCTGTCTGCTCTTTAGCCACACCTCCCAGGTGGCACTGTGCAATTGTCTTAACCCTGGGACGAAAAACCAAGGTTCCGTATACACATTGGTGTGCACTTAAAAGATCCCTTGGCAGTTGGAATTAGATATAAGAGTTGGCCGTAGCACCGCTGCCAGGGTAAAATTTTCCTCATAACACACTAGGTTCCGTATACACATTGGTGTGCACTTAAAAGATCCCTTGGCAGTTGGAATTAGATATAAGAGTTGGCCGTAGCACCGCTGCCAGGGTAAAATTTTCCTCATAACACACTAGGTTCCGTATACACATTGGTGTGCACTTAAAAGATCCCTTGGCAGTTGGAATTAGATATAAGAGTTGGCCGTAGCACCGCTGCCAGAGTAAAATTTTCCTCATAACACACCAGGGTGTATGCCTGTCTTCATTAGCCAAGGTTAGGAGTAGAGTAGTAGGATGTTAAACCCCATTTCATTTTTTACCCCTCCAGAGAGTAATTTGATTTCTGCTCCCCAAAAAGGAAGGAATAGTTTCGCCCCTTAGCACAACGTGGCGAGGGTTCAATCCCAACTCAGGGCAAGAAATTTATCGTTGTAAGCGAGAGGGATATTCGGTCTCGCGTCCGATCAGGCAGGTTCGGCCACCTCATTAAATGATCGTAGGGCATTCTGGAACTAAAATAAACCAAAAATAAAAAATATATTATTAATTTACATTCCCCCCCCCCCCCCCCCCCCGAGTTCTTCGGTTTCTTCCTGCAGTAATGATCGAAACCATATCTCGTGTAGCCATCATATTTTCTTTGCCCAGCCACACCTATATTTTTTTTATATTCCTTAAATCTTTTTTATTCCTTTTATATAATAAAAGTTTTTATCATGTAGTCTATACATATACCTGTATTTACTGTCTTTTATCTGACACGCTTACATATTTGTAAAACAAAATTAAAAAAAAAAATTGGGGTTACGATGGCTAAGTGGGTGAGACGTTGGCTTGCTAGCCTGGAGTTCGGGTGTTCAATCTATGCATTGGTTGAGAAAGTTTATCCAGTTTTTCCGGCGTGATTCCCCCGTCCAGTGATGCAGGACGAAAAGGACAGCTGTCTAGTTATTAGGATGGGACGAAAAACTGAGGTTCTGTGTACACATTGCCATGCCCGTAAAAGATCCCTTGGCAGTTGGAATTCGATATAAGTCGCTATCAGAACAAAATTTCCCTCAGAGCACACAATGTATGGCGTATGCGCGTCTTCATTAACCCAGTTCGGAGCAAAACAGTAGGATGTTAACCACCCTTTCATTTCATTTCTTTTAAATTGATTTTCAAATGTTGCAGTGATCTAGAATATAGTTTTATGTCCTATCTTTAACTTTCAGTTAAGAAATGCTACTGCAGCCAAGCTTGGAGCAGAACAGTACGATGTTAAACCCCATTTCATTCATTCATTTCATTCATTTCATTCATTTCATTCACTTCATTCACTTCATTCACTTCATTCACTTCATTTACTTCATTCATTTCATTCATTTCATTTCATTCATAGTATTATACTTACACCACTATGATCACATTTCATGAAGAGATTCGACAAATAAATTCTACGCTGTTCACGTTCAGCGGATGCTCGATATGCTGCAGCACATTTAGAAATGTGTACCATAAACTGTTCAAACACTTCGCTTGGTAGATTTTCTATGTATGTATTCATATACTGAAAAGACAAAAATGTCGACTTTACAGTTGATCGTCATTCGCAATTTATGGGACAATATTTAATTTTTCATGGCTTAATCAACGCTAATATGTAGCTTATTCAAATTGATTATAAATATTTATGATTTAATAAAAATACATTATGGAAGATTAGATAAAGAGCTGACGGGTCTCATTATAATAATTAAAAACTAGATAATGTAAAGGGAATATGCTCAAAACTTTTGTCATATTGCTTCATTCTAAGCCGAGAAAAACTTATTTTAAAATCATTGTTATCACTGTAACAATAATTAACAAAGTATTTTTACAGATAATCATCAAAGGGCATTGAACAGCAGATTGGATTCAAATCGAAGGAAAATCGGACACATAAGGTGGCATTGAGAGTAGATTACGATTTTGTTGTGTTAATTAACATCTAATTAATAATTTAGTCAACATTTCAGGCCAAAAGAAAGACCTGTGATAGGCAGATTTAACTCTTGAATAATAAAAAACAGACACAAGATGGCATTGAGAGTCGATTACGATTTTGTCATGTTAATAAGCCTCAAATTAATAATTTAGTCAACATTTCAGGCCAAAAGAAAGACCTACAAATAGAAAGATTTAGCTCTTGAATAACGATGTTTAATGGAAGAGATTTTTTAAAATAAAATAAAACCAAGTACGTACAATCCAAACCATTAGACAAAAAGTCCTAAAAACGGTATAGGCAAAAATGTGTAATATCGCAAAATAGTGTAATCAGCATATGGACTGTTCACCGTGTACAAAATACACTACGAACAGTGGTAACAGGTATCCTTGGAAAAGTAAGCTTACCCTGCCTGGCGCGCAACACCCGCCATAGCTGCATCCAATCTATTAGGCGAAATCTCGGTAAAATAGTGTAATAGACCAATGAACTATCGGTATGCAAAATGCACGTGATGAACAGTGTTAACGATGTAGTACACATATATTATCAGGGAGATAGTATACCCGTCAATTAAATATGTCTAGAATAATAGTCAAGAGAGACATGTTATATTTACCGATCAAGTCAATATGACGACTATAAAACTTTTTAAAGGCTTTAAAAAGTCTAGTTCGCAAGTATCCCTGTAGTTGAAGCTTAGATGACAAATACCTCGATCTACTCAAAAAATCAGAATAGAATGAACAAGCTTTCGTGTAACGAATTAGCTGAGACACAAACACTCCATAAGCTGGTGATATTGGAATGTTACTACTAATAAATGGAAAATTCATTTAAAGTTAGAGTAATGCCGGTTTCATCTGTGGGTTCTAAATTGTGGCTCAATCTAGAAACTCTCTTTAATGTATTTTTAATGGAAAAGAGTTTTTGAAACTAACCTTAACAAATTCATTTAAAGTTAGAGTAATGCCGGTTTCATCTGTGGGTTCTAAATTGTGGCTCAATCTAGAAACTCTCTTTAATTCTTCTGGAAAATGTTCGGCCACTTCATTAAATGATCGTAGGGCATTCTGGAACTAAAATAAACCAAAAATAAAAAATATATTATTAATTTACATTTCATGAACGAAATTTTTGAATTTCAAACCAGTTCAATCGATTTCATTCGAGAGGTTCATTAATAATGAATTGGACAGGAAGCAGCATAAACCAGTGGGATAGCTGATAAACCAGTGGGATAAGCATTTGTTTCCATCCACCGGAGCCTGGTGTCATGACGTCATATGTGGATTGTGGGTTAGGATAAGGGTTAGGGTAAGGGTTGTGGCCTGCAGATTTCGTCAGAGTCTCGAGAAGTAGACAGGGCTAGCCCTTACCCTAACCCTGGGCAAGCCTAACCCTTATCCTAACCAAGAATCCACATATGACGTCATCACACCAGGCTCCGGTGGATGGAAAAAAATGCTTACCTAACCAGTGGGATAGCTGATAAATAATTAGAGCCATGATGGCTAAGACGCTGGCTCGCTAGCCTAGAGGTCGGGTGTTCGATCACTGCATTGGCCGAGAAGGTTCATCCAGATTTTGCGGCGTGATTCCCCTTGTCAGTGATGTGGGACGAGCGTCTGGCAAGGACAGCTGTCTTTATATTAGTCATGCAGATGTAACGAAAAGCTAAGGTCCTGTGTAAACAATGGTATGCACATAAAAGATCCCTTGACAGTTGCAATTTGATATAAGAGTAGGCAGCTTTGTGAGCAAAATGTCCCTCGTAGCACAGTGTATGGTGCATGCCGTCTTCATTAGGCTCGTCGAAGCAAAACAGCAGGACGTTAAACCCCGTTTGATTTCCTATAAATAATTATAATTACTTACCAATGAAAGTTCAACGCGTCCATCAACAGCAACATTCCATTCTGTAAACTGTGTAAGTAAACAATTTGAACGTCGGATTTTTTCTAACTGTGCTAAATGTTGTTGGTGTTCTCTTTCTGTTCGTCGACGTTTTACATCAGCCTTGATCTTTGCCAACCTTTAAAATAAAACCAGTAACAAATACCAATCTTGAGACCGACAGAGAGAGTGTATTTAACATCCAGTTGGCACTAACAAGGGGGAACCACGCCAGAAAATCCAGATGGAAAAATGAAATCGTTTGGAGAGATATGTTTATTATTTTTTTTTATAACACAAATTAGGTCATTTTGGGACTATCATCTTCAAGGGTTTTATTGCACGCTACTGGGGCCTACAACTCGAAAGATGTTGTGGAAGCTGTTTTATATTATAAGCATTAAGTTGCTTGTTACTGTATCAGGTTAATAATATTTTACCCTTTATGGTTGTATAAAGGGGATCACGGCGGCTAAGTGGGTAAGACACTGGCTCGCTAGACTGGAGGTCGGGTGTTCCATCCCTGCATTGGCAGAGAAAATTCATCAAGATTTTCCGGCATTGTTCCCACCTTGTCAGTGATGCAGAACGAGGGCCTGACAAGGACAGCTGTCTAGTCGTTAGGATGGGATGAAAAACTATGGTCCTGTGTACACGTTGGCGTGCGTGTAAAAGATTCCTTGGCAGTTGGAATTCGATATAAGAGTAGGCCGTTACATTGCTGCCCAGGCAAAATTTCCCTCATAGCACACTGTATGGCATATGCCCGTCTTCATTAGCCCAGTTTAGGAGCAGAACAGTAGGAAGTTAAACCCCATTTCACTTTAATTTTATGTTGTATTAAATTAATTTGAATAAATACTGTTGAAATATAAATCTAAATAATTTATGATGTTAATTCTATAAAATACTTTTCACACAAATTACCTGTTATCTTCCATATTAAAAAGTTGCATTCTGAGATCTTCGGAGACTTGTCGGATCCCACGAACGTAAGGTGACGCCTCGGCAAAATTGCTATATTTAGGATTGTTCCTCAATAAATATTGGGCCAAAAAATTTAATGGATTAAAGTTTGCGCTTCTATCTTTATCGGCTAGTTCTTGAAAATCAACCACTGTCAATAGTTTCTCTACACCAAGAATTAATGTAGGTAATAATTTATCTACTAAATAAGCTCGTATTTCCACCGTAGCCTGATTTTCAGCTAACCATTCTTTTGCCAAAAGTTCAATAGTGATTTTTCTTGCCGTTTCCCTGGCCTTTTGTTTAGCGATTAGGATACTTTCTTTTTTTTCCTGTCTGAGTGAACTCAGCTGTTCCATTGTTTGCTGTTCGTGCAATCGTTTCCATCGCTTGACACCAGTACTGCCACCACTTCCCCCGGCCCGTTGTTCGAATTCGGGAGTATCCGCTTTGTAAAAACTACCTGGTGTTGTTGACCGCCTGCTGGAAGCTGATGTTGGGGTTCGCTCTTCTGACATCGCAATTTGCATTGCCCCAGCGCTACTTGGTGGGCTAGGTTGATATTGATATACTTCTGCCATGTTAAAGCTGTAGAAAGCCTAACTTTCAGGCATATGGCGCGTCTAGTAACTTTATATTATTATCTGAAACAGAAATGGTATGGTCAGTTATTTATAAATATCTAACAACAGTAGGCTTCATACATTGAAATATTGAATATTAATATTCCTCTACAGCAAAGCTCTAAAGTAACGTGTGAAGCGTGGTGCTTGTCGGAGCAAAGTTCTTTTCCGGTAACACAAGGAATGTAAAAGGAGCTGTCATAGATTGCTGCCTTAAAAAAAATCATATCGGAACCAAGCACACTTTGCAAAACAGGCAATGTACACATCAACATAGTCAGAGTTATCTCCCCTCATATCTTGCCCATGTGAGGTTACGTAGCTAATCTATCATGGACGTCATTGCCTGTATTATCCATTACCTCGATAAACCGTAGTACAGTAGGCTTATCATATTAATTAAAGTTCCATGACTTTAATTGATGACAATATGAATATATTGCACACCATTGATTTTAAAATAATAAAAAAAACTACCAGAATATGAAATATAAACAATTACTAAATTTTTGTAAGTACCCATCCATTGTATTACATCAAATGCCGTTTGGATTGAATGAAAATTAAGTTCCGTCTCATCTGCATTATGATTAAGATGTAGACGTAATCTGTACCGTAACTGACCTGTAGCGTAGCCTCTCTTCTCAGTCTCATCTGATAGTTATTTTGACATATCGGTTGAGAGATGTTCAGAAAGTTTAAGCACTTGTTCATGCGAACATTTCTGCAGGCCTATTTAATAGGCTTACAAATTTGAATGAAATATGACAGGAGTCACTCAGTCAGGAGTCAACTTCTTTGATTTGGAAAATTTCTTGTAGAAAAATCTTGAAACGATAATCTAGGAATGGTCTATCAAATTAATCAATGCAAAGAAAATATCCACACATTTTCTATCATCTAAAAATACAAAGTCTAAAGAAGTTAATAAATTATACCCTGTTTGCTCCAATATGTTTCAGCTGCAAGTGCTTTTGGCAGCCATACTTGTTTACCTTGTGTTGCTAAGCGGAAGTGAAGTATTTGACCTAAAATGACCCAAGATGAAATCATATCCGGATTCTCGCACCTGCGCTGAGTGGGCCAGCGATATTATTTGTGATTGCCTCATGAATTCCTTTACAAAACTATGAATTAGTTTCTTTATTTTCAAATGTTGTGGATTACGATATTACGAAGATTGGAGTCTTGACATTTTACAGAACTTTGAGTAGATACTAATGGCTTTGGTGACTATCCAAAGGTCTCCTAGTCCAAGCAACGACCCAGAAGCTGTAAGTCTTGATTCCTTTTTGGCATGACCAAATTTTCTATTTTGGTTTTCATAATTGACTTCTTTCTTTCGTAAAACCACTTGTTGGTTGAAACTGCAAGTTTTCACTGTTGAGTTATGCCATTTAAATGAAAGCATTTCCCAATCATATTTATCTTTAAAGCAAATACATAGGTAGCCTTGAATATTATAAAAAAGCATTATGATATTCATTTTACGATTTGCCATTTTTGGAGTTGTGTTTTGTCACTCCTGTCAGTGCTGTCACTGACATTGTCAGTCAGCAGGATCAATATATTAAAGAGACAATCCCGATCAGAACAGAGTCCGAAAATTAAGTCCGAGTATTTGTGAAATTTATGGACCAAAATATAAAAGCATGGCGTATTTACATTGTCTGAAAATTTCAGCTGAATATATTGAGTCGTTTGGACGTGAACGTCAACACTGCTTATCCGGACACGTAACCCTTTTAAGATTTCGGGTCATTTTTTTCATTGGGTGACCTGATAATCGATTTACGATTCTTGAGAGGTCTATACAGTGGATGACCCGTGTACTGTACTTGATAACAAATGGTAAATTTCACCTACATATTTTTTTTATAGAAAAAAGTCTGGTTTTATCCAGATACTGTTAACTTTATAATACGCATAAAGGTCTCCATTTCCAGATGCAGACTGTCAGGTTTAAGTTATTTACAAGCGTATCACAAATATCCGGTTAGTTGTTCGGCTTTAGATAATGGGTTTTAAATGATTTTGACACAAAATTAAGCAGTTTTATTCCCCAAAAAATGATCGGGATTGGCCCTGTAATGTAATGTATTTTTGCTTTCCATTGAATTGAGTGAATAAAACAGTCTGTTTAGCACCAGAATCTGATCTACATGTACATGTATGCCTGTACACCATACCGAACTAGACAATATAATAAAAAAAAGAACAGGAATGCAATGCCCGCTGAAGCCTCGATTTTACCTACATAAATACTCCCCACAAAACGTCATGATATCATATTCGCATAGCCACTTGTTTATAATATTTACATTATTTTTGTTTGTCAATGTTTGTCATTAACTCCATCCATGTTTTAAATCTTTTATATGCATTAAAAACAACCCTTAAAAAAAATATGGACATTTGACCCAATTATGCTTATCATAGAGCAAAGAAATGCAAGTCTGGAAATATGCCACCTGTCAAGTGATATTTTCAGACAAGAATTCAAACTCTGTCTGTGTTTTTTTTAAAGATATTTTTATAACATGGCCGTCAAAATATTTAACAAAATTATTATTTATTAACCTAAAGACAGGCGAGATAGTTGGATAATACTAGATGATGTATACATGTATTTGTATACGTACACGAATGGTTGTATGGCCAAATGGTTAGCATGTGCGTGCTGTATCATAAGGTCTGTCACTGGATCAGCTGGCGTGGTTTCGATTCCCACGTCGTTTGTGACATACTTACAAGGAGTCGCGTCGCCTGTCCTACCTTTGCAAAATACCCCTATGCGTAAGTGAATTATTGAAAAGTTGGGTTGTGTATTAGTCTCGAAATGACCTTTTTTGTGTGAGTGGACGTTAAACCCCATTTTTCTCTCTCTCTCTGTGTAAACCTTGCTTTTTTTTGTCCTATATGTATTAATACACACTACAATCAACAACCAGATCCCATAATTGAACGTTGTATCTTTATATGTAAATAGGCCCTATTGCATAAATATCGCTAGAATAAAAAAACAAAAACCCATTGTTTCTTTGTATTTATTAGGCCCTATTGAATAAATATTGTTAGCCCCCCCCCAAAAAAAAACCTCAACTAGATTTTAAATATTAAAAGAGGAAACTTACAGGAATGTGGAGTTTGTTATTGATGAACACATCCA
This sequence comes from Patella pellucida, assembly GCA_917208275.1. Taxonomy (NCBI): domain Eukaryota; kingdom Metazoa; phylum Mollusca; class Gastropoda; family Patellidae; genus Patella; species Patella pellucida. The sequence continues at coordinate 4,395,885 of OU795041.1, forward strand.
TCTACAGTTATCTACATTACCGTAATCCTGGAATAAACATCTTAAAGGAGAGCATACTTGATTTATTTCTCTAAACCTAATTCAAATAATGATTCTTTTTACATCAAATCAGTATCCATGGTGTATGGTACTTAGTGTACTGCATACTTTAATATAAAACAAAAACATCAAAGTTAATCAATTCTATGGACATTTTTCTACTTAATGACAGGTAAATCTTCATAGACTGGAGATCATGTACATGTACTGTACACAAGGGCAGATCCAGATTGGGGGGGGGGGGGGACCTCATGCTGCTCAGCTACAAAAAAAAAATGAATGCCTTGCATCAATGAAATTAAATCATATTTTTGGGGGGCTAAGCTACAAAAAAAAAGAATGCCTTGCATCAATAAAATTAGGCTAAATAACAAAGTGGGGGGGGGGGCTCAGCTACAAAAAAAAAATGGAAGTAATGCCTTGCATCAATGAAATTAAATCACAATGTGATCCAACATCATTCACCAAAAAATGATTTCTCTTTAATAAAAAGCTCAATTTATATGTACATGCATATGTAATTTAGAGACGATGATGACAGATGTCCATAACAAGAGCTGGAAAACTCTCTCCTGCAAAAATTCCTTGATCCGCCCCTGTTACAGTACTTTGATATTTAGTACCAAACTTGAATTGGAAAAACAATAACTGTTTATTTCCACTAGTACTGGGTGTATGGCCACTGCAATCACTTTACGATATTACGATACATTCATGTATTGCAATTCAAGTTCTACGATACGATTTGTATCACAAGTGCTAACTATTCGGACATCTAACCCCCTCTATTTACCTGTTCAAGGGTCAGTAATAGACAAAGGTGTGTTGATGGTTAATCTTTGTTTACCTGTCGAGTGTTCGATCCCTGCATTGGCCGAGACATTTTATAATCCCGATTTGTCCGGCATGTTTTCCCCTTGTCGGTGATGCAGAACGGAGGGGCTTCAGACAAGGACAGCTGTCTAGTTGTTTGGATGGGACTAAAACCGAGGTCCCATTTACACATTGGTGTGCACGTAAAAGATCCCTTGGCAGTTGGAATTTGATATGAGAGTAGGTCGTAGCGCCGCTGCCTGGGCAAAATTTCCCTCATAGCACACTGTATGGCGTATGCCGGTCTACTATTAGCCCAGGTTACGTGCATAACAGTAGGACGTTAAACCCCATTTCATGCAATATTACGAATTGGTCAAATATAAATTTACCTGTACATGGGTCAGTCATAGACAAGGGTGTTTTGATGGTTAATCTTTGTTTACCTGTGAGATTATCTCTTGACATTTAATTGATTACATTATCTCCCTGTACCTGTACACACTGTAAACCTTTTCAACTTAAAGTGGTCAAAGTTTGAAAAGTTAAATAATCCTGTCTGATGACCCCCATGTTTTTAGATCACCCCATTCACCTGCTGTAGTCTAATTAACACATTTAGCAAGAAGCTAATTAATTAGGGGATAATCTGGCTAACTAATCAACAGTATGAAGTAGATTAAAACAACACTGTAGCTTTATTGGCTGTGTGTGGTCATTTAGATGTTTATACAATGTATGGGTATACATGGATTGGTCACTATGAAATAGTATTAGAAATATACAGAATGGCAAGATAGTTTTAAGAAGTACATGCGTATTGTGATATTGTATTAGAGTAGAGAAGGGGGAAGACAGTACACTATATTGTGATATTGTATAGAATATTCAGACAGTTTAAAGAAGTACATGCATATTGTGAAATTGTATTAGAATATATACAGAACGGGAAGACAGCTTTAATAAGTACACGCGTATTGTGATATTGTATAAGACTATACAGAAGGGGTAGACAGTTCTACGATATCACCCTAGGTGGAAGTGGACGTTAAACTCCAATACGAACGAATGGAAAGACAGTTTTAAGAAGTACAATAACATATTGTGTTAGACTATACATGTACATATGCAGAAGGAGGGAAGACAGTTTTTAGGAATTCATGCCTATTGTTTAAAAGAATGATATACTTCCATAAGTAACTAGAATCCAAGATATCATTATGACAGTGCAAGATCTATCTTTTAGTCGAATAGTACATGTACGTAGGTATTCTCTTGACTAAAGCTATTGTCCGATTTTAGTTGAATACATAGGTACATATATTCTCTTGGCTCTATAGGTTAAAGTTATTATCCAATTGACTTTTCATGTACATGTATACACTAGATTCCCAGGTATCATTATGACAGTGCAAGATCTACATGTATGTTATAGTCGAATAGTTTGTAGGTATTTTCTTGGCTACACATTGTGTAAGGACATGAGACACAGATGCATATTGATTTTCAATGGTTTCAGATAATTTATGCTAGAGTTTTAGGCTATGGCCCTTGATCACTTTGAAATATGTTGTGGACACTAGTAGTGGCTACATGTAAATTAAAGTTATATAATTGACTTTATACATGCATTATTCAAGAGCTAAATCAGCCTACTGCAGGTCTTTATTTAGACATGAAATGTTTTCTAAAGTATTAATTAGACATTAAATAACTGATCCAGGCCTTAATCAACTTTGGATGGCATCAGATTGCTCCGATAATAAACAGATTAAAACGTTTCAGTGATAATGTCATAAGAAGAAGAAGCCTACATGTACATGCATGGATTTTAAACATGGATTAAGCCATAGAAAATATGACCTATTTGGGACAATGCAAATCACATCTACCCATCCACTTATTGGAATTTTTCTAGTTTTTTTTTTGGGTCGTCATTAATTGGCCAGACATATTAATCATGACTGCATTAAAGCGAGAATTTCATTTTCTAAGAAAGTCAAAACATAATTATTTCTTTGTCTTTTGCTGAATAGGTTATCAACTCACTAATATATACGACCATGGACATTTTTTCCCACCCTTAAAATTATTGACACAGGAAATAATAACACAATTACCTCCCATTGCCTCCATGCATTAGCTTCCTTCAAACGTTGGAATTTGAAGTTAAAAATTATATTTTTGGCCATTTGTCAGCTGGCAATAGTGAATTATAGGATTAGTAGGATTATTCTTTAACAAGGTATGACTGTTTATAGATACCATCTATTTTAAGGCTTTTTTAAAATAAATTTAAAAAAAATAACTTAAAAATATGAAATTGCAACTTTAAAAATCGTATGAGGTTTGCTCTAATCGGATATAGCACAGGGCAAGGATTTGTCATAACCTTTAGCAATAGTGAATTAAAGGGTTAACAAGGTACATGTAGGACTTTTTATGGATACCATCTTCTTTAAATTTTGAAAATATAACTTAAAAATTTGAAATTATAGCTTTAAATATTTTGTTTCAGGATACTGTCGATGGAGTTGAAGAGACAGGAAGTAGTAGATCACCTCTCCGACAGAGAAGGTACGGTAGTCATCTTGAAATTTTTCTTTTATTTTCTTAACCCTTTGAACACTGACTTTACATGAAGTGTTGCACGTCCCTCCCTGGATTTACTGGACGTCATATTAATCATGACGTCAACGCAATTGGAGCTTGACACACCCTAAGCCACAAAACCGACATTTCGGGTATGTGCAATGAAACGTCAAGCCGGTTATGCAACATTTCAGGTTCTAAGGGTTAATATTATGTTTCTTGGCTTCGATATTTGAATTGTGAAATTAATTTTTAGAGAAATACAATATTTTTATTTGCAGTAGTAGTGTACTGAGGGGGCGGCACTTTTGGCTTTCTGCATGGCTTGGAACAATAGGACAAGATTTTATGTTTCCATGGAAACACAATTTAGGCCTATAGTATGTTGATGTGCGAATTGTCTTGTGCTTTTTCTTCGCATGGTGGGTTAAGGGGATGGGGGTGGTGGGGCAAACTCGAGGTACATGTACATGTCCACAATTGCATCACGAAGTGAGTTACATATATATGCTGAATGTACACATGTACATGTACATTGTAAGATGTAACTGTCCATTATTGTTATGTCCGTTGTCATTCAAAAGGGGGGTTGGGATGGCCTAGTGGTCTAGAGTGCCGCGCTTCAACCTCTACCTGGCCGGTCACCTCTGGCTTGCGGCTGTGGTTTCATGCCCTAGTTTGAGCGTATGTGACATGCAGATAGGGGCGCCTTCTCAACCTCGCGGATTCCTCCGGGCACTCTGGTTTCCTCCCACTGCTAAAGACTCCTACGCGCAAGCGAATTATTGAAATAAAAATTGAAAACCATATGTTAGTCCCAAAATGACCTAGTTTGTGTTGAGTGGACGTTAAACCCCATTTCTCTCTCTCTGTCATTCAACAAATATATACATGTAACCATATGATGCTATTCTACTCAAATTCAGTGATATTATATTTTGAAAGAATGGAGAATATTTATTTTGACAAGTAAAGAACTGTGATCTTTCTCGTTTACTTATTTTTTGTTAACTGATTTTTAATGCCACTGAATGAGTTTGCAAAAGCTTCCAAGGTTGTGTATGCTTCTGATATTTATAAAAGCTTATGAAATTATTTTATTTTCAGCACTCTTTATATGTCTATAAAATCATAGCATGACTTTTTACCTACTCTTGTTAACTTGATTGTTTCAATAGCGAGCGAACAATTTCTTTCTATCAAACATTATATTGACCCTTTCTTTTAGCACTGTTGGCTGATTATGAAAATTTGTATGAAAAAAAAAATTATCCAAGGTTTTATCGCATAGCATAGACAAGATAGGTTGTCCTGTGGTATTCCAATTTTGGATTGATCTAGAAACAGGCCCATGGCACCAGGCCCGTAGCCAGGAAGTTGTTTTTGGGGGGCAAAGATGTTTTCGCGAGGGCCAACTAGCATGGGCATCTGCATGAATTTTGCGGTAAAGGTCAATTTTCTTGTGATATTGGGGGGGCAAGACTCAGTATTGGGAGGGCAGTTGCCCCCCTGTGCCACCCCCTGGCTACGGGCCTGCATGGCACTGAAAAGGTTAATGAAATACCCTAGAAAAATACTTGTTTGGGTTTGCTAATAATAGTATACATGTAGAATAGAAGTAAATATGTTTGGAGTGTACTGAATTTACAATTTTACCAATCTGATTAAAATACAGATCTATATTTCGTTTCATTTTGTTATTCACTACATGAAGATCTGACCGGTTGTACTGAAAGGTTGTGTTAGGGGTCGTACGAGCAGCTTTAAACTCAATGATGTCAGACATTGATGAATCAATCAGCGTTGATGTTTTTATGGGTTTACCCACAGTTCCGTGCATCAAAGGCTAAGTAGCCTACTTGCCGTAACAGACCATTTCATTGGCTAATCCCTCACATCACCCAGAACATGGGAATCAATGACTCTATCTTTTCCAGATCTAGTACCGGCAAGCCTGGAAATAAGGCACCTGTCACTGACAATGTCCGGCACAGATTCAGGCTTTGTCAGGCACAAATCCTGTAGTGTCTGTCGTTTTGTCCGGCACTGATTTGTCTTTTTTAAAGATATTATTAATACATGTCCTGCACTAAGTTGAAAATGTCAGGTACTATTTCATTAGTGTCTGACATTTTGTCAGGTACATCTAAAACTATTATTTCCAGGCCTGAGTACCGGTACATAGTAAAAAGACAAGTAAAAACGAAATTTTGAACTATAAAAAATGAAATGAAATAGGATCTGTGTTTTCATCAGATTGACCATTTTACTAGAATACAATGAAATACCTGTACTCAAATTACAGGTAGTAAGTGTAAATTGGATTTGTACAAATATGAAGAAATTTGAGATGTTTTGACAGTGATAATAATGAATGAAATTTATAGCTTTTTTAAACCAAATATGTCTTGTGTGGTCTGTAATAACAAGCTTGTTGTATTTTTCTGCGGTACTAGGGATAACTTCATTCAATGTTTTTTATTCACCGCTTTTAGTCATGGTTATTCCGTTCTAAATTGTATTAATTTAAAAGAGAGTCAATAAAATTTCTCTCAATGTTTTTTTATTCACCGCTTCCAGTCATGGTTATTCAGTTCTTATATATATTAATTTGAAAGAGAGTCAATAATATTTCTGTGGTACTAGGGATAACATTGAGTAAAAGTCATGGTTATTCAGTTCTAAATTGTATTAATTCGAAAAAGAGTCATTAATATTTCAAAGATACACCAATGTCCAAAAGAAAATACCGGTCTGGTATACACACTAAAAATATGACTACGTTTTGTTTAGAGTAAAAACATTTCCCAAGAAGATGACGAAAAAACCTAACACACGAGCGGAAAAGAGGGGCGGAAGAGTCCCCATAACAGTGCAAGCAAGTTTGGATCTCAGTGATGCATCTGAGGAAAAACAGGAACCATTCCTTGTAGATAAATCATAGTAACAACATTTGATAAAACCTTACTGATTTGTCTCTTGCATCCAAAATCAACATTTGTATTAGTAATAAAAAAAAAGTTGAAACAAATTGACATTCCATCGAAATACTGCATACAATAAAAAACAACTTTGGTTGATGAAGCACGAAATGCACAATGTATATTTTCTTTTGGACATTAGTATAAAATCTGCATTCCAAAGATTGTTGATCTCATGGGTGTTGTACGAATAACTTCCTTTTTAAGGCGTGGGCTAGATGATAATTGGTCTAAAGAGAGATTTCTGGTATGCAATAATCAGTTGATGCTTGTTATTTATGATCAAAATATTATTCGTTTCGTAATACAGCTGCTACTGCGTGATAGAAGTTACAACGTTGATGAGGTTTTCTTGGACCTTCAAAAAGTTCTTAGTTTGGACTCACTAATTTGTGATATTGTGGGACGTATGTTGTGACGTGGATCAAGTTTTCTTGGACCTTCAAAAAGTTCTTAGTTTGGACTCACTAATTTGTGATATTGTGGGACGTATGTTGTGACGTGGATCAAGTTTTCTTGGCCTTTCAAAAAGTTGTTAATTTGGACTCTTGTAATTTGTGACATTGTTGTATGATATTTTAATATTTCATGCGGTGCAGGAGATTTTAGCTCAGTTAATATTGAAATGGGTCATTATTTGAAGTAAATACTAAAAGTACGGGAAATGACAGAAGTTATCTCTGTAACCAAGGTATCATTTAATCATGTAACCAAGGTATCATTTAATCATGTATCTAGCACTAATTTCTTTCACATTGGTTTAATATCAAATCTTTGGGTTACAGTGTATAGTTCTTGATAGTTTGTTTTCTAAAATCTCGCTCAAATGTCAAGATGTCATGCTTTGGATAAAGAGAGAGAAATGGGGTTTGACATCCTCCACTTGACACAAACTAGGGTTCTTTAGCAGTGGGAGGACCCAGAGAAAACCCACAAGGTTGTACAGGCGACCCTACTCCTTGTCAAATCCAACCGGGGAATCAAAACCACAAGAGTTGACAGACCTTATGATACAGTGTGCATTCAGCCATCCAACCCCCGAGAAGTTGAAATGGCGGTTTAAGCTTCTACTGTTGGGATAATTAAGATAGGCATACATGTACATGTATGCCTAACACCGTGGTGAGGGGAATTTTGCCCAGACAGCAGCGCTACGCTCTACTTTTATAAATGTTGAATTCCATCTGTCAAGGGATCTCTTACTTGCACAGTGCACACCAAAGTGTACACAAGACCTTGTTTTTTCTCTTATCCCAACAAATATGATTGGTAGTTGCCTTGGGTGGTCTAGTGGTTTACTCAGGCCCGTAGCCAGGAAGTTGTTTTTTGGGGGGCAAAGATGTTTTCGGGAGAGCCAACTAGCATGGGCATCTGCATGAATTTTGCGGTAAACGCCAATTTTCTTGTGATATTGGGGGGGGCAAGACTCAGTATTGGGAGGGCAGTTGGACCCCCATGCCACCCCCTGGCTACGGGCCTAGGTTTACTGTGTGCATTTGAAATCACAATATCTGTCATTAAGTCAAGTGGCGTGGTTTCAATGACAAGGATTAGGGTCACCTAGCCGACCTCCTAGGGTTTATCTCTGTCCTCCAGTTTTCTCCAACTGCTAAAGACCCCTACGCGCAAACTAATTATTGAAATAAAATTATGTACTGTTAGTCCCGAATTGACCTACTTTGTGCCCAGTGAACATTAAACCCTCTCTCTCACTCAATGTCTCACTCTCTCTTTATTGAAATAAAATTGAATTGTATGTTAGTCACGAAATTACCTAGTTTGTGTCGAGTGGACTTAAACCCTCTCTCTCACTCACTTCTCACTGTCTCTTTATTGAAATAAAATTGAATTGTTACATGTACATGTATGTTAGTCACAAAATTACCTAGTTTGTGGCGAGTGGACTTAAACTCTCTCTCTCTCCCTCTCTCTCTCTCTCTCTCTCTCTCTTCCTGGGTAGTATTGATTGTATAGTAGAGGCTAAGAGGGAAGATTTGAAATTGTTTGGGTGTGGCTATGAAGTGTGTTTTATTTGGCATGGTTTAAAGTGTCTATTCACATATAAACAATCTATGGTTTAAGTATACATGTATTTAGCTCTTCTTCAGTGTTATTTGAGTAAAAATAAGCTTGTCATATCGGTCTTGTTTCACCTCAAAGTAAGTTCAAATTGAATGGATTTTACTGCAAGTTGAATTTGTTAAGAGTAGAGATGAAGAGACAGCCACTGTCATGATTGGTCGCATTATTTTTGTTATGTCTTTTTTGTAAAAATCATTTTAATGTAGCCTGGACCATATACTGTAACAGGCTCGGGACTGTACAGCGCAGTGGGCTCTTATGGCTGGCCCCCGGATCCATTCACTTGATTCGATAATTGTTGAGTTTTTGCAATGTTTATTTTCTGTCTTGTCCGCAGGTTTATCTTGTAGTTTTTTGTTTTGCATGTAGTGCGGTCTTCCTGCACTTACTATTGGAGTAGAATGTTAGAGCTGGACAATATTCCTAGAGTCTGAAGTAAAATTAGTTGATGATGTCGTGGCTTCCACCCCGAGCTTGTACGTGACACAGAGTACAGAGTAGGGTCGCCTGTACAACCTCATGAGTTTTCTCTGGGTTCTCTGATTTCCTCTCACTATTAAAGACTGGGAATTATCGACATGCAGTTAGTCGTGAAATTGACCTAGTTTCTATTGAGTGGGCGTTAAACCGTATTTCTCTCTACGCGCAAGCTAATTATTGAAATAAAATTAAACCATATGATGATAGTCCCGAAATTACCTAGTTTGTGTCGAGTGGACGTTAACCCCATTTCTCTGTCCCACAACTGATTCATATTCATGGATTTTAACACAAAATATTGAATCTTCATTTTACTGGATTGTACAGAAAGAAAAAAAAGCAGTGTAATTTTTTACCCAATTTGATCAATTTTATATCTGGATTATCGACTTTAAAGTCCGTAACTCAAAATCCTCCAAAATCTTAGACATTGAAAACCCGAATTATTGGTCAATTTAAATCAACATTGCTGATGTAAACTTACCGGGAAAAGATGAGCTTCTAATATTTGTTATTTAAGATAAAATAATTTTTTTAACATTGGTACACGAATCGTGTACCATAATGCGCTTCAGCCCCAGTTGTATTGAGAGACTTGAGGGACGAGGCTAGACACATTGCACCAAACCAAACAGAGTAATGTAGACGGGAATAACTAGACGCTAAAAATGTGCACTTGATTGCTATTGCTGGATTATTTTGTTGAAATTGGAGTAAAAATAGAAACCAATAAATGTAAATCAGTTTATATACATTCATCTTACAGTATTATATGCGTTGCGACCCACTTTTGTGAATTTCTAGGGCCCAAATGTTAGCGATTTAGCTCCTTTAAAAGTAATCATATTTTTTTTTATAAAACTTCATTTTCCTTATTCTTTAAAAAAGCAAATATAAATGTCATAGTATCATTTATACAAGTATAATGCCGACAAATTTATGAGATTCGTTTTAAAATGACAATTAGGTCACCTCAACTAAACTTACCTTTTATATCTTCCTTCATTTATTGAGTGATTTCTTTTCATATCAACAACGTAAGCGTTGAGGGGTGTTTAATAATTATCAAAAAAAATGTCGGTTATAAAAAAGTTTAATGTTAATTTGATTACTAAGTTTGATTGATGGATGTCACTCATTAATGAGGGTGAATTGCAAACTCATCGCTCGTTTCTCCTGAAGGGATGAGTTTTATTTATTTATTTATTTTAAGAAGGTTAAACTCTCGATTTCATCATCAATAATTGGCAATCTGCATTATTTGGACATTTTATTTTGTTACAAGAGGCTTCAAATGTGCTAGATGAATTTCTAAGGATTTAGATGTCTGCATTATTTGGACATTTTATTTTGTTACAAGGGGCTTCAAAAGTGCAAGATGAATTTCTAAGGATTTAGATATGTACCGGTATTAAAAATGATCCATCTATAGGCTTACTTGTCTCTGTGGTCTAAACTGTTAAACTCGCGATTTTTATCAATAATTGGCAGTCTGTATTTTATAAGAGGATTCAAAAGAATTGAGTGAGATGCTAATTTATAAAGTGCTTGATGATTTTCTGAGAATTTAAATGTATAGTATTAAAAGTGACCTACAGCTAGAGAGCACTGCAAGTCATGTAGGATATAGGCTTAGGTGTCTGTGGTGAGCCGCTCAGCGCAAAAAAAAATGCGGAATTAATTTTTCGAGGCTGCAAAGGATGTATTGTTTTCAGACTCTAGCAAAGCAAGTAAATTGAGATTTTTTCCTATAATTTGTGAACATTTGTTTATTAGAAGTTTTTTTATTGTTTAAATGTTGAGGTTGTGTTATCTTTAGGTTATTTTTTATGATTATTGTTATTTATCATGTATGAGTGAGTGGTTGCTGTTCATATTGATAACTGTCATTGAGTCAACCTGGCACTCCGGTTTCCCCCCCCCCCACTGCTAAAGACTCCTTTGTGCGAGCAAATTAATGAAATAAAATTAAACCCTGTTGGTCACATATCTTAGTTGTGTCGAGAGGAAGTTAACCCCCATCTCCGTCTCTCTCTCTCTCTCTCTCCCCCCCCACACATTCTCTCTTTGTCTCTCTCTCTCTCTCATATTGATAATGATATAATACATGTATGCAGTCTTAGTCTAGTTGTGTCAAGTGGATGTTAAACCCTTGCTCTCTCTCTCATAATGATATGATATACAGTGAATTATTAAAACTGTATTGTTTGGTTTACGTGCAAACACTTGATTATAAGTTGAAAGTACGGAAATGGTTGGATGAAGATAAGAGCTATGAATAGAAGGTCTAAGGATATGAAGAACAGGTCGATAAATGTTACTGTGGGTACATGTAAGGAAGTGTCGATTAATTTTATCTGAGGAAGTGTTGAAAGGGTAATGCCCTTGAACCTCTTTGGTTTGTAAAAATGTCATGACATCTCGTTATTTTTTTAGGCCCTTGTTCTTTTTTCAAAATAAATATTTAACTGTGATCGATGTTTCAATGGTTATTAACCTCGACATGTACATGTAAGGCCAAGTGACAGTTTCATTTAAAATTAGTAGTATCAGGAATTGTGTTTTTTAATGTTCTATAATTTAACAGTTTAAAGGAGTTCTTGTTTTTAACTTAATATTTTGGTGTTTTTTAATGTTCTAAGTAATCTAATTTAACAGTTCTTGGTTAATTTTGGTTTGATCATTTTTTCTTAAAAACAATTGATAGTATTTGATATTGAAATGGTTTTTAACCACTCCCGAAATGACCTAGTTTGTGTTGAGTGGCCGAAGGTTAAACCATATTTCTCTCTCTCTCTCGACTGCATCCCAATTTCATGTGATATAGAATAAGAAACTGGAAGTAGTGTTTTTTTATTGTTTGAATTTAATAGTTTTAAGATCTGAATGATTAATGCCCTAGCTAGAATTTTAAGTGTCGTTATATTTTTAAGGACCTTTTTTTAAAAATAAATATTTGGCTGTAAATAGCTTGATGCAGTTATTAATTAACCAGTGCATGGATAACGGTTAATCAACCAAATCGATCCTTGAGATCCTATTACCAGAATACTCTCGTCGTTCCACACTCAAAACTGAAACATTTTGGTGACAGAAGTTTTAGTGTAGTTGCACCTAAATTGTGGAATAATTTACCACTGAATATCCGAAACAGTGAATCTTTGATTACTTTCAAATCACAGCTGAAGACTTATTTGTTTAGAGAATACTATGAGAATTAAACTTTCTATTCACTGTTTATGTAAATATTGACTCATTGCGCTTTGAGCATGCTTTTGGATGGATTTGGCGCTCTATAAATGTACATTATTATTATTATTATTATTACACTGCTAACACATGTTGAATCAGAATTTGGTGTTTATTGTTGTTCAAATTTGGTGGAGGTTTTGAATTTGAAAGTTTGTTTACAACATGTATGTACAAATATGGTAAATAAAGTTGAATTTGTATTTTTTAATGTTCAAATTTGGTGGAGATTTTGAATTTGAAAGTTTGTTTACAACATGTACGTACAAATATGGTAAATAAAGTTAAATTTGTATAAGTTTGTGTTTAAAAAACACAACACAATTTATTAGGAAAACAATCACTGGTTTATACACATATAGCACAATGTTTCGACAAGTATTTCTCTTATCGTTATCAAGTACATCATTTGTTGTCCATATAAATTGTGTTGTGTTTTTTAATGTGCTCAATCACTAAATGCCACTCAAGTATTAAAAAGTTTGTGTTTGTAACATTGTATGTTTATACTATTTATGTTGTGATGAAATAAGTTTGGTTACTCACATGGTTGAAATTTAAGACTATCAAGTGTACGTAGATCTAGATAATAAGGGATATTAATTACTAATCCAACTATTAAATATTATGTGGGCGTAACTTTAGTTTTTAGTTCAAGTCGATTTCTCGTGAGACTTGTTGTATAACATTAGTGCATGTCGACCTGCCAAATGATTGATTTTGCCGAATTTTGAATAACTGCTGTCTCAAGTTTTTTTTGAAAATTTAAGACTATCAAGTGTAGATGATAGCGGATATAAATTACTAATCCAATTGTTGAATATGTTGTGGGCGTAACATTTAAAAGTTTTAGTTCAAGTCGATTACTCGTAAGACTTGTTGTATAACATTTAGTGCATGTCGACCTGCCAAATGATTGATTTTGACGAATTTTGAATAACTGCTGTCTCAAGTTTTTTTTGAAAATTTAAGACTATCAAGTGTAGATGATAGCGGATATAAATTACTAATCCAATTGTTGAATATGTTGTTGGCGTAACTTTTAAAAGTTTTAGTTCAAGTCGATTACTCGTAAGACTTGTTGTATAACATTTAGTGCATGTTCACCAGCCAAATTATTGATTTTGCCGAATTTTGAATAACAGCTATTTCAAGTGTTTTGGATTATTTTTTGAGGTTATTTAATGTGGAATAGAAATCGACGCCGATCTAGCAGCACCCTGCTGACACTGCGAAGGGGAAGGTAGGAAATGTCTACAAATTTTGGCTACGTACATGTATTTGTATATATATTATATTATATATTAAGTTTAAATGTACCGCATTGTTGCGTAGTCAGATTATTAGTTGTTATTTAGTAGGATTAGCTAAAGCATGATGACATAATATCAGTTGTAGGCCTATAACTTGCATAGGCCTACTTTAGTTGTATAACTTGCATAGGCCTACTTTAGTTGTATAACTTGCATAGGCCTACTTTAGTTGTAAATAACAGTACAGCTTGCTAAATTAACTAAACAAAACTCTCTTTAATCAAGAATGACTATTAGACTAGTCTATAGCTATTATATTGCACATTTCAATTTGAAATCATTTCTGGGAGGGTTTCGATTCCCCAGTTGTAGGTGACAAGGAGTAGTGCCTTCATGGTTTTTCTCCGTGTCCTCCGGTTTCCTCCAACTGTCCAGTTCGACCAGTTGTTTGTGACAAGGAGTAGTGCCACCATGGGTTTTCTCCGGGTCCTCCGGTTTCCTCCCACTGTTAATAAAGACCCCTACACACGCAAGCAAATAATTAAAATAAAAGAAATTGTACCATATATGTTTGTCCTGAAATTACCTAATTTATGTCGAGTGGACAATTTTTGTATGGTACGGTACTGTCCAAACTATGTCTCATAGAAATGGGAGTAGTCTAAATTGAACTGTTGTGACATGTAGTTAAGTTTAGTAGCACGGTTAGAGGGAGTGCTAGGTTTCCCTCCTCCCCTCACACTCCACTGCCAACTAATCACAGAAAAAAGATTTCCCCCCCACCCCCCAAGTCCACAACTCCGCTCCCACTTCCTACTAGTATTCCAGAAAATTGGGGAGTGATAAAGAGAAGTATGTCGTGGACTGAGCTCTCCTCTCGCCATCATTCTGCGACTAGTTCTGTTAAGGTAAAACGTAAATGTGTAATATAATAGTCGCGGTATTGTTAGTGCTTGAAATATTCACATTAAATGTTACTAAAAATTATCCTAGCATTACTAAAAATCCTGTAAATGTGACTTCCAGGCCCATTGTGATAAATGTCAAGCTTTTAGCACTGTGAATAATTCTACAATATGGGGCCATCCATAAAGTACGTACGCTCAAAATGGGTAAAATTCAGACCCCCCTCCCCCCTATACGCTCCTGTACGTCTGTTTTGCCATTGAATTTAAGCACCTGTACGTTTTTAGCGTGATCCCCCCCTTCAAGCGTATGTACTTTATGGATGGCCCCTATGCTATAAATAGATTATAGACGCTGCCACTGTTAGTGTTACTAACTTGTGGGGCTGGGTGGCCGAACGCGGTTAATTGTGCACGTTATAAAAAATATGTGTTGTACATTTTGTACATGTAAGTGCTGAATCATAATGATTTTATAATTAACAGAATAACATGTTCGCATTGTTTATATTGTCAGCCTCAAGTGTCGTTTCATTGAAGGTTCTCTCAACATATTGTCAAATTTGGTTGAAATTGTTGAGAAAACCCTCAACGAAATGGATTAATATAAGCTTCATATAGCTTAGCTTGTTTCCAAATCCATATAATTTATTATGAATTGTAATTGTCATTATATGTTAAACATGTATTATTTATGCAAGAGCTAAATCTGCCTAGTGCAGGTCTTTCTTTTGGCCTGAAATGCTTTCTAAAGTATTAATTACATGTAGGCATTAATTAACTGATCAAGGCCTTAATCAACTCTGGATGGCATCAGATTTCTCCGATATTAAACAGATTAAAATGGTTCAGCGATACTTTGATTTAGTCAATATGGCGGAACCGAGATTTAGCTTCGATCAATCAGGACTGTGGTTGAAATTATTGCATACATCTGTCACACTTTCAAAGGCCAATATCTTTGCTTGCAATAGAGTAAATTGAATTAAATTTTCTATTTTTTTATTTTACATCATCTACTTTCGAACTATTATAGCAAGAAGGGCTAGTTCTTCATCTAAATCTTACATACATGTAATGCCCCTTTAAATAAATACTGTTTAAACGAACAAAACGTCAAAAGTCATTT
The DNA here is from genome assembly GCA_917208275.1 of Patella pellucida. NCBI lineage: Eukaryota > Metazoa > Mollusca > Gastropoda > Patellidae > Patella > Patella pellucida. The sequence continues at coordinate 4,411,408 of OU795041.1, forward strand.
TGTTCCATGTCATGTTTATGTGTTTATTACTTATGTCAATCGCTAAATGCCGCTCAGTGAAGATACAATAATAGTCATTGATAATGTCGATTGTGACGTAGATAAACTTGGTCTCCTTCTATCTAGATTAGGTATTCAATTTGATTATTTTTTAATATCGGTAATAATAATAATGATAATCTTAATAAATGTCTATTTATTGTGCACCAAATTTATTGCTAAGCACACTCTATCACTTTATAAATATATAATTACTTTTAAAAGTGATTTGAGTATGCTTAGGAATAAATTTTATATAATTGAGCACCAAGTCCATTCTCATGTACATGTACACTTAAAGTAAAGCAGTTTTAAAAGTAATTATATTTTAATTCATTAAATATAGGTAAATACAACTCCCAGCTAACATATATATAAACTTAATTATAGAAAGACACCAAAGTTATAATTTGATTGCTAACGATTTCTGTTCATACTGAACGTCATCAGCCCTGAAAGCGCTAGCAATCAAATTCTGATGATGTTTAGTATGAACAGAAAGCGTTAGCCGTCAAATTCTGATGACGTTTAGTACGAACAGAAAGCGTTAGCCGTCAAATAAGTATTTTGGTGTCTTTCTTTAATTAAGTTTTACATATCTGTTTAATTACATGCAGGAAATTAAATGATGAAAATGACATGAACACTTTGGTACATGTAAATGTTAATGGTCCCGGTAACAATTAGTTTCCTGAAGAATATTACAGCAGAGTGACAGCTTCTTCCTGTACATGTACAATGTTTATCCCTGGATAGCACGAAATCTGTTTCACACCATCCAAACAAGATATATGTATGTATATGAATATTGCCTGCGAGACAGTCCACCCTTGCATGTACTGCTCTTCAGACAAAATTCTCCTTTTTAGCAATACACATGTGGTATACAATAAGATAAAAAATAACCGTATGTTAGTCCCTAAACAGAAAAACTGAGTTCACATGTACCGGTACATATACATGGCATTCACGCAAAAGAACCCCTTGTAGTTGGAATTCGAAATAGCATAGACTGTAGTGCCGCTGTCCAGGCCAAATTCCCTCAGCACACTTATGCAGAAGAGAAGGACATTTATCACCATATCGTGTCATGAGTTACACTGACATCACGGTGTATAAATTGTGGATACAGCTCAAGGGTTAATGTGGCAATGATGAAACCCCTCATTGCTGCACAGCAGGTCTAGGTTAGTCTCAAAGTGACTCCATTCCTTTCATTTCCATTGAGGGGAGTTGTATGACCGAATAGTTAGCACGTGCGTGCTTCATCATAAAGCCTGTCATTTAGTCAACTGCCAGTTGTACATGTATGGGGCAAGGAGTAGTGTCGCCTGTCCAACCCCCCGTTTCCTCTTACTGCTAAAGACCCCTACGTGCAAGCGAATTATTGAAATCAAATTAAAGCATACATGTATGTTAATCCCAAAATGACCTAGTTTGTGTTGAGTGGATGTTACATGTAAATCCCATTTCTCTCTCTCTCTCTCTCTCTCTCTCTCTCTCTCATTTCCATTTAAATTGAACAGCAAGTAAAATGTTAAAATGTTAATCCCAAAATGACCTAGTTTGTGTTGAGTGGATGTTAAATCCCATTTCTCTCTCTCTCTCTCTCTCTCTCTCTCTCTCTCTCTCTCTCTCTCTCTCTCTCTCTCTCTCTCATTTCCATTGAAATTGAACAGCAAGTAAAATGTTAAAATCACAAGTAAACATGAGAAGTCAAGGTGGATGGTAATTTAAATCGACCTTGTTGAAATAGTTTTATATTAGAAATATGAGATGAATTTTAATTATGTATAATCTCTTATTTATCTAAATGTTGATAATGGTTTCTGTTGAAATGGATACTTTCAAATATACCAGAAGGTTTTATATTGAATCCATTATTTATGACAGATTATATATTACTCCATTGCAAGCCCTAGTGTCAGCGTATGTGGCATGGAGACAGGGGCGTCTTCTCAACCTCGTGGGTTTCCTCGGGGCACTCTGGTTTCCTCCCACTGCTAAAGACCTCCACAGCCCAAGCGTATTATTGAAATAAAATTAAACCATTTGTTAGTCCCGAAATGACCTAGTTGTGTCGAGTTGACATTAAACCCCATCTCAGTAACAATTAGTTTCCTGAAGAATATTATAGCAGAGTGACAGCTTCTTCCTGTACATGTACAATGTATATCCTTGGACAGCACGATATAATTATACCATGTGTTAGTCCCGAAATGACCTAGTTGTGTCGAGTGGACATTAAACCCCATCTCTCTCTCTCTCTCTCTCTCATATTACTTCATTAAAATCAACTGATACAGGGTACAAGTAATATTGTACAAATGTATCAGAATCTCTACATGCATGTCTAAATAGTTTATACAACATTTGAGGCCAATAATATGAGCCTACAGTAGGCAGATTTTGATCTTACATAATACATCTTTAAGGATAAAATCAATTGCTTGATCACAAAATATTTCAAAGAGATCAAAGGAAACAAGTCTGACATTACCGAGAGAAAAAATGCACTCCACTGGACACAAAGAGAAAGAGGTTTAACGTCCACTCGCAAAAGACCCCTACGCGCAAGCGATTTATTATTGAAAGAAAATTAAACAAATGTTAGTCCCGAAATGACGTAGTTTGTGTTGATTGGACCTAAAACCCCATTTCTCTTTCTCTCTTTCTCTGCAGGAGGGTTTGGTAGCTGAATGGTTAGCGGTGCGTGCTGTTATCATAAATCCTGTCAACTGGCATGGTTTTGAGTCCCGAAACGACCTAGTTTGTGTTGAGGTGGATGTAAAGCCCCATTTCTCTCTATTGATACATGTATATATTAAACCTGTTAGACTAACAGACGGCTACTATGCAGAAGTATAAAACCTCTGGCTTGCGGCTGTGGTTTCGAGCCCTGGTGTCAGCGTATGTGGCATGGAGATAGAGGCGCCTTGTCAACCTCGTGGGTTTCCTCCGGGCACTCCGGAATGACCAAGGTCTTGTTGATTGGGAGTGGGACGTAACACCCCATTTCTCTCTCTACCATGCAGAAGTATACGACAGTTGCCTGTATATTAATAGGGGGGTTGGGATGGCCAAGTGGTCTAGAGTGCCATGCTTCGACCTCTAGCTGGCCGGCCACCTCTGGCTTGCGGTTGTGGTTTCGAACCCTGGTGTGAGCGTATGTGGCATGGAGATAAGAGGTGCCTTCTCAACCTTGTGGGTTTCCTCCGGGCACTCCGGTATCCTCCCACTGATAAAGACCCCTACGCGCAAGCGAATTATTGAAATAAAAATAAACCATATATATGTTGTTTTTTTTTTAAACAATATTTTATTCAAGTTTTCTGAATGGGATTGGGGAACAGACTTAGCCTATGTAAAACCCCTCTCCCTATATATATGTTAATAACACATGACACAATTAAATGGAATACAAGTTACTTAAAGAGTTACTCTTTAAGTACATGTAACTTGTATTCCATATAATTGTGTCATGTGTTATTCTCATCCAGTTACTAAATGCCACTTAAACAATTCATATATATGTTAGTCCCGAAATGACCTAGTTGTGTTGAGTGGACTTTTAACCCCATTTCTCTCTCCCTCTCTCTGTATTAATAAGTCAAGGAGAGAAACTCGAGGGTTTCCTCCCACTGCTAAAGACCCCTACGCGCACAAGCCAATTATTGAAATATAATTAAACCATATGTTAGTCCCGAAATGACCTAGTTGTGTTGAGGTGGACTTGACCCCACTTCTCTCTCTCTCTCTCTCTCTCTCTCTCTCTCTCTTTCTCTCTCTCTGTATAATAATAAGTCAAGGAGAGGAACTCCCTAACTCGATCTTCTCAACATTCGTCAACAACATGTAGTTTAATCAAACAATCGAACAATCGACCTCGGTCGGTCTACATGATAGTATGCGTGAAACACGTAAAAACACAAACTCTCCTTTCACATCACCATCACCACAGTCAATACAATAATCCATTCATTGTTTCCACCAAGTATTCTACACACATTTTGGGCTTTTGTTTGTAAATAAACAAGAAAAATTGGGTCGTTTTTTCGCTAGATTTGTTGACAGACAGATGTATTTTGATACAACTTGAGCAGACCTCTTCTAGTCGTCACGGTGATCAGAGTAAATGAGAAAGATTTATACTCAGTATATCTACATGTATATTATTATCAATGGATAAAAAGGTCATAGAAAAATTCTCTCTCTCAGGCCAAAGTAATCTGATTATTTGTTTTTCCAGATCTTGATGTGAATCCTGTTTTAAAGGGCGTGTTGCTCTGATCTTTTGAACCTTAAAATTATTAGTTTTTCTTTTTGATCTCTGGTTTCCTCCCACTGCTAAAGACCCCTACGAGCATGCGAATTATTGAAATAAAATTAAACCATATGTTAGTCCCGAAATGACCTAGTTTGTGTTGAGTGGACATTAAACCCCATTTCTCTCTCTCTCTTTTCTTTGATCCAACTCTCCAGTTAAGTAAAAAATCGTTGAGTTTATTGAGATAAGAAAAGACAATTTGTTCTGGAGTTTAAAGCAATATAAGAATCATACTTGACTTGACGCGTGTCAGCTTTCCTTTGAAGGAGTCATTAAAGACCCCTGCAAATGAGCTAAATTGCTCTCCTAAATATTGAGATTAATAAACTACTTTCAGTTTTTATACGCCCACATTGAAATGTGGTCGTATATTGCCGTCGCCCCCGTCCGTCCGGCGGTCCGGCGTCCACAATTGCTTGTGGATGCTCTAGAGGCCAAAGTTAATATCCGATTGACTTTACATTTATACACAGTGTTTAAGGTCATGAGACGAAGAAGCCTATTGATTTTCAGCAATTTCCGATAATAACTGTCAGATTTATGGCCCTTTATCACTTAAAAAAATCTTGTGGACGCTCTAGAGGCTAAAGTTAATAACCGATTGACTTTAAATTTATACACAGTGTTTGAGGTCATGAGACGAAGAAGCCTATTGATTTTCAGCAATTTCCAATTATTACTGTCAGAGTTATGGCCCTTGATCACTTCAAAAATTCTTGTGGATGCTCTATAGGCCAAAGTTAATATCCGATTGACTTTAAATTTATACACAGTGTTTAAAGTCATGAGATAAAGAGGCCTATTGATTTTCAGCGTTTCCGATAATTACTGACTGAGTTATGGCCCTTGATCACTTTCAAAATTTTGTGGACGCTTTAGAGGCTAAAGTTAATATCCGATTGACTTTAAATTTATACACACTGTTGAAGGTCATGAGACGAACAAGTATATTGAGTTTCAATGAATTTAGATAACTTGAACAGCATGAAGGAGAACTTTATCAAAGCCAAACAAATTCCAATGATTTTCTGATAATAACATAATGAGTTGTTACTTTTAATCAGATTTTAGTGTATTATATGTTTAATTCCTGAAAAAAGTAAAATATGCGACAACTCTTGTTGACTGCCCGGACGAAATAGCTGCTGTGGGCGTATGTTTCGTTGCCTGGCAACCTATGTTTGTTTACTTTTAAACTGCATATTATATTCAAGGTATATAATTTAGGTTTATGGCTCCCGTAAAGGACTGATTATTATTATGTTGATAAATGAATAACCATTTGTTAATCGTGTTTTAAAGGGCGTGTAACTCTAATCTTTATACCCTTATAATAGACAAAATTGTGTCTAAAACCACATAATAATGTAATATGAATGTACGAGTAATCTATAAGCTTATACATTTCCAAATCAATTATGTTCGGTGAAATATGTGAACAGTCCAAATTTAACGGCCACCTTTTACATGTACAGTGTACGTATTCTAAGTCCATTCTACACATTTTATGATTATTATTTTGTCGTTTGTGAATCAGCCAATAATAATTTGATTCCTATGTACCTGTAATTGTGTCTTGTACATATTTGTCGGCAAGCCTGGAAATAAGGCACAGTCTGTCACTGACATTGTCAGACACAGATTCAGGCTTTGTTAGGCACAAAACCTCTCGTACTTGTTATTTTGTCCGGCACTGCTTTGTCTTTATTATTGATATTATTAATACATGTCTGGTACTAAGATGAAAATGTCAGGTACTACCTTTTTATTAGTGTCTGACATTTTGTCCGGTACATCTAAAACCGTTACTTCCAGACCTGTTTGTCGGACACGATTCCTTTGTGTGCTGAAACGTAGGATGTTAAATTTCCTTCATAACGCACAGCTTCATTAGCCCTGGTGTGTGCGGAAACATAGGATGTTAAACCCAATTATATTTCTAATCGTAATGGCATCATGTTCTGCATGTTGCATGATTAAATTACTAGTTACTGTATCCAAGAATTTGAAATTTTTCCTTTGCACTTTATTGATTTTGAGATTTCTGATAATAATTATTTTCAAAACAAAATTATTTTGTTTAATAATTTTCCTTTCAGATTGACATTTGTTTTCTTCTTATTTTTGTTACTTTCTTTATGAAATATGAACAGGTATGTTGGAGCCGCAGTGGCTCAATAAGATGTGGACCCCCTAACCTGGAGGGTCTATGTCCAGTCCAAGTGTTGGCCGCGAAATTTTTTGGGGGGTATTTCGCGATTTGTTCCCCCTTGTTTGTGGTGCAAAACTGAGGGCAATTGTATATAGTTGTTAGGATGGAAAAAAACTGAGGTCCTGAGCACGTAAAAATACCTTCCGATATAAGAATAGGCCATAAATGTAGCGATGCTGTCCAAGCAATATTCCCTCATAGCACACTGTATGCCATGACATATGCCCGTCAACATTAACCCCCATTTCACTTCTGTACATGATGATGCATGGTAACCACTGAATGACAAATGAATGAATGAAATGGGGTTTAACGTCCTACGCTTAAGCACCTAACCTGGGCTAATTGAAGACGGGCATACGCCATACAGTGTGCTATGAGGGAAATATTGTCCGGGCAGCAACTGAATTCCAACTGCCAAGGGTTCTTTTACGTGCACGTCAATTTATACACGGGACCTCGGTTTTTCGTCTCATCTGAACGACTAGGCAGCTGTCCTTGTCAGGCCTGAATGACAAAATATAAAGGGATGTATCGAAGGATAAGTTGAAAGATGATGTTCTCTTCATTTCATTACTTGTATTTCAAGCGTTATATACTTTTAAGAGTGTTCGATCCCTGCATTGGCCGAGAAAGTTCATCTCGATTTTCCGGCGTGATTTCCACTTGTCAGTGATGCAGAAGGAGGGCCTGACAAGGACAGCTGCCTAGTCGTTCGGATGTGACGAAAAACCGAGGTCCCGTGTACAAATTGGAGTGCACGTAAAAGATCCCATGGCAGTTGGAATTCGATATAAGAGTAGGCCGTAGTGCCGCTGCCCGGGCAAAATTTCCCTCATTGCACACTGTGGCGTATGCCCGTCTTCAATTAGCCCAGGTACGGTGCTTAAGCGTAGGACGTTAAACCCCATTTCATTTCATTCATTCAATTTTAGACATATTTTGATTACACTTCAATGTTATTGTTATTGATTTTAAAATGTATCGATCTGTGATAACTTCAATGTTATTGTTATTGATTTTAAAATGTATCGATCTGTGATAACTTCAATGACATTTTCAGATCCAGCTCAGCTCTTAAACGACTCAGGAAGTTTTTCAACACTGTTCGATTTATTACAAAACTTCGACCTTGGTGAGAAAAAAACAATAAAATCTCTATAACCTAGAATTGAGCATGGGATTTACTACCCTTTTTAATCCCTAATTTTCATCTCATTTTTAACATCCATTTATCCTTTATACATTCAACAGATCTCATCTATTCATTCGATTCAATCAGATTTAAATACAGATCTATATTTCGTTTCGTTTTTTTATACTTTCAATGGCTTACACTACATGAAGATCTTACTAGTTGTATAGTAGGAGCGGCTTTTGACCCAGACATTGTTAAATCAGTCAGCGTTGACGTTTCATGATGTTTACCCACAGTTCTGTCCATGGCAGGCTAAGAAGTCCTCCTAACATATGTTTTCATTAGCTAATTCCTCACATCAACTAGAACACCTGTTATACATGTATAACAACTCTTCCAGATCCCAATATAACTGGTGAGATTTTCATGTAGTGTAGACTGTAGGCCATCGAAAGTATAAAAATACGAAATGAAATATAGATGTGTATTTTAATCAGGTTGGAACATACATGTACATTAATTATAGTCAGTACAACCAATTAATGGAGAAAAAATTATAATTTAACTAATTACTGAAAGAAAATTATAATTTAACTAATTAATGAAAGAAAATTATAATTTAACTAATTACTGAAAGAAAATTATAATTTAACTAATTAATGAAAGAAAATTATAATTTAACTAATTAATGAAAGAAAATTATAATTTAACTAATTAATGAAAGAAAATTATAATTTAACTAATTAATGAAAGAAAATTATAATTTAACTAATTAATGAAAGAAAATTATAATTTAACTAATTAATAAAAGAAAATTATAATTTAACTAATTAATGAAAGAAAATTATAATTTAACTAATTAATGAAAGAAAATTATTATTTTTTATGATTGTAAGTTAATTGAATTAATTTAAAACGGAAGATTACTTATCGTGTAGCTAAATTTAATGGAAATGAATTTGTTCAATAGTTGATTTAAATTGATTTATGAAGATCAATTAATTATGTAAAATTAGTAAATTTTATGGATTATTTAGATAGAAAACTTTTATGATTAATTATGTATTTTATTTATTTATTCAAATTAGTAGTAGATACGAGATAGTAGTATTAATTAAACATTGTTTCTAGTATTTTGTATAAAGTTGTGATATTTTTTTCTTTTGTTAGAAATTTAGAAAGTTATTAATTAAAATAATGAATTTATTAATATGCAACATTTTAACAAGGATACTCTCGTCTTTATCAAACACATTATTTTATTTACTCTAAATACAATAATTATAATAATATCTTCTTTGATTATAAGGGGGTTGGGATGGCCTAGTGGTCTAGAGTGCCGTGCTTCGATCTCTAGCTCCAGGCTGGTTTCGAGCTCTAGTGTGAGCGTATGTGACATGGAGACAGGAGCGCCTTCTCAACATCGTGGGTTTCCTCTGGGCACTCCGGTTTCACTGCTAAAGACCCCTACGCGCAGTTGAATTATTAAAATAAAAAAATGAAAACTATACCTTAGTCCCAAAATCACCTAGTTTGTGTCGAGTGGACATTAAACCCCTTTTCTCTCTCTGTCTCTCTCTCTTTGATAGGCATTATAAGGGGGTTGGATGGCCTAATGGTCAGCAGTGCGCGCTGTATCGTAAGGTCTGTCATTGGCCCGTTTCGATTCCCTGATTGTAAATGTACTGACAAGGAGTTTGGTTGTCTGTCCAACCTCGTGGGTTTTGTCCCACTGCTAAAAGAACCCTACATGTACGCGCAAGCAGATTATTAAATTAAAATTGAACCATGTGTAAATGCCGAAATGACCCTTTTTGTGTCGATTGGACTTGAACTCTCTGTGTCTCTCTCTGTCTCTCTCTCATGTACATGTAGCACCACTGTCAGATCAAATTTCCCCTCATTAAGTAGTCTGGTACGACATGTAGGATCAGGGGCTGGTTTCACGACATTTTAACTAAGATAAAATCCGATTTTAGTAATTCGATTGGATAATATTAGATTGATTTTAGCGCTTAGCTAATCAGATTTAAGTATGTACATGTACTAAAATTTGGATTCTATCTTTAGTTAAAATTTCGTGAAACAGGCCCCTGATCTGTATAATAAAGGATATTAATTAACTAAACAAAGGAAATGGAACAGAGCATGTACATGTATGATATACAATAACCCATATTGATCGACAAATTGTAATAAATGACATTAATTAACATTTTTCATCTTAACACACCTAATTTTAAAAATTGGAAAAATTTAACTACATGTACATGCTGTAACATGGTTTGAAAAGCCTTACGTAAGCACTTTCAAATGCAACTTGGATTTAAACATATTTTCGAACCCTCGTAGGATACTTAAACATCTAGTAGTTAGAATAAGGCTAATTTTTTTTCTGGACCTGTCAAGCAGCAAGAGTGTTATTGTCCCTTTAATTAACCTTGAAATGTATTATAGACATCATGTATAAACTTCTCTAATACGCGTGTAAACAGGATATCATCTAATAATCTAAAAACAACGTGATGGATACGATCGATTGACGTATGTAAAATATGGACAATTTATTAATCATAGTCATGACTTGACATGTGTATCGTTAACAGGTAGTATACCTGTATTTACCTGTTCATATCATTAACCCTTTATATAATCACCTGTGTGTTTTGTTGATAATTTATGCATGGTGTGTGGGAGGAGTTATACATGTACATGTAATAATATATAGATATCCAAGCATAATTAAAGCACCTGCCAAACTTTGTCAGGTACAGATTTTAATAAGGTACAAAACCTTTATTTCCAGACTCCTGTTTATTGCCTGACATTTATTTCCAGGGGCCTGTTTCACGAAATTGAACTTAGATAAAATCCAAATTTTAGTAATTTGATTGGGTAATATTAGATTAATTTTAGTGCTGAGCCAATAAAAATGGAAATATCTACTTGAATTTGGACTTTATCTTTAGTTAAGATTTTGATAAACAAGGGCCCAGGCCTTTTAAATACCCGAACACATACATGTAGTACATTAAGATGGTTTTTTTTTAAAAAAAAACCAAATCAGGAAATGAATCTTCTTGGTGTGCTAAATTCATCCAAATCCTTCAGGAACAAAATCGAACGTTGGCATGCCCCTGCCCGGTTATAAAACCTATTTTTTATACATGTTATTTAAACATGTTGTTATGTTGTGCAGTGTTTGTATGATTACGTTGATTATTGTACATGTATCTCTATATACTGATGATGAATGAGATATAGAAATAGATTCTAAGTACAGTGCATAGGTACATGTACATGTACAAATGTAGTCTATTATATTTTTTTTTTGATTGATTGATAGTTTGAATGATTTTTGATGTGTTACCTAAAGTTGGTTGGGGTTGGATGGCCGAATGGTTAGCACGTGCTTGCTGTATCATTAGGTCTGTCATTGAGTCAACTGGCATGGTTTTGAATCCCCGGTTGTACATTGTACGTGACCGTCTTCATTTGCCCAGTTTGGAGCAGAAAATTTCATTTCATTTCACACAACTGTTAATTTATATTTTGGATTATTTTTTTAAAAAAAAAAAAAAACTATTTAGTTTGACTCTGGTACATGAATAAATTCAGCCTGGTTAAATTCATTGGCCTAAAACAGGGATTTGAATGAGTGATTTTAGGAGAAATATTTGGGACTAATTTGAGCCTGACTAAACACTCAGCATACATGTATACTGTATATATACATGTCATCCACCTTCTCACCTGGTATGAGATCATGTGACACAGGTAATTAGAGATAATGTAGTCAGGTGTGACATTTTAAATGTTTGTTTCTCATCTGGATGATAATAAATATTGTCCCTGTCAATGGATAAGATCGGATAATATCTGATTTTAAAAAAGGAATTTTTTTACAGGATAATGTTGGTTATTAATTTTATATTCAGGTAAATTTCACCTGGTTATTTACCTTTAAAAGTTTATACAGGTAATAAAGGAGTATGTAGATCTAGTATCTAATGGTGGGGGGGAGTGGGGAAGAGAGAGGGGGGAAGAGAGAGGGAGTGGAAAGAAGAGGGAGAAAGTGGGAAAGAGAGACAGAAAGAGGGAAATAGAGAGAGGGATGGGGAGAGAGTGGGAGAGAGAGACAGAAAGAGGGAAATAGAGAGAGGGAGGAAGAGGGGGAGAGAGAGACAGAAAGAGGGAAATAGAGAGAGGGAGGAAGAGGGGGAGAGAGAAAGAGAGAAGGAGGGGGAGAGAGAAAGAGAGAAGGAGGGGGGAGGTAGAACAGAGAAAGGGGGAAATAGAGAGAGGGAGGGAGAGAGAGAGAGAGGTGAAGAGAGAGAAAGAGAGAAGGAGGGGGAGAGAGAGGAAAGATAGGTAGAACAGAGAAAGGGGGAGAAAAGAGGGGTGGGAATGGATAAAGAGAGAAGAGAGGAAAAAATAAGTTATAAAAAAAGTGTTTAGTATCTAATGATAAGAGTAGGAGAGAGGGAGTGTGGGAGACAGAGGAAGGGAGAAGTAGAAAAAGAGAAAGGGGAAAATAGAGGGAGGTGGGGGAGAAAAAAATGGAGAGAGAAAAAAAAAACCAAGGAGATAAAAAAAGAAAGGGAAGACAGAAAAGAGAGGGAGGGAGAGGTAGAAAAAGAAAGGGGGGGGAAGAGGGGGAGAGAGAAAATGGAGATAAAAAAGAAGAAAGAAGAAAGAGAAGAGAGGGAGAAAAAGAGAAAGGCGGAGAAAAGAGGGAGGGGGATAGAGAAAAAAAGAGAGAAGAGAGAGAGAGAGGGGGGAAAAATAATTTATAAAAAGAAGTATATGGTACATGTACATGTACATGTAACTCTTCTTGAATTGTTAGTGTGTGCAAGCTGCATCATAAGGTCTGTCATTGAGTCAAGTGGTGTGGTTTCGAATCCCTGATTGTACGTGACAAGGAGTAGGGTCGTCTGCAAACCTCATGGATTTTCTCCAACTGCTTGAAAACCCCTATGCGCAAACAAATTATTGAAATAAAATTGAACCATGTGTTAGTCCCAAAATGACCTAGCTTGTGTCGAGTGGATGTTAAACCCCATTTCTCTCTCTCTGATAAGTTGTATTACACAGCATAATTTTATGGATACAGTACAATTACTGAATTATTAAATAATGCATTATATATATTTTAACACAGTGTATCTCTCTCTCTCCTTCCTTCTCTCTCTCCTTCCTTCCCTCTCTCTTTCTTACATACTACATATTTAATAGAATAATTTTGATGAGAAAACGAAAACCAATTGTTTTAAAAAAAGCCAACTTTTATTAAGATTTTTTTATTTAAACTGTGTTAAATGAGTAGTACTATGAATCGAGATTTAATGATTTAGGTGTGTGTTTAAAAGTTTTTCATTTCACAAGTGGTTGTACAACCTTTTACACCATAATAATGGTAGGCGTACATGTAAAAAACTTGGTATTTATTATATATTGGACTGGGTGGACTAATGTATGATCTGTCAGCTGTAGTTGAATTGTATGGCGGGATTTAAGGCCCAAAATTAAATGTATGTTGAAAGTGTTATTATACATCATAGAAAATACCTAATACCTAAGATGCAAAATACATATGTCATTATACTTATAATGATGAATACATGTACATAATACCATTAAAGTAAAAGTCAAATGTCAAATTACAAATGTTTTTTGGAAAAAAAACACTAATGTGCACAACCTTTTCACATATACACTTCAACAAAAAGCAACTGTGCAAAATGACATTGGTCTTTTGTGTTTTGTATTTTGATTTCTTGGCCCTTAAATCCCGCCATAGAATTGTTGTATGTACATGTATAGAAAATGTACACTATCAGCCGTCAGACAATTTTTATATTGTTGAATTATACTGTGACATACAAAGTCGTTGTATGTGGTTTAATGGCCGAGAGCGAGACATTAAGTAATATATTGTAACAACAAGAGGACCGTGTGGTGAGGTCCGAGTGTATTTGCAATATATTAAGTGATGTCTTAAGCTCGAGACCATTAAACAACTTAAAATACAGACACCCCACACGTACGTTTACAGTGAAATACGTCACTCGAATCTAATATTTGACAAGGTACGTCTGGCACACAGAATCTGTTAAAAGATAACTTGACCTTACAAGAATCTGGTATCTTAATACCATATGATCTTATATCGTCACATGGGGGGATGGGATGGCCTAGTGGTCTAGAGTGTCGCACTTCGACCTCTAGCTTGCCGGCAACCTCTGGCTTGCAGCTGTGTGTTCGAGCCCTGGTGTGAGCGTATGTGGCATGGAGATAGGGGCGCCTTCTCAACCTCGTGGGTTTCCTTTGGGCACTCTGGTTTCCTCCCACTGTTAAAGACCCCTACGCGCAAGCGAATTATTGAAATAAAAAAGTCCCGAAATGACCTAGTTGTGTTGAGTGGACTTTAAACCCATCTGTCTCTCTCTCTATATATATATTAGTTTAAATTGTTATTGTATTGAGCTTGAGGTTGAAATCATGCAGTACATGTATATAAAAAAAGACAATTTCAGCTACATGTACATGTGTATGAAATGGTAGAAGCCCAAGGTGTTCTTAGATTAGGATGTTGTAATCATGCACTTAATAACTATAGATAGACAAATTAAAAACAGACAATTTCAACTACATGTGTTTGAACTTCTAAAATTTAAAAGATGGGGTATGAGGTGTTCTTAGAAGATAAAGAATACATGTACCCTACAATGTACATGACACTTGCTGAAATCTTGAACTCATTAATGGCACGTGTTGGGGATAAGACAAATTAAAATCAAACAATTTAGATATCAATACGTTTTTGTCAACTTTTCAAATGAATGAAAAGTAAGTATTAAAGTTGTCTAGAAAGACAAAGCATACCCTACATTGTGTATGACACCTGTTGGAATCATGAATTCTGTATCCTTGTATTTAAACAATTTACAAACAAACGATTTCAGGAGAGAAGTGTTATCAGGTGTCCTAGAAAGACAATGCATACACTACATGTGTATGACACCTGTACTTTTACTTACTACATTTAAATAAAGCTTCTTTTTATAAACAAATTATAATTTTAAGGCTTTTCTAGTTCTAGGCTAATTGTTATAAAACTTAGTCATATTTGCTATCTTATTCGGTACAAATATTAATGTTTCTACCCGGTACTGTTATATAGCTTTTCTAATTAATATATGCTGATTATTATAAAATTAATAATCTCAGGAATATTCGAATGCTTATATATATACTATCCCCTGTTTATATAGCTTTTCTAATAATATGCTGATTATTATAATATTAATAGCCATATTTACTGTCTAATTAAGAATATATTATCTATATATTGGTCTATACAATGTATAGCTTTTCTGAGCTATTTATTATTTATTATATACATTATAGCCATATTAAATAATACATATTATTATATATTGGTCTAATTAGCTTTTCTAGGCTATTTACTAAATATATATCATATAATTAATACAAATTATATTGGTCATTAGTTTTTGTAGGCTACTATATATATACTATATATAGCCATATTAAATATCTTATTAATTTATATAGTTTTTGTAGGCTACTATATATATACAATGTATACTATATATAGCCATATTAAATATCTTATTAATTTATATAGTTTTTGTAGGCTACTATATATATACAATGTATACTATATATAGCCATATTAAATATCTTATTAATTTATATAGTTTTTGTAGGCTACTATATATATACAATGTATACTATATATAGCCATATTAAATATCTTATTAATTTATATAGTTTTTGTAGGCTACTATATATATACAATGTATACTATATATAGCCATATTAAATATCTTATCTGATTGAACTTATCTGCATATATATGCCTAATAATTACTATAATAGCTAATTAATTAATATCTTGTATGTTTAATTATGATGTCTTATGTGTATATTTAATATTTTTTAAAATCTACCTTATATAGGAATGGAATGAATGAATGAAATGGGGTTTAACGTCCTACGCTTAAGCACCTAACCTGGGCCAATTGAAGACGGGCATACGCCAACAGTGTGCTATGAGGGAAATTTTGCCCGGGCAGCGGCGCTACGGCCTACTCTTATATCGAATTCCAAATGCCAAGGGATTTTTTACGTGCACTCCAATGTGTACACGGGACCTCGGTTTTTCGTCCCATCCGAACGACTAGGCAGCTGTCCTTGTCAGGCCCTCCTTCGGCATCATTGACAAGGGAAAATCACGTCGGAAAATCGAGATGAACTTTCTCGGCCAATGCAGGGATCGAACACCCGACCTTATATAGGAATGGAACATGCATTATCAGCTTTTATAACTATAGGTTTTAAAGTATATCGGTATTTATTCAATTCTTATTGAAAATTCATCGATTTATTTCAAGTCTGGATATAAGGCACACGTCACAGACAAATTCAGGTGTTGTCTTTCACCCAACCTCGTGGGTTTTCTCCGGGTTCTCCAGTTTCCTCCCACTGCTAAAAACGGTTCTACGCGCTAGCAAATTATATAAATTAAATTAAACCATACATGTATGTTAGTCCCAAAATCACCTAATTTGTGTCAATTGACGTTAAACCCCATTTCTCTCTGTTGTCAAACACATTCCTGCTGGTACATATCATTATGTCTAGTGTTTTTTTTAATGATATTTAAATGACCTAGTTCGTGTCGAGTGAAGTTAAACCCCATAGCCCGGTTGGTACAGAAAATATCGAAGTTATTTTTATCCACTGTGTGACCTATATTATTATCTGTCTATCCTTGATGTACATATATTGCAAGGTGGCTAGCTAGAACCTACAGTATATATATAATTCTATCTAATTATTGTATTATAAGTTCACGTAAAGGTTAGAGACATTCGAAACTTTAAACTATACACCCAAATGCAGACAAATTTTACACAGCGGATTATAATTTGTTGTCGTATGAATTCCTAATCTCACTTAATAACGATTTTGGAGCAAATAATTTTGTAGTCGGTACATACGGACAGCACACATAGTTTTTTCCTGGTCACAGATATCGGATGAAATAATATTGTAGTGGTCAGCACACACTCAGTTCTATTTTTATTTCTGATGACCGATTTTGATTAAATGATATTGAATGAAATAATTTTGAGCTTCTATGTTTTGTATCAACAGTTTGAGTGAAAGTTACTTCACAGTTAAAGGTGCTGCTTTGATACTACCACAGAATGAATGTAGTCGCAGAACATCGAAGAAAAACCATGGCGGTAAGTTTTGCAGTTATGAGATTTTGTCCTTTTTTATTTAAAGAATCGGGGGGGGGGGGGCAAATGGTTAAAGGCGTGTTGTTTTTTTATTATGTACAGGATTTGGATTGTTTGTTGACACGTAAATTGCGATAAGAGTTATGTCCCTTTATTTTTGAAATAAATGTCAGACGGGGAAAATTTTGAAATCCTATCACTACCGTGCACGTTAGATTACAATGTCTGTCATTGAGTCAAGTGGCATGTTTTCGATTCCGCGATTTTACGTGACAAGGATGAATGAGTAGGGTCGCTTGTCCAACCTTGTGAGTTTTCTCCAGGTTCGCCAGTTTCCTCCCACTACTAAAGACCCTTAGACGCAATCTTATATAATGTTTATTTAATTGGTTCATAATGCTTCAGGATTATGAAATAATTTTTAGTCTACATTACATGTATATATATATAAGACCCAGTGACTCAGTTCAGATCCAGCTCTCTCTCTGTCTCTCTCTCTCTTTTGATCGAATTTAATAAAGGAAATAATTATGAACAATTTGGAATTACATCTTCAGTTTAACTACCTTGTATAATAATAAGATATTTCATATGCACGTAACGAATCAACATCTGAAACTCGGAATGACAGCCACGATTAAAAATATCATTGGAACTAAAGAGTCAGGACACAAATGTAATTTTAACGTATCATCAAAATATTTGCATCTTAACAAAGACAACATTTCGACTGCTATAACAATTCCATTTAAATGTCTTCTGCTGCATTTTACGCCAGGAAACGTCCGAGCCTGGTATTACATAACAACTCAAGAAGAAACATTTTGGTTACGAAATCTTTCATAAGATTTTCTAAATAATCGATGTCATCACAAACTTTGGTCGCATTCCCCGAAATGTTGTTTTAAGTCGGAGGAAGGATTAAAAGTGCAGACGGGTTGATGAATTATCGGCAGACGTTTAGAAACATTGTAATCCTGTGTGTCAAAACATTGTCAGGATTTGTTCTCCGAATGAATAAATAAACACATAATTGTTATTTTACTGCGACCCTGCTCTTTTGCTGCGACCCTGTTCTATCTGTTTATTATCTTCAGAAGATATTTTAGAAAGCAGAAATTTGTTCTCCGAATAAATAAATAAACACATAATTGTTATTTTACTGCGACCCTGCTCTTTTGCTGCGACACTGTTCTATCTGTTTATTATGAGTTGAACGGTCGCAAAAAATACCTGTCGATACAAAACTTCAATATTGTAAACGCTCAGGTGTTGTAAAATCAATCGTCACCTGGAAAAAGACTAGCCATACAATCATTCCAAGAATTCTTCTTCACTCTTAAAGTCTGTCATTGAGTCAACCGACGTGCTTTCAAATTCCCAGTTGTACGTGGCAAGGAGTAAGGTCGCCTGTCCAACCTCGTGGGTTTTCTCCAGGTCATCCAGTTTCCTCCCACTGCTAAAGACCCCTACTCGCAAGTGAATTTTTGAAATAAAATTAAACCATATGTTAAACCCGAAATGACCTAGTTTGTGTTGAGTGGACATTCAACCCCTTTTCTCTCTCTCTCTCCACTCTCTCAAAAATTTCAATTTCAGGCCCCAAGTTCACAAAGCATTCTCAGACTCAAGTTGAGAATTTACTCAACTTTCACTTTACTCACTGTTTATGAAAAATATCTTTGATCAAGAAACACAAAACTTTGCACAGAGTATTCCATATTGGTGAATTTCATATATTAAAACAACAAATGTGTTATTAAGTGCTTTTTTTTAGTTAAAATAATGCGAACAATTTTGAGTAAATTCTCAACTTAAGTCTGAGAATGTTTTGTGAACTCAGGGCCTGATTAAAGAAATATGTCAATGTTAAAAATGTCAACAGACTTGTGTAGGTCAAATAATTTACATCTTTCCATTGTCAAAGCTTGTTTAAAATTAAAATTTGTCGTTGGAAATTAGTCGTTTACAGTATTTCAGTAAATAAATAAATAATTTCCATCCAAAATAAATAAATGAATGAGAAGCCTATAATCAACTCTCTATACCATCGGATGGCGAGAATTAGTCCTAATTGTCAAGTAGGCCTACTGACCGTTACTATGATAATAAACAATCAGTGCCCCATCAACCGTTACTGAGGATCACGGTGGCTAAGTGGATAAGGCGCTGGTTTGCTAGCCTGGAGGTCGGGTGTTTGATCCCTGCATTGGCCGAGAAAGTTCATCTCGATTTTCCGGCGTGATTTCCCCTTGTCAGTGATGCAGAAGGAGGGCCTGACAAGGACAGCTGCCTAGTCTTTCGGATGGGACGAAAAACCGAGGTCCTGTGTACACATTGGCGTGCACGTAAAAGAACCTTTGGCAGTTGGAATTCAGTTGCTGCCTGGGCAAAATTGCTCTCATAGCACACTGTATGGCGTATGCCCGTCTTCAATTAGCCCAGGTTAGGTGCTTAAGCGTAGGACGTTAAACCCCATTTCATTAATTCATTCCTACTGTTACTATGATATTAAACTATCAGTGCCCCTTCAATCGTATAGAAAATACAGTACGGTCATCGCGAAGGTTTGACGAAACACGATATTACTGTGTTTTTTATCGTGGAATTCCGTGAATTACCGAGTGAACACCGAGTGAATATCGAGTGACATGATAGTACTGCCTCGGTGTTGGAAACACGGTGTGACTCGGTGTTTATATTAATCCATGCCTCTGATACTCTGATCGCTTATTATTGTCGTTAAGTACATGTCTAACGATAAATTAGTGCGTACAAGGCAAAGTTTTTTGTGGAAAATATAAGAAATGGCAACAATCAAAGTGGGGTAATTTATTAGAAATAGGACCATTCAAAACAGGAAAGAAAATATTTATTAACATGAAACACGTGGTTAGTAAAAGGCTCAACCAAACGATAAATCATTAGTTGCACTTACGCCTACGGTTCTTTGATAATCATCCTTTCTCATAAAAGTTATATATTTATTGAAATCGAATAATATGCTGATGAATTTATTTGAAAATGACCTTGACAAAAACAAAATAAATATTAACACAACACGCAATCTTTTTACAAGCACCTAGAAATTGTGAACTGCACGTTGACATGCATGTCTCAACAAGCTTGTCAATACAAATCGAAAAAGTCTTACCAGGGGCGTAGTTGTATCCATCTAAAGTAATTCACATACTGATATATCTTTTCTGGTTTAAATCACAAATGAATTCACATAATGACAAATAAGTCACACTTGACATAAAATATCGGTAAATCACATCTCAATTAATATGTTTTTCTGGTTTAAATCACAAATGAATTAAAAGAATTTGTCTCCTGGTGTAATCACACAAAATCAGAATTAAATGTCAACAAGTTTATAGAACTTGCTGAATGGAATGTTCTCCGGACAGAATTTAGATTATTAATAGTAACAGAGGCGACAAGACAATTACTCACATCAAAGAGAACACACATCAAAGAGTACTTGCCGATCAAAAAAAGCATGCATTAGACAAGGAATATTAGAGATGATGTTTGTGCCAGATTAAAAGAAAATATCATCACCGGTTCAACGAGTGATTTTAACAGAATATGTCAACTGTAGTCGTGTAGACCATTGTAAATCCCGGCTTTGTTAATTTGTATTTTAAATTTCAAACCAATTCCGACGCGAGCTTGGAATAAATACATGTCGACTGGGTGACACCAGTATTGTGATTATACATGTAGCTTCAGTCCATTCAATAACCAGTATTTATTACTCAAATGGTTTCCCAATCAGCAGAATGTCAAAATAAAGAAAACAAACGCCATTCCTTACAACATAGAAAGCATGAATTTTCTGTTAGAAATTTCATTCTACGCTGTTTGATGTGCCTTAATTAACATCAGTTTAAGTGTCCTCCAGACCTGTTGTGTGTAAATTATCCATTACAACCTATCTTACCTGTCCAGAAGGTTCGGAAATAAGTTTAAATCCAAGTTGCATTTGAAAGTGCTTACGTGAGGCTTTTTAAACCATGTTACGGCATGTAGTTGAATTTTTCCAATTTTTGAAATTAGGTGGGTTAGGATGAAATTTGTATCATTTATTAATTGGAATATTGTAAAATAGTACAATTTGTTGACCAGATTAAAGATTGGGACAAATTATTCAGTCACAACAAGAGTGGTGTTGGGGCTTTAAATAGCTTCGGAGCCCCTTTTAGATAAACCGAATTTGCGTAATAACATCAAAGAGTGGCCACGTGCGGTTATATTCTTTGATCTTTTATACACGGGACATTTCTGTTATTCAAACAGATCTTGCACGAGAAAGACAACACGTAATACAAGTTGACATTATGTACCATTGATTTGGGGTACACGTGGAATGCAGTTATTCTTTTCTAAAATAAAATGAGTGCCTTGGATTTTTATGTGGATTTGATTACGGTTATAATTTACTAATATTCTATGACATCGGACACATGTCTTGTGTCGCGATCATTTAATTTTTACGGTAAGTACAAGCTTATGTCTGATTTTAAATCGCTTTCGACTCCCGTTGCAAGTTCTATTTGTCTTATTTCTATTTGTAAGACCGGTAACCTAAATACCGTTATAGTTTGCAATTTAAAAGTCTATCTTTGTCGTGATTCGAGAGTAATTCTTAATTACACACTCATAGTACAGAAATATGCAAAACAATTTGAACACAGCATGAATATTGAAACATGTATCGTCTTATGCATACGTGTCCTTCAAAATGTACTAGACATGCAGCTTTACGTGACTGGTTGGAAATGTAACCGCATATATCGTGCAGAATATGTGAACACGCGTGTTCTTGCTATATAAATTTACCTTACGCGTCCGTAGTATATTAACGAAAATATTCAAATTCATAACATCGTAGCAGTATATCGTTTTGACATAGATTTTTTATGACAAATATAACCGTTAATTTGCATGTAAATTAACACCGAGGCCTATCGCGTCCCGCGACTATCGTGGGACACGATAGCGTCTGCTACACCGAGTTATTTATCGTGGCAATATTGTGCCGTTATCGTGGCAATTTTCAACAAAAAACGACACGATAATCGAGTTTCATCAAACCTCTGCGATGGGCGTACTGTATAGTGAAAATTGTTTCAAATTACATAATTGTTTCTATTTTTAAAGATAACGTACTCTGATGATTTTTTTGGACCGATATTACAGTTTTTTTGCTTTAGGCCTAAATTATTATTAGACATTAATTAACTTATCCAGACAGTAATCAACTCTTGATGGCATTGCTATCCTTCAATATTTACTGGATTAGGATCCGATTTACTGATTTCCCATACGATTTAATCATGAAATGGATAATCAAACTATGTCTTTTATCTTACCAAAATTTTCAGGAGATTCCCTTTACATTACCTAGTTTTTAACTATTATGGTGAGAACTGCCAGCAATTTCACTCTGCAGGCTGCTTTCTGGCACTTTACATGAAAGTACAAATTACAAATAAATTACAACAATTATCCATGGTTGAAAAAAGAACTGACATATTTTTTATGATTTTTTTTTTTTACAGGAGATATGCAACATCATCTTCAGGCCATGTTGCATCTTCTACGACCGGAAGATAAAATGAAAATGGTGAGTTTTATAAAACACTTTGTTAGGATCTACGGCTCCCCCATGTTCCTGAAGCAACGGTATACTAGTTTTATAACTATTATCCGTTGCTTACGCAGCACCATATTCTCGTCACTTATGAGTAATAACCTCCCTTTGCGGAACCTACGTCACTATTTGATTTGTCCAATTAACTACCTCGTAACATATGGAGTAGCGGCAGTGATTTAAAGATGGCGACCTCCATAGATTCTACATTTTCACTAATTAAAAACAAGTTTACAATTGAATGTTAAGCGAAAACCAGAAAAAATCAATACATATTCGACAAAACGTGATGCGATCGGCCAGGATGGAATGCTGACAGCCTTGCCCTTTGCCCCCTTTGTCCCCTTTGCCCCCTTTGACCTTTGTGACTCGATTAACATAAATAGGGGTTTCTACTGGAGATCAAGCGTCTGGTTATTCGAATATTTCGCGGAAAATTTAGTTTCAAGGAATCTCAATGGCTACTGGAGTATCCCCACGACCAATCAAAATTAGTGACGAGAATAGTCGGCTGTGAAAGCAACGGATAATAGTTATAAGACAGTATCCGTTGCACAGCTATATATATCTACATGTATGAACAGGTCACAATTCTATGGACATTACATGTAATTACTACTTATAACTGAGCGAATTTACGACTATAGGCTTCTCTAGTCATTGTTTGATAAAATATAACCATACAATACGTGTACATGTAAGTAAAAAAACAACACTTGGTTAAAGGGCTAATCCCGATATTTGTTTTGGGAATAAAACTGCTTAATTTTGTGTTAAAATCCCTTAAAATATTCGAATCAAGGGCCGAGCAACTACGTTTTCAAACAACTTAAATCTGTCAGTCTTCATCTGGAATTTGAGTCCGGTGCCCCAAGGTGTATTTTGTGGTATCTAGATTAAACAAAACATTTTTTTGATAAAAATAATGTGTAGTTGAAATTTGCCTTTCTCTATGCAGTAGGGCACATGGGTTATTCACTGCAGAACCCTCTCAAGTAACCGTAATCGGTTATAAGGTCACCCAACGAAACAATTGACCAAAAAATCTTAAAAGGGTTACGTGTCCGGATAAGAAGTTTCAGCGTTCACTTTCAAACGACTCAATATTTTGAGTTGAAATTTTGAGACAAGGTAAATACACAATTCCCCTATATTTTGGCGTTTTATTTTTTCATACATTCTCAGACTTTTATTTTTGAGCCTCTGTTTAATTCGGGATTGTCCCTTTAATGCTGGTCAACCAGAGGCAGCCTTCTAATTACCTTGAAGGAAGCCTACATTTTATAATCTACTTTTCTTGAGAAACTTAAAAACTAAAGATTCATTGGTCGAGCAATCAAATCGTAAAACACCAATTTGACCTCTTGGCCAATGAAAGGCTTCAATCAGGCCCGAGGCTAGTGGGGGGGCTGGGGGGCGAGCCGCCCCCCCATGACTGTTCCTGTCGGAATATTTCTGTCTGCGTCGGAAAAAAAATCGCTGGTTAGCTATCTCGCATTTTCGCCGGGAGCGAGTTTTAGTACGACATATCCTCTCAAATTCGGCCGGGAGATAGTTAATGTCGATTGGAAACTCTTAATTGTCCAACACATTCGCAATCTGCATGTCATAGAGGCCTAAATTCACTCTCTCAGCTTCTAATTTTCGGGCTCTCCCAGCTTCTAATTTTCGTGCTCTCCCCTCCTCCTGCTTACGGCAGTCGACGATGACCTTCGTTCATTGATTTCTTTGTCGTTGGAAATTTATATTCCTCGCCCCCCTATGTCGGCTAAATTTTGGTTTCTGGCTTCGGGCCTGGCTTCAATCTTAAAATATTAAGTTTTCTGAATGAGGCTTGTGTTTGCTCAGTAAGTAAATCACTGGCCTGGATTCCCTTTGTCAGTGGTGGAAGATGAAGGGGCCTGACCAGGACAGTTGTCTAGTCGTTTGGATGGGTCAGGATAGAAAACGAGGTCCCATGTACACATTGCCATATAGGTTTTGATATAAAAGTAGGCTGTAGCTTCACTGTCCAGGCAAAATTTCCCTCATAGCACACACATAGTGTATGCCCGTGTTCATTATTTCGTTTGGTGCTAAAAAGCAGGATATAATAAACCTCACTTCATTTCTTGAAAACTTAAAACTGTCCTGTAAATTTTCCCTTATAGCACACATGATGGCGTTTGTTAGTCCAACATTTCTTTTAAACCAGATTTCATTATAACCACAATTGTTACATCTTAAAGAGCTGCTAATTTTCTCAGAACAGTTTTTCTTTGATGCTGCTGCAAACAGCTTAAAAAAAAGTTGCAGAAATGAGTTTCATGCCTGTAATGAAGGTGATAAGATTTTATGGGATTCCTCATGTGTTTTTGATTAAAATTACATGTATAATCCCTCATATTCCTCAAGCAAGAATGTTCCCTTAAAGTTAAGTGGGATTAGCTCTAATCATTGGAACACTGCAAGGAGTATGGTAATCCCTGTATATGTACATATCAAACACATTAAATGGGATAACAGAAATCGGGTTGATTTTACACGATAATTAAGGATTTTGTGTTTCTGAGTGCGTCTGTTCCAGGGCTCTCGTTTCATTCGTGGGAATTTGACCGACTGAAGAATCATGCCACGAAAATAAAAGTTCACTTTAAAGGGCTCATCTCGATTATATTTTGGGAATAAAACTGCTTAATTCTGTATTGAAAGCCCTTAAAATCCTCTACCGTAGGGCCCAGCAACTAACTCAATAATGTGACACTTTTTCAAACAACTTACAGGAGAAATGTAGACCTGGGGCAGATTTTAGTAATTAGTTATCACACAATTTATATATTTCCTGGGTTAGTTCTAACTATATTTTATGTATTATCCAGCCTAGTTCTCACTCACTATATTTTATATATTTCCCGGGTTAGTTCTAACTATATTTTATATATTTCCCGGGTTAGTTCTAACTATATGTATTTCCCGGGTTAGTTATCACTATATTTTATATATTTCCCAGCTTAGTTATCACTATATTTCCCAGCTTAGATCTAACTATATTTTAAGTAAATATTATCCCAACTATATTTTATGTATACATTTTATGTATTTCCCGATGTATTTCCTGGGTTTAGTTCTAGCTCATTGTATTTAGTGTTTTTCCCAGATTAGTTTCAGCTCATTGTATTTTTTTGTATTTCCCGTCCTAATTCTCACTCGCTATGTTTTATGTATTTCCCCGCTTTTTTCTCACTCACAATAATTTATGTATTTCCCTTCTTAGTTCTCACTTGCTATGTCTTGTGTATTTTCCTGTCTTAGTTCTCACTTGCTATGTTTTGTGTATTTCCCGTCCTGGTTCTCACTTGCTATGTTTTGTGTATTTCCCGTCCTAGTTCTCACTTGCTATGTTTTGTGTATTTCCCGTCCTGGTTCTCACTTGCTATGTTTTATCTATTTCCCGTCTTAGTTCTCACTCGTTATGTTTTGTGTATTTCCCTTCCTGGTTCTCACTTGCTATGTTTTATCTATTTCCAGGCTTGCTTAGTTCTCACTTGCTATGTTTTATGTATTTTCCCGTCCTAGTTCTCACTTGCAATGTTTTGTGTATTTCCCGTCCTGGTTCTCACTTGCTATGTTTTATCTATTTCCCGTCTTAGTTCTCACTCTCTATGTTTTGTGTATTTCCCTTCCTGGTTCTCACTTGCTATGTTTTGTGTATTTCCCCGCTTTTTTCTCACTCACAATAATTTATGTATTTCCTGTCCTGGTTCTCACTTGCTATGTTTTATGTATTTCCCGTCCTGGTTCTCACTTGCTATGTTTTATGTATTTCCCGTCCTAGTTCTCACTTGCTATATTTTGTGTATTTTCAGGCTGTAAAACTGGAGAATGCTGTAGCTTCGTCTAATCATCGTTATTTAGCGTTAGTATCGACTATCGGTAGAGAAGACGGAGAGGAGTTTGTTATATTGGGTATCGATTGTAAAGATACGGCCACCATAGGACTCGTTATACCTATACTATCCGGTACCAAAATTAGACTCGATGGAGATGGGTAAGTCTTCTTTGATTGGCCCTGTCTTCCATTAGCCTGATTAGGTGCATAATAGTAGGACGTTAAACCCCATTACATTTATTTTATTCTTTGATTGGCATTTAGTCATTGAACATATTAACACAAGGTACAATTTTCAGGATGCACAATTACTGAGTTTGGAATTAAGCGAGTTTCGACGAGGATACTCACGTCTTTATCATTTGCTTGATAAAGACGCGAGTATCCTCGTCGAAGTGTCGCTTAGTATCAAACTCAGTAATAGTGTATCCATAAAATTGTACCTTGGGTAAGGCTTTATCACAATTAGCGCTTTGAATAATCTTGGTCAATCAGTAAAATCATTGCATCATTTATGGGATTTTTTCTAAACAACAATATTAGAATGATGAATCTTGAAAGGTATATCAGTCCAAAAATAGTTTATTTACAAAGAAAAGATGAATTGATATATATCAACATTCGGCATCCATTCCAGACTTTATTTAGGGTATAGTCAAAACCAGTCATCTATGATTTTCACTGAAATCTTTTGATGGGTCTCTGTTTTTTTACGATTGAATCCAATATATGTTTTATTTAGTGTTTAGGGGGGTGGTGGTTGAATGGTTAGCGTGCGTCGCTGTATCATAAAGCCTGTCATTGAGT
The DNA here is from genome assembly GCA_917208275.1 of Patella pellucida. Lineage (NCBI taxonomy): Eukaryota > Metazoa > Mollusca > Gastropoda > Patellidae > Patella > Patella pellucida. The sequence continues at coordinate 4,438,739 of OU795041.1, forward strand.
CAACTGGCGTGGTTTAGAATCTCTGGTTGTACGTGGCAAGGAGTAGGGTCGCCTGTCCAACCTCATGGGTTTTCTACAGGTCCTCTGGTTTCCTCTCACTGCTTAAGACGCCTACACGCAAGCATACGCGCAAGCAAATTATTGAAATAAAATTAAACCATATGTTAGTCCCCAAATGACCTAGTTTGTGATGAGTGGACGTTAAACCCCATTTCTCCCTCTCTCTCTCTCTCTCTTCGAAGGGTCGCAATCAGATGATGGCTTCGTTGGGTCGCAAACAATCTAAGGTTGGAAATGATTGATTTAGGGTATAGAACGTCGCCTATGATTTTCACTGATACCTTTTGAAAGCTCTCTCTGGTTCTCCGATTGAATCCAATGTATATTTTAGGCCTATTTAGTGTTTTGAAACAGTTATAATGAAAGATATATGTTTACTATATTTTCAGTGGTTTTAGTGTTCAAACATATGAAGGTGTTTATTTGTTTAAACCTGTTTCTGTTCAAGTCATGTGGTAAGTACCAAGTGTCTAATAGTTTAATTTCGGATAATAGTGTTCAACTTGTACTTGTATCGAATTTAAATCATAATGTTTAAGTTTGATTACCAAGCGTCTAATGATAATGAATGTTTAGTTTTGGGCCATCGGTGAGCTTTGTTTTGCGGCTGAATGTCTATTGGGCACCGCATAATACGTTACAGTGAAGTATTTTTCAGGATCTATACAACAGCAGGTATCTGTATGTCTGTCGTTGTCAGAAGATCATTTTTCAAGGTCACTACGGTGAAATAGATGTTCGATTGTTAATGGCGACAGGGTGGTACCGAAGCAAAGCTTTCTTGAGATTGACATAAAGATTCGTCCACATTCATAAAACGTGTATCTATATATATCCATTTAAAACAGGATTCCCCACACTGACATAACACATCCACAAATGCTAAATCTCATGAATGGGATTTACGTGTGTACACGTTTGTTGTTTTACTGTATCAAATACATCAATAAAAAAACTATGTGCAAAGTTTTGTGTTTCTGAATCAAAGATATTTCTCATAAACCATGATTAAAAGATGAGTAAATTCTTAACTTAAGTCTCAGATTAAATGCAGTTTTCATTTGATGATAAGTTGGTGAAGAACAGTATGTTAAAATGATAAACCCTATTTTATTTGTAATTATTTTATTCTAGGTCCGCGTTGCAGAGTTTAAATAAAGCTGTTAGTATATCGGATACGAGAATGTATACAACGGAAGGGTTGTCACATACATGGATCTCGTACTACGTATCAAAAATAGATAAATCAGATCAGGACAGGTTCAGTCAGTGGTGAGTTGTTGGCCTTTAATAATAAAAATAATAATCGCGTCATTTTTCAAGGATAGCAAATTAGGCCTGAGGCCTTTTTTCAATTTGGTCCTTGGCACAGATCGTGCGAATGATTTCGATCATTACTGCAGGAAGAAACCAAAGAACTCCGGGGAAACCTGCCTGATCGGACGGGAGACCGAATATCCCTCTCACTTACAACAATAAAGTTCTTGCCCCGAGCTGGGATTGAACCTCGTTGCATTGGTGAGAAGCCGCCTCTCTATCGCCACGGCTATCCGACCAGCTAAATGGAGGCTTTTAATTTTTCAAATCATAAAAATAGATATAAGGCTTTTTTATCGACTTGTCAAAATCGATTTGAATTTAGTAAAGCTGTCATGTGACAGTATAGCCGATTTCAAAGTACTTTGGCGATTTCGTTAAATGAGTCGATTAGCTGTAAACATTTATTGTGGCTGGACAGAGTTGAAAAAAACCATGTGATCACCTGATCAAATCGTCAAATTCTACCCGGATTTCGGTGTCAATAAATTAGTTGATTAATAATAATTATAATAATCTCGTCATTTTACAAGGGTAGCAAATTAGGCCTGAGGCCTCAATTTGGCCCTTGGCACAGATCATGCGAATGATTTCGATCATTACTGCAGGAAGAAACCGAAGAACTCGGGGGGGGGGGGGGGGGAATCTGCCTGATCGGACGGGAGACCGAATATCCCTAGGGTAACCAATTTGAATTAGATAAAGGTTTAAGATGAAAATTTGATTGAATGCAAATCACTTCAGGCTAATCAGTGGTCGATAAAAAACGTCTTTAGTCAGTAGGTCAAAATTTACCATTAGTTGTCATCTACAGCACGTTGGTCATGCACTGTATAGACCTTTAACGAAACGGCAAAAGATTATCAGGTTGGAGTAAGCGGTCTTGACGTTCACGTCCAAACGACTATATATTGTGGGCTGAAATTTGGAGACAAGGTAAACTGAACGGCAACAGATTATCAGGTCTGAGTAAGCAGTCTTGATGTTCATGTCCAAATATTGTGGGCTGAAATTTGGATAGAAGGTAAATACACCATTCCTCAACTACAGTACGTGGGTCATGCACTGTATAGTCCCTTTAACAGAACGCCAACAGATTATCACCAAACGAAAAATTGGTCCCGAAATCTTAAAAGTTTTACGTGTCTGGATAAATTAAATACACCATATTCCTCTATATTATGGCGCTTTAATTTCAAACCTACTCAGACTTTTATTTCTGAGATCCTCTTAAATTAGGGATGATCCCTTTAACTAAACCTGCGCTTAAATTTCAAACCTACTCAGACTTTTATTTCTGAGATCCTCTTAAATTAGGGATGATCCCTTTAACTAAACCTGCGCTTAAATTTCAAACCTACTCAGACTTTTATTTCTGAGACTCTGTTAAATTAGGGATGGTCCCTTTAACTTAACTACATTTCATTTCATCTTTGTTTTACTTCAGGCATACAATGGAAGGGATTCTTTTCGATATTTCATGTTTTTATTTTTTTGACTTCAGGCATACAATGGAAGGTGTTCTGGTGGATATTTCAGCTCTTGTTCCATCCACTGTTGATGATAAGTAAGTACTGATCAATCAAGAACCAGAAAAAATTTTGGAGAAAGAAATTTCTCTGGTGACACTGGGTAGCCATTTTCCCGGAAGGGACGAATCACATGACTGTCACGTGACATTTATTTTTTTAAAGTGTCTGGATGACCGAATCACCAAAAAATGTATACACGCGTAGAAAAATAGATCTTTACGAAAATTAAAATTTTTACATGTAGGATCCACTTTTGTTATGTCAGTGAGTTGACTTTGACTCAAGAATCATTTCACAACAAACAAAACGACGATCCGACATCTTGTTTTCAAGAAATAGACCCAAAACAGATGACCAATCAGAGGTCAGAATGGGCGGGGCTTACCTGTAAAAAAATTTGAAGATAATGGACGGTATTTGGCCCCGCGGCTGACTCTGGGAACGAGATTGAGTACTGATATTATTCAACATTTTTATATAACCTGCTCTGGAAGTGAAGCCATGCTTGACTCGCTAGTGTTCAGGATTTTATGGTATGGTTCTCCCCAGTGATTCTAACACCAGTGGATAAGGTGTGGGTTCGCTAGCCTGGAGGTCGGGTATTCGATCCCTGCGCGGGCCGAGAAAGTTTATCTCGATTTTCTGGCATAATTTCCCCTTGTCAGTGATGCAGAAGGAGGGCCTGACAAGGCCAGCTGCCTAGTCGTTCGGATGGGACGAAAAACCGAGGTCCTGTGTACACATTGGAGTGCGTGTAAAAGATCCCTTGACAGTTGGAATTTGAGATAAGAGTAGGCTGTAGCGCCGCTGCCCTGGCAAAATTTCCCTCATAGCACACTGTATGCCCTTTTTTCCATTAGCCCAGGTTAGGTGCATAATAGAAGGACGTTAAACCCCATTTCATTCATTCATTCCAAAAACCAAGGCCCTGTGTACACATTGGTTGGCATGTACAAAACTGTCTGCAATAGCAGTCTTCAATGGATGACATGTATTATAGACAAAGGAGCTGCAACCAAAGGTCTGTAGTACGAACTGTTGCTCAGTTTTCTTGTATTAAATATTATTTTGATGTATATTTCAGTGAGGAGATTTGTAATATTAAAAAGAATATAACAAAAACCTTGTGTCAGATAATGATGTCCGTGGATTTAGACGAAGCTACCTGTGTATCGGTGAGTAATTAACTATCTCTCGACTATGGTCCTGGAATTGATTCTGATTTTACTGCCTGAGTTTCCCCTTGTCAGTGGTGCAGGATGGAAGCTCTGGCAAGGTACTGGCTTGCTAACTACGAGTTCCAGGAATTGATTCCGGTGCTGGCTGAGAAAGTTCCTCTTGATTCTGCAGCCTGAGTTTCCCCTTGTCAGTGGTGCAGGATGGAAGCTCTGGCAAGGTGCTGGCTTGCTAACTACGAGTTCCAGGAATTGATTCCAGTGTCGGCTGAGAAAGCTTCTCTGACTTTGTAGCCAGGGTTTCCCCTTGTCTGTGGTGCAGGATGAAGGGCCTTACTATCTCTTGACTACGGTGCTGGTTAGTTAACTACAAGGTCCAAGGAATGATTCCGGTGTTGGTATAGACAATTAAGGGGGGTGGCTCCAATTCAATGAGAAAATATTAAATAAATTTGACATTTACTTTAATTACTTGTTTCTACTACAGCTTATGACATTCAAATATAGATAATTATGTTCCTTGGTGTTTTAGCTTTTGTAGGATATACAACAATCTATATTTTATCAAGCAGGTTTTTTTTTTTTGCTTTTCCTCAAAGGCATGGGGTGGCCATCCTGGATTCTTGGGAATGGGCGTAGTCCAGGTTCCGAAAAGCAAATTTTTCAAAAACTTGTGTGATAACGATATAGTCCTGAAAATTTCAGAGCATTAGCTTTAATGGTTGACAGTACGAATTAAAAAACAAATATTTTCTCATTGAATTGGAGCCACCCCCCTTAAGCTTCTGTATTTTTGTATTTTCCATAGACGGAATGTCTTTCAAGTAGTTGGATGAGAAAACTCCTCTGGATTTGCAGCCAGGGTTCCCCCTTGTCGGTGGTGCAGGATAGAGGGTCTGGCAATGTTGAAGATCCCTTGGCAGTTACAAATCCAATTTAGATTAGGCCAGAGAGGGGTTGCCTGTCCAACCTTGTGGGTTTTCTCCTGGTCCTCCGGTTTCCTACCATGGTGCTGGCTAGCTAACCACGATGTCTAGGATTAGATTCCGGTGTTGGCTCAGAAAGTTCTTCTGGATTCTGCAGACTGGATTACCCCTTGCCAGTGCTGCAGAATGGAGCGCCTAACAAAGGCAGCTGTCTAGTCGTTTGGATGGGATGAAAAACCGAGGTCCCATGTACATGTACATACACATGGGCGTACATGTAAAAGATCCCTTGGCAGTTGGAATTCGATATAACAGTAGCCTGTAGTGCCCTAGCTTAATTTTCCTCATAGCACACTGTATGGCGTATGCCCGTCTTCGTTAGCCCAGTATAGAAGCAGAAAAGTAGGGTGTTAAATCTCATTTCATTTCATTACCCTATTCTTAAATTGATTTTCATATGTTAGTGAATACCCAAGTTGTAGGGCTATAGATAGATACAGTTCTAGAGAGATTCCTGTTTATGTCCTATCTTTAACTTTCAGTTAAGAAATGCGACTGCAGCCAAACTTGAAATGGATCTTAAGCCGTATAAAGAATTTTTTGATGCTGAAGTTATGAGAATTCTCGGTCAAATGGACGGTGCCTCTAAGATTACAGATCTGGTGTATTTAGGATCAGAGTGGAATGCTGCTAATGCTGCTGAACTTCAAGAAATAGGGTAATTTTCTTTTTATACGCTCACATTTTCATGTGGACGTATTATGTCGTCGCCCCTGTCCGGACGTCCGGACGTCCGTCCGTCCGTCCACAATTGTTTGTGGACTCTCTACAGGTCACAATTCTTGTCCGATTTTGACGAAACTTAAAATATAGGTTTATCCCCAAAAGATCTCGGCTGCTTTCGATATTGGCATGTATCGGATCAAAACTTCATGGATTATGGCCCCTGATTGTACGAAAAATCACATTTTTAGCTTGTGCTATAGAGGTCACAATTTTGAATCGATTTTGATGAAACTTTACATGCATGTTTATAACCCAAAGATCTTGGTTCCTTTCGATATTTGCACCTATCGGAACGTAAATTCCTGAATTATGGCCCCTGATTGTCCGAAAATTCACCTATTTTAGTTTGTGGTACCTCTGGAGGTTACAATTATTATCCGATTTGAAAAACCGTTCGATTATATCACCGTTACACCCTAAGGAAGGTTGAGTTCAAATTTCGGAAAAATCGGACCAAAATTACCATACAAAATGGCCGCCGTTCGTACGCAAATACTGTTAAAAAATGGTATATCAAGGTTGTGGACCCTGTAGAGATCACAATTTTAATTCGATTTTGATGAAACTTGAAATGCATGGTTATAACCCAAAGATCTTGGATCCTTTAGATATTTGCGCATGTCGGATTGTAACTTCCTGAATTATGTGGTCCCTCTGGAGGTTACAATACTTATCCGATTTAAAAAATCGTTTGATTATATCACCGTTACACCCTAAGGAAGGTTGAGTTTGAATTTCAGAAAAATGGGACCAAAATTGCCATACAAAATGGCCGCCATTCGTACGCAAATACTGTTAAAAAATGGTATATCAAGGTTGTGGATCCTGTAGAGGTCAAAATTTTAATTCGATTTTGATGAAACTTTAAATGCATGGTTATAACCCAAAGATCTTGGTTCCTTTCAATATTTGCGCATATCGGATTGTAACTTCCTGAATTATGGCCTCTGATTATACGCAAAATCGTCTTGGTTTAGCTTGTGGTCCCTCTGGAGGTTACAATAATTAACCGATTTAAAAAATCGTTTGATTATATCGCCGTTACACCCTAAGAAATGTTGATTTCGAATTTCGAGAAAATTGGGAACAAAATTGCCATACAAAATGGCTGCCGTTTGTACGCGAATACTGTTCCTTTCGTTATTTTCACATATCAATTCATAACTTCCTGAATTATGGCCCCTGATTGTCCGAAAAATTGCCTATGGTCCCTCTGGGGGTCATGATTATTATCTGATTTAAAAAACCTGACTCTATCGCCGTTACACCATACGGAAGGTTGAGTTTGAATTTCAGGGAAATCGGACCATAATTGCCAGACAAAATGGCCACCGTTTGTACGCTAATAGTGTTAAAATATGGTATATCAAGGTTGTGGACCCAGTATAGGTCACAATTTTAATTCGATTTTGATGAAACTTGAATGCATGTTTATAACCTAAAGATCTTGATTCTTTTCGATATTTGCGCATATCAAATTGTAATTTAATGAATTATAGCCTTTGATTGTAGGAAAAATCACTTTCCGTTTTCGCTTGTTCTCTAACCATCTCTTGAAAATGTGGGCGTATCCTGCCTGGCAGTGCCAGCTTACTATCTTTATTTTAATTGTTGTTTCAATTCATTACCTAGTCTCGGTCACCCAGAACCTCCTAGTCTTCAAAGTGCATAATCGGGAGTTTGGTTGTCTTTTTATACGCCCACATTTTCATGTGAAATAATTAATAAAATACAATATCAAAAAAGCATGTTTATAACCCAAAGATCTTGGTTCCTTTCGATATTTGCGCCTATCGGAACGTAATTTCCTGAATTATGGCCCCTGATTGTCCGAAAAATCACCTATTTTAGCTCGTGGTACCTCTGGAGGTCACAATTATTATCCGATTTGGAAAACCGTTCGATTATATCACCGTTACACCCTTAGGAAGGTTGATTTCAAATTTCGGAAAAATCGGACCAAAATTACCATACAAAATGGCCCCCGTTCGTACGCGAATACTGTTAAAAAATGGTATATCAAGGTTGTGGACCCTGTAGAGATCACAATTTTAATTCGATTTAAGATGAAACTTGAAATGCATGGTTATAACCCACAGATCATGGTTCCTTTCGATATTTGCCCATATCGGATCGTAACTTTCTGAATTATGGCCCCTGATTATACGCAAAATCGCCTTTGTTTAGATTGTGGTCCCTCTGGAGGTCACAATTATTATCTGATTAAAAAAATCGTTTGATTATATCACCGTTACGCCCTAAGGAAGGTTGAGTTCGAATTTCAGAAAAATTGGACCAAAATTGCCATAAAAAATGGCCGCCATTCGTACGCGAATACTGTTTAAAAAATGGTATATCAAGGTTGTGGACCCAGTAGAGGTCACAATTTTAATTTTCTATTTTTATGAAACTTGAAATGCATGGTTATAACCCAAAGATCTTGGTTCCTTTCGATATTTGTGCATATCGGATTGTAACTTCCTGAATTATGGCCCCTGATTATATGCAAAATCGTCTTTGTTTAGCTTGTGGTCCCTCTGGAGGTCACAATTATTATCCGATTTAAAAAATCGTTTGATTATATCACCGTTACACCCTAAGGAAGGTTGAGTTCGAATTTCGGTAAAATTCGGAACAAAATTGCCATACAAAACGGCCGCCGCGTGTACGCGAATACTGTTATAAAATGGTATATCAAGGTTGTGGACCCAGTATAGGTCACAATTTTGATTCAATTTTGATGAAACTTGAAATGCATGGTTATAACCCAAAGATCTTGGTTCCTTTCGTTATTTGCACATATCAGATCATAACTTCCTGAATTTTAGCCCCTGATTGTCCGAGAAATCGCCTATGGTCCCTCTGGAGGTCACGATTATTATCCGATTTAAAAAAACGCTTAACTCTATCACCGTTACACCATACGGAAGGTTGAGTTTGAATTTCAAGGAAATCGGACCATAATTGCCACACAAAATGGCCGCCGTTTGTACGATAATAGTGTTAAAATATGGTATATCAAGGTTGTGGACCCAGTATAGGTCACAATTTTAATTTGATTTTGTTGAAAGTTGAAATGCATGTTTATAACCTAAAGATCTCGATTCTTTTCGATATTTGCGCATATCAAATTGTAATTTAATGAATTATAGCCTTTGATTGTAGGAAATATCACTTTTGGTTTTGCTTGTTCTCTATCCATGTCTCGAAAATGTGGGCGTATCCTGCCTGGCATTGCCAGCTTGCTATCTTTATTGTTTCAAGTCATTACCTAGTCCAGCGCTCACGCTGTCGATCGCCATTTCCGCCATTGCGATAAAAATATAATCTTGGCGATAAAATATTCAATCTGGCGGATTTTTTGGCGATAACTTTTTCCTACATGGCGATACTTTTTTACCTTTGGCAATAATTTTTTCTTGTCATAATGACATAAAGCTTTGATTTCCACGCCGAATAGACACGTTACGGTTCATTGCGTCTGGCTGAATGACAGTGAGTCAATTAACAATCAATTAGGTATCAATAGACCTATCTTTTGTCTTTTGATCAATCTCGGATTAGTGTTGATAAGTATTTACAGTAAGAGTAGTAATAAACTAATTAAGAGACAAATGATTTAATTATTTGTTTTCAATACGAATCGGTGGCTTTTTGATGGTTTCTGTAAATTCAAATTGGCGGACACGGTGTCGGTGAACAATACTCGGTCGATTCGTTTGGGATTATTGAAATTATGACGGATGTTTGCTATATTTCTTTCTAAAGTTACCGGTATGTGAATTTGTTAAAATTAGATACCCTTAACCTGTCCGAAGAAGTGATGGCATTTCACAATTATGTTCAATTATCTGATTTATGTGATGTATCTATTACGGCCATTTGTAAATTTGCCTTAACCAAAGACGACATATTTCCAAAACTGTTTGTGATATTAGTAAGCGTTTGCTCACAATTCCTGTTACAACTGCGGAGTGTGAAAGAGGAATTAGTAGTCACATTATATATATAAAAACAAATACCGCAATTCATTAAAAACCAACACGCTCTGTAATTTAATGGTACTAAGCAGTATGTGAAAGGTGGTTTCCCCGGAATTTGAAAAATCTTTCACAAAATGTCCTTCTGAGAAGCAGAGAGGGATATTGTAATTTGTAATAGACTATGTAGATTCTACAGTATATATGTAAATAAAAATTACTGACAATTTTAAACCTTTTTTTAGCGGAAGAAATATATGGCTAAAAAAATTTAAATAAAAATTGGCGGAAAAAAAATGGAACCCAGAGTGAGCACTGACCTAGTCTACTCTTGGTCACCAACACGCCCCTAGTCTTCAACGTGCAGAGTGTCTAAGACCGTTGTCTATATTTACCTTATGTGTTACTAAATAAGATGAATGAGATTGTTAGAGAAATACTTACAGACATGTTGATTGGATGAGATTGTAAGAAAAATACTTACAGACATTTTGATTGGATGAGATTGTTAGAAAAATACTTACAGACATTTTGATTGGATGAAATAGTTAGAAAAATACTTACAGACATTTTGATTGGATGAGATAGTTAGAGAAATACTTACAAACAGTTTGATTGGATGAGATTGTGAGAGGAATACCTACAGACATTTTGATTGGATGAGAAATGCTTACAGACATTTTGATTGGATGAGAAATGCTTACAGACATTTTGATTGGATGAGAAATGCTTACAGACATTTTGATTGGATGAGAAATGCTTACAGACATTTTGATTGGATGAGAAATGCTTACAGTAATTAGTAAGGCTGAATAATGACGAGTTATATTTTTCTATACATAATGGCCACTTTATCATTTGATATTTTTGTTTGTATTTCAGAGTTGGTTTTATATTGAATGTGACGTTAGAGATAGATAATTTCTTTCAAGGAATGTTTAAATATAAGAATATACGATTGCCTGATATACCGGAATCGGATTTATTACGACACTGGGACAAGACATATGATTTTATAGATAAAGCCAGGTAATGTTTACAGGTGTTTGTTCATCTTTAATAGAAGGCTTGATCTCGCTCTAGCTATCTTATCAAGGCCTTGTAAGGTATACAGGTGTTGGTTTTAAAAACAAGAAGATGGCCCGAGTGGGGGGGCTAGGGTGCTAAGAAGATGGCCGCAATTACTCTTTTCGCCTATAACCCCCCCCCCCCCTCCCAATCAAGAATTGCTGCCGGTGGAAACAATTCTTGATTGCGTTTAAAATTTCAGTACAATTACTTTATTCTGTACAAAGCTAATGGAAACTCTTCATAATGCTCATTTTCTTGATTTGCCATGATTAAAATGAAGTCTTGATTGTCAGTACCTTTATCGGCGATGTCTGAGTGATGTCATACATGAGGGTTGGAAGGCTGAATGGTTAGCGTGAATGGTTAGTGTGCGTGCTCTGTATCATAAAGCCTGTCATTGAGTATATACAGAGTCGCAGATATGGCGAACATTGGGTAAACCACTTTAATGTCTCGGCTATCCGATCCGATGGTCTAGAGAATTGATTATGGGCTTGTCAGTATGCTTGGTTAATCTCTGTTCAGGTTTTCAAGCGACAATTATTTGTCTTGTATCGTTTCAGGAAAGAAAATTCTAAAGTTTTGATTCATTGTAAAATGGGTATAAGTCGATCTTCAGCTACAGTAAGTACCATTTCAGCTCTTCTAGATTGTAAATTAATCATGCATGTCTGGATGAGTTCAAAATTACGCTATTTCAATAACCAAGTCCGGTTATCCAAATAATTCCCACTTGTTTATATTATTTTAAACAACACTGTCAAATGGGTTGGGATATATGCAAATAATTATTTTATAATGTAGCTCTTGAGTCGTCTCTCTGTTCACCATTAAACGGAAGCAGTTGCTCCGGTGATACAGAACTGCGCCTATCTACCCGAGACTTATTTTGTGGTCCGGTCCCTGACGACTATATAAAGGGAACATCTACACAGTCTCACTTAAGCCTAAACTGAACGAAACTAGGAGCTTCATGAGAGAAATCTGGGACAGCTACTAGTTACTCATAGATTTCTATTTTTAGATTCCTACATACAACAGAATTATTAAAATAGAATTCTATCATTTGTTATTCCCGAAATGACCTAGTTTCTGTCAAGTGGAAGTTAAACCCAATTTCTCTCTCTCTTATGAGGTCTGTCATTGATACATGACACTGAGTAGGGTCCCCTGTCCAACCTCATGGGTTTTTTATCGGTCCTCTGGTTTCCTCCCACTGCTTGCTTAATAAGACCCCTACACACAAGCGAGTTATTGAACTAAAAGTGAAGCATATATAGCTCCGAAATGACCTAGTTTGTTTTGAGTGGAAGTTAAACCCCATCTCTCTCTCTCTCTATAACAGACGATGGCGTTTTTGATGAAGGATAATAAATGGTCGTTCGAAGAGGCGTGTAAATACGTTAAAGAAAGAAGAAATTGTGTGAATCCTAACGAAGGATTTAGGGAACAACTGAAGACATACGAGGGAATTTTAAAAGCCAGGTGAGTGTGAAGCAGATATAACAACAACTTTGGGGTTTTGTTTTGTAAGAATAACGTAACGCTAGGGGTGAAAAACTGTGCGACTGTTCGTTTTCTGTCAAGGTGTATTGATGTACCCTTTTGCCGTTGAGGGGGGTTGGATGACTGAATGGTTAGTGTGCCCTTGCTGTATCATAAAGCCTGTCATTGAGTCAACTGGCATGGTTTTGAATCCCTGGTTGTATGTGGCAAGAAGTAGGATCGCCTGTCAGACTTTGTCAGTGGTTCAGGAAGGAGGGCCTGACATGGACAGTTGTCTAGTCGTTTGGATGAGATGAAAACCCAAAGACCTGTGTATACATTGGCGTGCAAGAAATATATCACTTAGCATATAAGAGTAAGCCATTCTTGAAAATGGGCGTCCTCGCTGGAGATAAAGGGCCATAATTTAATAGGGGAGCCGGTCCAACGGGACCTCATTGTGTACCACACAGCATTGTTTTCCTGTACATTCAATTATAACTGATGTGTTAATAAAAGTTAGTTTTTGTCGTTAATATGGAATTTAATTCCTATACATCGAAACACAGTCCTTTTACTATCGATAAAGTCGCTTGGAACTGGTGACGCCTGGTGGGAATTCCTTCACCAAATGTGTGAAGTGAAAATTGTCTTGCGTATTTCAAGACAAGGACAGTTGTCTAGTTTTAGGATGGGACGAAAAACTGAAGACCTGTGTATACACTAGCGTGCACGAAGAAGATCCCTTGGCAGTTGGAATGAATAACGTCCTATCTTGTTTATTTCAGTAATCAAAGGCAGATATTTCATCATATGTCACAGCGAGCGAATCCGTCGAGAAGCCAATCAGAAGATACGGAAGATGAACAGGATTTTTTAGAGAACGGGGCTTATGTGGGGATTGAGCCATCTGAATTACCCCTACGTAAGCCCAATATATCGTTACAAGAATCCGATTATATTGCACAGTTCCCCATAGGTAAGTAAAGCTTTCCTCCCACTGCTAAAGACTCCTACGCGCAAGTAAACTATTGAAATAAAATTAAACCATATGTTAGTCCCGAAATGACCTAGTTTCTCTCAACATTACACCCCATTTCTCTCTCTCTCTCTCTCTCTCTCTCTCTCTCTCTCTCTCCATAGGTACATGTAAGATCATTGCTCCACGCCCAAACATAGTGAACAGTCCATATGCTGATTACACTATTTTGCCTGATGACTCTATTTTGCCTATACCGGTTTTTTAGGACTTTGAATTTTGTCTAATGGTTTGGATTGTTCGTACTTTGTTTTATTTTATTTTTATAGTTAAAGATGTATTATTAGCTATATCTGCCTATTGCTGGTCTATAGTTTGTTTTCAAGTGTTATATAAGATATTATTTAGATATTTATTCACATGGCAAGACCATAATTACCAGTCTTGGGTGGTGGATGGTCGAATGGTTAGCATGTGTTCACTGTATCATAAAGTCTGTCATTGAGTCAACTGGCTTGGTTTCGATTCCCCAGTTGTACAAGAGGAGGGGTAGGATCTCCTGTCCAACCTTGTGGGTTTTCTCCAGGTCCTCAAGTTTCCTCCCACTGCTAAAGACCCCTACGTGCAAGCAATTTATTAAAAATAGAATTTAACTATGTTAGTCCCGCAAAAATGACCTAGTTTGTGTGACTGAATGTTTAACACTAGTCCTCCCTCTCTCTCTCTCTTTTTCCCGAAAGACCTAATATTTTTGGTTTGTGTCCAGTAGAGGTTAAACACCATTTCTAACCCTCTTTCCCTCACGCTTTAACCATTCGGCCATCCAATCACCCTGCTTATTAACAGAAGCCTGAAATTTTCCCTGGCAATGTCAGTGATGGGTGCCATATTTTAATTGTTTAAACTCGTATTTTCCAGGTGTGAGTATTCCTATCGAACCCGATCTAGAAACCGGATCGCGAAGTGCCGACTCTATGGAGGAGTCCCTACCAGACGTGCACTCTCCTACTCCCTTCCACGAGAACGTCGCCAAAACGGGGAGTTACCACTTCAATCTACGACATTCAAACCTGGTCAGTGGAGAGGTGGCAGGGGCTGACTTGCCTTACGATACTTCGTCAGATGACAGCCAGGACGACAACGACGAAGGCATCAATATTCTCGGCCGGGAATCAAGATCTACTACACTGATGATGAGTTCCTCCGTGCCTTCAGGACCAAGTGCTTTTAAGGATGATTTTTCGTGGATCAAATCCAATCTTTCAGACGGCGAAAGTTCTCCGTCCGTTGACCAATCCACTGTGGCCCCTGTTCTTATTATTGCCTCTGACTTCAACTATCTCCCCCCGCCAGATCTGAACACCACCGACTTCAAAAAGCTTGATCCAGGCCTTGAAACTAAACAGACCAGCGTGGAAATGAACGTGGACGTGCCTTCGACTAAAGCCTCCACGATGTTTGACACTGGAATTAAGGATTATTATATGAAAGAAGCTATACCTTGGAATTCGGGAACAGTTCAGCAAATCCGAGCCGGTCTCGTGAACACAAGTTTAACCGATAACGCGATAGACAATGACACGACGAATACTCTCAAAACAAAACTAATTAAAGAGGAACTTTTGCTATCACCGAGTGTCGAATTAACGGAACATCCCGCCAAAGTTAACGAGAGGGGAACTCTGGGAATGAAGTGTTCACACAGCTGTTCGGAGTTGATGTCGATGGATAGCGAGGCGGAGAGACCGTCTAAACGTCAATGCCCTGTGTCTTTGTATGAAATTGAACAGATAACTCTACCAGAGGGGATTGTCAGAAAGACTATGTTAGAAATAGAGAGTAAAGCCAGGTTAGAAGCCTTCATTACACCTAAATATTGTTGTATTAAAATGCTAGGTTATAATAATAATAATAATAATAATCTCGTCATTTTACAAGGGTAGCAAATTAGGCCTGAGGCCTTTTTCCAATTTGGCCCTTGGCACAGATCGTGCGAATGATTTCGATCATTACTGCAGGAAGAAACCGAAGAACTCGGGGGGGAAACCTGCCTGATCGGACGGAAGACCGAATATCCCTCTCACTTACAACGATAAAGTTCTTGTCCTGAGCTGGGATTGAACCCTCGTTGTGTTTCTGACTGTCATACGATGCGTTACCATACGATTATCGAGCTGCATAGTCAAGATCTCCATAGGCTTTATTGCTGCTGCTTGGGCAAAATTTCCCTCATAGAAAGACTGTATGGCGTACTCTAGTCTCCATCAGCCCAGTTTGGAGCAGAAAGTAGGAAGTTAAACGTCAGTGTACAAGAGACCGCAGGGGATTGAATGGCCAAATGGTTAGCATGTGCGCACTGTATCATAAGGCCTGTCATTGAGTCAACTGGTGTGGTTTTCCATTTCCTGGTTGTAAGTGACAAGGAGTAGGGTCGCCTCTCCAACCTCCTGGGTTTTCTCCAGGTCCACCAGTTTCCTCCCACAAATTATTGAAATAAAATTGAACCATGTGTTAGTCCCGAAAGACCTAGTTTATGTCAAATGGATGTCAAATATCATTTCTCTCTCTCTCTCTTTTATTACACCCAACTACAATCTGATTAGAAGACAGATCCAATTTCGTTTCGTTTTTGTAGTTCATAATTTCGATTTCACTTGTCTTTACTACACTTTGATCTAGAAGACTTGTTTTTTAACTCATGTTCTGCTTGAAATGAGGGGTCAGCCAATCAAATGGTCTGTTGACTCGACTGTTTGACCTTTTTGCGTGAAACTGTGGGAAAACATTAGCAGCGATAGAAATCAAAACAAAGCAAAAGTAGATTAAAAAAAACAATCCGGTCGCTAATTGATAAATCGAATGACTGACGTTATCGGTTTTAATTTTGCCCTGACCTCAAAGAATGTGAACTTGGTGGATCTACATGTTCATGTAGTGTAGGCATGAAAAACAAAACAAATTTTCTACTAAAAATTGTATTTTATCTTTAGTTTTGAGAAACAGGGCCCTGGTTTTTACTGTTTTAACCATTCGAAGACCAAAACTTTGCTCAACCCCATGATTCATTTCTCTATTGCATGTGTTGACTGAGATATTGACATTCTCCAACCTAGTAGGTCTTCTCCGGGTCCTCCCATTTCCTCCCACTGAAAAAGACTCCTACACACATGCGAATTATTGAAATAAAATCAAAACCATACGTTAGTCCCAAAATGACCTAGTTTGTGTTGAGTGGACCTTATACCCCATTTTTCTCTCTCTCTATTGCATTCTCCAACCTCGTGGGTTTTCTCCGGGTCCTCCGATTTCCTCCCACTGCAAAAGACCCCTACGCACAAGCGAATTATTGAAATAAAATTTAACCATATATTAGTCCCGAAATGACCTAGTTTGTGTTGAGTGGACCTTATACCCCATTTTTTCTCTCTCTCTATTGCATGTGTCGACAAGAGCTATTGACATTCTCCAACCTCGTGGGTTTTCTCCGGGTCCTCCGATTTCCTCCCACTGCAAAAGACCCCTACGCACAAGCGAATTATTGAAATAAAATTTAACCATATATTAGTCCCGAAATGAACTAGTTCCTGATCGAAGAGTGGTCGTTTAACTCCATTTCTCTCTCGCTCTTGGCATTCTGATATTTTCTGCTCAGGAGAGGGGTTTATATAGGCGTTGCCTGTTCCCCAATTCCCTCAGTTTCTGATTATAAATATTGCTTATAATATATAAAAAAAATATATTTTCTGCTTATAGACCTATTCCACCTGATCTTGAAGAATTTGTCAAACCAATTCAAAGGTCATCTAGTTTAAAAGAAGCCACAGAAAAAGCCAAGGCAAAGAGAGCCGAGAGAAGGAAGACTTGTTCTCCGATTGTATCACCATCGAATCCGTCCGAACAATCCTTGCCTACTGCTGCTAGCTACGATGATAATTCCGACAAGTGCCCCCCTACTCCCCGACCCCTCGTGATATTAGAAGGTAATAAGCCACCGTCGGTTTCTAGTCCAGAATGCAATGCGCCGGAAGTTGTCATCACTGGCGTGACAACGGATGAATCGACAGACGCAGTAGATGTGGTGGACGCGGAAGATATTAAAGTCTATAAATATGGAAGTGAAGTCGTTCCGTTAAAGAGTGGTATCGTGCAAAAACACAAAAAAGGTAAATAAATAATCAATCTGAAAAATTAAAGTCTGTTGTCGTTGAGCTGCACAGTCAATTAGCTTAGCATAGATAAGATTTTTTTGTAACGAAACATCCATTGAGAACAGAATACTTGTCATAAATATCATAAAGTTGTTCTGTTAAAGTGTGGTATCGTACAAAAACACAAAAAGAGTAAGGTAGATAAAAATATCTATACATTTTTAAAAATAATAAGACTCTTTGTCTTGTCAAACACATTTTAACGAAACGACCTTTCCATTACTAAAAAAACAAGTGAAGCTCCATTCAGAACTTCCTCCAAGGGCAACCACTCTAAATAATAAAGATAACTCTTGACAATTCCTAACACAATCAGACCACTAATGAATTGTCCTTAACACACAGTCATGGACCACCTTCTGAAGGCAGAACTGCCAGAAATGGTTGATTTCAAATTCCTTGCCCGATCCATAACTTCAGAACCAGTCGTCTCCCCAACCTCCCAGTCAACGCCTGGATCTCCAGTAGACCCGATTGACCAGCCACGTAGTAAACCCTTTCCCAAACATGAAATACAGTCAGTACAGCCGCTTTAGGTTGGAATATCTAGCAGGATGGATACAGTGCCACCTGCTACTTCATCTCAAGAATCAAATACAGCGCCCCCTGTCTTTAGTGTGGTCCCCTATTGAACAAAGAATAAGAAATTGCATGGTAGTCCAGAAATATCTTAGTTTGTGTTGAGTGGACATTATTATATCCCATTTCTCCCCTCACTCTTTCTCTCTTTCTATTTCTCTATCATTGAGCACCCAATCAGGAATTCAAAACATAACTATCTTTTTGTATTGTAGAATTTGAAACCATGGTAACATCTGACAGTAATGAATCTGATGTAGGTAGTCCCGCCGAGTGTAAGGATATCGCATCCGTTACTACAAGTACTACTTCACACATTCCACTTACGCCGCCGTCGCAGCAAAAAGACAATGTGAGTCAAAAGGTCACGAACGATGCAAAAAGTTGTGAATCTCACGGAGCCGTCGCCGCGCATCATCCGACGAACCGTGTAAAAAAAGAAAAATGTCCGTACAACGAAGAAGTGATGGATTATATTCACGACATGGGCTCGATGTTGAGTCAGAAAACTTCGGAAGACGAGATGGACACTGTCGATACCACAAGTGCTGTTTTTAACGTGGTGCGGGATATCGAACGGAAGACAAAACCGGAGAAAAAACATGAGAAAAAAATAGTGATAATTGACAGCGAGGGTAAAAAATATAAAACTCAGCAGAAATCGACGACGACGACGTGTTCAAATGAAAAAGTTCAAACCTCTTCAGCAAAAACAGGATCTCCACAAAAATCAAAATTTTCGCAAGAATTCATTTCTGTGACGGAACTAAGGGATCGATCTATACTTGATTTAGATATAAACAGTGAAACTGTCCACCATGACATGCAGACTTCGGTGGATGCAAGTCCTGTATCATCGCCTCCAACAGAAACTGGCCCCAGTAGCACCAGATGTACGCCGCCGCAAGACCACGATCATTCTGTTGTTAAGCATCTACTGTATCGCTTTGAGACTCCGAAAGATACTAGCCAGGTCTTCGACGATATAAACAACAAATCGGCTCCGATACAGAAACCTGATCCCGTGAAGCAGCCGGAGATCCTTGAACGACGGAATTTGTTGGACGAAGTGATCGACGAATCGGAAGAGGACAGTCATTTATCTCCGGAATATGTTCAAATGAGAAACAAACTGGTACCTGTTGATCCAGGGTTTACGCAAAAAACGCGAACAAACTCTTCAGACGTGGTGGCCCTTCGACAGGCTTTACGGACAAAATCTGTGAGCGACGCTGCTCCTACGTTTACTTCTCGTAACGTGAACTTTACAGCGAGCGGGGAATCGCGAGCGGTGAGACGTGTTCAGCATGGTGCTAGCCATCCACTAGCAAGACTCGGTGCCAACCCATTCTATAACACCATGTAAATAGTCCGTGTAGATTCTTGTTTTTGTTTGTTCGTTTAGCAAGAATTGGTGCCAATTCATTTTATAACACTGTGTGTAAATAATCTATTTAGATTCTTGTTTCTTGTTTTTTGTTCGTTTAGCAAGAATTGTTTTTGTAGGGAGAACACTAGATCGAAGACGGTCCTTAACATTTTATGACGTCATATGTGAATTGTGGGTTAGGGTAAGGGCTAGGACCTGCAGATTTTGTCAAGAGTCTGGAGATGTAGTATAGACAGGGCTAGCCCTAACCCTAACCCTGGGCCAAGCCTAACCCTTACCCTAACTCACATATGACGCCAGGGTATTGGCTAGGACCTGTATATTTCGTCCAGAGTCTCGAGATGTAGACAGGGCTAGCCCTAACCCTAACCCTGGGCCAAGCCTAACCCTTACCCTAACCCACATATGACGCCAGGGTATGGGCTAGGACCTGCAGCTTCCGCCAGAGTATCGAGATGTAGATACGGCTAGCCCTAACCCTGGGCTAAGCCTAACCCTTACCTTAACCATAATCCACATGTGACGTCATAAAATGCTATGGTCCGTCTTCGATCTAGCGTTCTCCTTCTTGTAGACTATTACAGGAAGTTGTTCATTGACTTTGTTTCATGTTATTATATTATATTATTATTCAAGCGTGTACGACGAAGTTACCATATGTAAATTATATTCTTGTTTTAAACCCACGTCATAACACTGTAACCAGGGTCAGGGCCGGCGGAAGCAATTCTTGATTGGGGGGGGGGGGCTTCCATCCTAGGTCCTTATAGGCGAGGGTCCAGGGACCGCAATAAGCTGGAGTAAAGCCTACTCCGCCGTGTCTGCGTGTAAAATTTAATCTTGTTAATCTAGCACTAATTTCTTTCACTTTCATTTAATATCAAATCTTTGTTTAAAAACTTGTAAAAATCACCAGTTTTTAACAGTGATCAAGAAATTAAACATTTGTAAATTGGACACTCATAACCAAAATTGAATGGTCAGCTTTAGACTGGACTGTACCCCAATCCTATTCAGTATCTGAATAAAATATTGTTTAAAAAAAAAAAAACACAAGTTAAAATTAGATGATTTTTAGTCATTTTAAACAATTTTTTCCAGTTTTTAAACAAAAAATTGATACCGAATGAGCGTGGAAGCAATTAGTGCTGAATACACAAGATTAAACGATACCTGGGTGACAGTGTTATGAGTACCCATTCACTATAGATAGATGAAGTTTCTATTATTTATACAAAATGAGCTTTTAAGTTATTTATTCATAAAAACTAATTTATTAACTAAATCAATCTGATTATAACACAGATCTTTTTTCAGTTTGTTTTTTTATGGTTCAAAATTTAGTTTTATTAGTCTTTACTACACTAGGATCTGGAACAGTTGTTATATAATCGGTGTTTTTGGAATTAATTGGTCTGTCACGGCGAGTTCTTGGCGTGCCAAACTGTGGTTAAACCACTGAAAACATCAACGCTTGATTGATCAATCAATGTCGGACATCATAGGGTCTATAGCCACTCGTAAGGCCCCTGACATGACTTTCCAGTACAACTGGCCAGATCTTCATGTAGTGTAGGCCATCGAAAGTAAAATATAAAACGAAACGAAATATAGATCTGTATTTTAGTTTAATCAGATTGTAACTAAATCAACTAGTGTATTCTGGGATGTTGAGTTTAAACATTGAACAGGCCTGGAGATACCGGTTGTTGACGTACCTGACAAAATGTCAGGCACGTATAATAAAATACTACCTGACATCCTTAACTTAGTGCCAGATATGTATTAATAATATCATTAAAAATAACAAATCAGTGCTGGACAAAATGACAGGCACCAGAGGTTTTGTGCCTGACAAAGTCTGAATCTGTGCCTGACATTGTCAGTGACAGGTGCCTTATTTCCAGGCTTGCCCTGAAGCCAAATAGCATTTTGGATATCGACCCTTAGTGTTCGCAATATGATAATTATGTCTAAAATGTGTCAAAGCCTAGAAAGAAACCGTTGAAAAAAACCAGAGTTATTTATTCACCAAAAATGTTTTTTTTATACTTTTACATTTGACCCTTTTCTGTGAGGCGTTCTAGACCTGGCCCCAAGTTCACAAAGTATTCTCAGACAAAAGTTAAGAATTTACTTATAATTGTTGGACTTATTTAATAGCCTTTCAAAAAACTTTTGTTGTTTTAATGTATCAAATACATCAATAAGAAACTGTTCAAAGTTGTGTGTTTCTGGATCAAAGATATTTCTCACGAACAGTGATTGAAAGTTGAGTAAATTTCCTTACTTAAGTCTGAGAATGCTTTGTGAACTCAGGGCCTGAAGTAAAAAAACTTCAAAAATTTTGATCCAAAGTGTTCACAAAATGATCGTAAGGCCTAATATATATGTGTGTGTGTCATAAAACCAAGTGAAAAATATATTTGTAAACTGTTCTATATATAGAATTTGTCTTGAATCAATGCTTTTAATATTTAGTGAAATACCTTTTATTAGGGGGCATTCATTGCTTGTAAATTGAAGCTTTATAACGTTAAAAATCTACTGAAACACAATAAAAAACGCAGCACTTTCATATATAACTAAATGATTGAAGATCTTGTTCGAGAGATACATGATTGCGTAAACGCATCCCAGATGAGTTCTCTCAAACGGTGGTGGAAATCATGATTGTTTTGATCGAGGACACAGGGTTAGGGTCAGTAGAACTTCTATTTCCCCTTGTCAGTGATGCAGGACAGTTGACCTGGCTAGTGACAATGTATAATCGTTTGGATAGTGCGAAAGCTGTGGTCCCATGTACATGTTGGCGTGCAAGTACAAGAACCCTTGATAGCTGGGATTCGATATAAGAGTCAGCCGTAGAGCCATTGTCTTGGGAAAAATTCCCCTGGTGGACATCATGATTGTTTTGATCGAGGACACAGGGTTAGGGTCAGTAGAACTTCTATTTCCCCTTGTCAGTGATGCAGGACAGTTGATCTGGCTAGGGACAATGTATAATCGTTTGGATAGTGCGAAAGCTGTGGTCCCATGTACATGTTGGCGTGCAAGTACAAGAACCCTTGATAGCTGGGATTCGATATAAGAGTCAGCCGTAGAGCCATTGTCTTGGGAAAATTCCCCTGGTGGACATCATGATTGTTTTGATCGAGGACACAGGGTTAGGGTCAGTACAACTTCTATTTCCCCTTGTCAGTGATGCAGGACGGTTGACCTGGCTAGGGACAATGTATAATCGTTCGGATAAGACAGAAAGCCACGGTCCCTTGTGCAAGTACAAGAACCCTTGATAGCTGGAATTCGATATAAGAGTCGACCGTAGAGCCACTGTCTGGGAAAAATTACCCTGATATCACAATGCCTGTCTTCATTAGCCCAGTCTGTGTAGAACAGTAGGATATTAAACACCATTTCATAATTACTGCAGCCATTGCCCTGGTAGTTTAGGGGACATTACATTACCTTCTGCAGACTGGACAATCGTTTCCAGCAGGCCAACGACAGTACTCAGTGGCGGATTTAGCTCAACCAAGGCCTGAGGCAGCAGTTGCTGGCTGGAAGGACTATAAGGACCTGTTTAAAATGGCGTGGGCCTAATTAATTTCGGGTTAGGGCCTATGCTGGTTCCCGTTGGACCTAAACAACACCCCCTAACATTCATTGTCTATGCGTTTTTAATCGTATAAGACAAATTTTTACAAATGTTTTTTTTACAAAATCTTTGGGCCTGAGGCTGCAGCCTCATCAGCCTCAATGAAAATCCGCTACTGACAGGACTGATACTATACCTTAAATAGTAACACCAACCTCATGGATATTCTTGGGTCCTCCCGTTTCCTCCCACTCCTAAAAACCTCTACGCACAAGTAAAATAAAATTGAACCTAAAATAATCTAGTTTGACTCGAGTTCACTTAAAACCCCATTTTTGTGTCGAGTGTAGATAACCCATTTCTCTCCCTCTGCAACAGCAACATCTGAGAGATATCCCACTCTCTGCTTCCTGTATAGCCGAGTCAACTGGCATGATTATGAATCTCGGGTTGTTCGTGACAATAAGTAGGGTCGTCTGTTCAACCTTGTGGGTTTTCTCTGAATCCTCCAGTTTCCTCCCACTGCTAAAGACCCCTACCCGCAAGTAAATTATTGAAATAAAATTAAACCATATGTTAGTCCCGAAATGACCTAGTTTGTGTAGAGTGGATGTTAAACCCAATTTCTCTCTCTCTTGTTATGGCCGCTGTGTGTGGTGTTTGAATTTCTGTCTTGTGTCGGTAAAAAATCATTCTACAATCTGCAGCATTATTTGACGCCAGCAATCACAGTCAAATGAAATGAAATGAAATGGGGTTATGCACCTAACCTAGACTTATGGAAGACAGGCATGCCTTACAGTGTGCTATGAGGGAAATTTTTGCCCGAGCAGCAGCGCTACGGCCTACTTTTACGTGCACGCAAATGTGTACATGGGACCCTCGGTTTTTCGTGCAATCCGAATGACTAGATAGCTGTCCTTGTCAAGCCCTCTGTTCTGCATCACTTAAAAGGGGAAACCACACTGGAAAACCTGGATGTACTTTCTCGGCCAATGCTGGGATCAAACACCTGACCTCCAGGCTAGCGAGCCAGCGCCTTACCCACTTAACCACATGATCCCCCCAGCAAATGAGACGTGCGTTTTTATTGCTTCTCGGTTTCATAGTGTCTTAAAAATTTGGTTGCAAAATGGGATAA
The DNA here is from genome assembly GCA_917208275.1 of Patella pellucida. Lineage (NCBI taxonomy): Eukaryota > Metazoa > Mollusca > Gastropoda > Patellidae > Patella > Patella pellucida. The sequence continues at coordinate 4,462,966 of OU795041.1, forward strand.
ACAACAATTTTTATAACCATTTTATATGCCTTATGTCTCAATGTGTCTCGCAGAAGGGAAAATATTTATCTGAAAAAAAAAATAATAAAAGAACAATTTTGAAGTTTGTGTCTGACAATAGATAGGGCATTATTTTGTACATTATATCAGTAAAAAAAACAAGGCCCCGAGTTCACAAAGCATTCGAAGTTAAGAATTTACCTACTCAAAATTGTTTGCCTAAAATATAGCCTGTTATAAAACTTTTGTTGATTTAATACATCAAATACATTAAACATGCATTATTCAAGAGTTAAATCTGCCTAGTGCAGGTCTTTATTTGGGCATGAAATGTTTTCTAAAGTATTAATTAGACATTAATTAACTGATCCAGGCCTTAATCAACTTTGGATGGCATCAGATTGCTCCGATACTAAACAGATTTAAACGTTTCAGCGGTTAATCAAATATGGCGCACCTTAACGCTTCGAGTCGTAGCTTTGATCAACCAGGTCCGTGGTTGAAATTATTGCACAGGTCGGTCAAATCTTTAAATGCCTATATCTTCGCTTGCAATAGAGTAATTTGAATGAAATTTTCAAATTATTCATTTTACATCATCTACTTTCGAACTATATCTTGAATAATGTAACTTTAATTAGATTAGAAAACCATTTGCAATGTTTTGTGTTTCTGGATCAAAGATATTTCTCATAAACAGTGATTGAAAGTTGAGTAAATTCTTTACTAAGCCTGAGAATGCTTTGTGAAACTGGGGTTCGAGCCCCGTTTCTCGAAATATTAACTAAAGATAAAATCCAAATACTTCAGTTTGATTTGCTAAGCACTAAAATCAATCTAATATTATCCAATCAAATTACTAAAAATTGGATTTTATATTGGTTAAAAGTTCATGAAACATGCCCCAGGTCTCTAGGATACATTTATAGTTTGATTACCTCCCTTTGCCTCTGAGATCTTGATAGTTCAGATTAGAACCAGTCCCAATTGAAGCATGTCCAAAGAGCGCATGCACCATCCTACGGGTATTCAGTTATAACTGGAGTACAGGGATGAAGTATCTAATTCAAGAACTTTTAAACATCTCGAGTCTGCAACCATTTGGCCACAATTCCTACATTCTGATTAAAACACAGATCCTATTTCATTTCGTTTTTTATAGTTCAAAATTTTGATTTATTTGCTTGTCCTTACTACACTAGGATCTAGAAGAGTTGATATATAACCCCGTGTTCTGGTCGATGTGAGGGATTAGCCAATGAAATGGTTTGTTCTTGACATGTGATGCATAGAACTGTGGGTATCCTGCTAGAAACGTCAACACTGAATGGTTAATTAAGGAAACGAAATATGAATGAAGGTCTCAGTCACACTATTATGAATTTTATTTTTTTAGGATCAATTTTATCTCAAAAAAATAAATCCATATTTTCTGGGTTCTAAGTAAAATAACATATTGGAGAATCTGTAATGTCAATGGCCTCTTGGTTGAAAGGAGAAAGTCACTATATTCTAAGCCATCAATTATGCAAATTGCTAAATGGCCGCCTCTCCAGACCAACAACCCGCGAAACTGGGTTGGTGAGTTGAACGACACCACAGATAGAAATTGATAAATTAAATGTTGATTCACGTACAGAAATATGTCAACATGTCCGTGTGGACGGACAGGTGGGAGGTCCGAAGGTGTTTCGGAATCTGTACGTGTATTAATCGTGTTGGAATTTTGCGACTGTAGTGGGTATTTCGAGATATATCGTCTGGGCGTGTGGGTGGTGTTTTGAGATCTGTACGTGTGTGTATTATTCTTTTGGACGTAAATGTTGGAATTATGCGACTTTCTCAGAATTTTCTTACTCTGTGGAGGGGCAGGTCAGTGGAAGTTTCAAGGTCTAACTTAGGGGCAGGTGGGTGATTTTTTTTCGAGATATACGTGAATTATTCGTTTGGACGCAAATGTTGGAATTTTTTCTACTGTCTCACCGTTTTCTTACTCTGTGGCCGTTGAGGTGGGCATTTCGATCAAAATCTATCGTATACGTGGATTATTCGATTGGACGCAAGTGTTATTACTTTGTCAACTCTCGTTATCTTGTATAAAAAACAATGTTAGAATATAAATGTATTTAATTTGTATATGTAGACCATTTTTAATGTTTTTTCGCTTGTTGTAAATATCTGTGATAAACAAATATATTATCGTTATTCTTTCACGTCAGCGTCCTATCAGTTCATCATTTCATATCAGTAACAACATTTACCGTACATACATACGGGCCCGTATCTACAACAGGCCCGTAGCCAGGGGGTGGCACCGGGGGGCAACTGCCCTCCCAATACTGAGTCTTGCCCCCCCAATATCACAAGAAAATTGGCCTTTACCGCAAAATTCATGCAGATGCCCATGCTAGTTGGCCCTCACGAAAACATATTTGCCCCCCCCCCCCAAAACAACTTCCTGGCTACGGGCCTGATCTACAGAGGGAGGGGGGGTGAACCACTACTGCGATTGGAGTAAGGCGGAAGAGGTTTGTAATGGAACCAGTTCTATATATACCATAAGACCTCGCCTGACCAACCTCGTGGGTTTTCTGCGGGTCCTCCGGTGTTCCCCCACCAGCTAGAGTGCCTAAAGACCCCTAAGCGCAAGCGACTGATTGAAATTTTTAATTTTTAAAAAAAACCATGGTAGTCCCCTGAAATGACCTAGTTTGTGTCTAGTTGACTTTAAACCCTATTTCATTCTGTCCCCTGTGGCATTTATGAGGCATTCATATCTTGTTTCACAGAAATCAGGAAATTTTGAGGAATCCCCCCCCCCACTCCCAAAGAATACCATCATACCCAATAATACACATTTAACAAAATTGATTTATTTTATTTCATAGAAATAGCCAGTGTTCATTTTTATATATATATAGTAGTTAGGTTTGTATTACAGCTGTATATACCGATATATAATATATACCAAAAATTACTAATATTTGGGTGGAATAATCTATATTTAAATAACTTTTACATTAGTGCCAAGATCTTTTGGCCTTTATGGGGGGGGGGGGGAATTGCCTAGTGGTCTAGAGTGTTTGTTGAAGTATAGATGGGGGTTGGGGTGGTCTAGAGTGCCGCACTTCGACCTCTAGCTTGCCGGCCACCTCTGGCTTGCGGCTGTGGTTTCAAGCCCTGGTGTGAGCGTATGTGGCATGGAGATAGGGGCGTATTCTCAACCTTGTGGGTTTTCTCCAGGCACTCCGGTTTCCTCCCACTGCTGAAGACCCCTACGTACAAGACAATTATTGAAATAAAATTAAACCATATGTTAGTCCCGAAATGACCTAGTTGTGTTGAGGGGACGTTAAACCCCATTTCTCTCTCTCTCGACCTTTATGGCGTCTTAGATATTAGCACTGAAGACGCTGTAAAGGCCGAAAGATCTTGGCACTAATGTAAAAGTTATTTAAACATGCATTATTCAAGAGCAAAATCTGCCTATTGCAGGTCTTTTTTTGGGCATGAAATGTTTTCTAAAGTATTAATTAGACATTAATTAACTGATCCAGGCCTTAATCAACTTTGGATGGCATCAGATTGCTCCGATATTAAACAGATTAAAACGTTCAGTGATAAATCAAATATGGCGCGGCCAGACGCTTCGAGTCTTAGCTTTGATCAACCAGGACTGTGGTTGAAATTATTGCACAGGTCGGACAATTCTTTAAATGCCAATATCTTCGCTTGTAATAGAGTAATTTAAATGAAATTTTCAAATTATTCATTTTACATCATCTACTTTCGAACTAGTATAGCAAGAATGGCTAGTTCTTATCTATATCTTGAATAATGTAACTTTAAATATAGATTATTCCATCCAAATATTGGTATTTTTGGTATATAAATCTAAGAGTTTGTTCTTTTAAACTGTTTAATTATATATATATATATATATATATATATATGTGTATCTATATGTATGTGTTATTATTTTCAGTAGACCATTGTTATTGTTATTTGTAAACATTTTAAGATCCTAGGGCCTGTTTCACGAAATTTTAACTTAAGATACAATCCAAATTTTAGTATATACTTAAATCTGATTGGCTAAGCGCTAAAATCAATCTAATACTATCCAATCGAATTACTAAAATCGGATTTTATCTTAGTTAAAAATTTCGTGAAACAGGCCCCTGTTGTCATTCAAGGAATTAAGCAGAATTAAAACATGTGTGCCTGTAAATAGGCCTTGGAAATAACGGTTTTTGATGTACCGGACAAAATGTCAGGCACTAATGAGATATAGTACCAGCATTTTTAACTTAGTGCTGGACATGTATTAATAATATCATTAAAAATAAACAGTTTTACATGTACCTGACATTCTCAACTTAGTGTTGGACATGTATTAATAATATCAATAATAAAGACAAATCAGTTCCGGACAAAATGACACCAGGCCTGCAAGTAAAGGTTTTAGATGTACCGGACAAAATGTCAGGCACTAATGAAATATGGAACCAGATATTTTTTTGACTTAGTGCTGGGCATGTATTAATAATATCAATAATAAAGACAAATCAGTGCCATTCAAAATGACAGGCCCAGAGGTTTTGTGCCTGACAAAGCCTGAATCTGTACCTGACATTGTCTGTGACAGGTGCCTTATTTCCAGGCTTGCATATAAATTGGGTGCTTTCAACTTGTAACAATTTTTTTTAGTGGCAATTGTCTTTTTCTCTTTTTTTTTAAATTTTGAATTGCTTTTTTTAAAATAATGAATGATGAGCTGAAAATAAATCTCAAGAGTTTTGCTTAAAATTAGTAGATTTTTTATTTTTGGGGGTGATGGGTGGTTTTAGCATTCTGAACATCTGAGACACACCACCTGCGGAGATGTATCTCAGACACAGGCAATAGCCATGGTATCCATATCACGTCATCTACACATCACAGGTCATGGCATTGACGTCAATGGGTCAATGGGTCATGAGGTCAACAGCAGGTTACATTGTAAACAATAGGTTTATCTTCAGCATTGTTCCCTTTGCACCCATAAAAACTATATAATGATAACAGTCCCAACATTTTCTCTCTTCTTCCAATGATTTTCAACAAAAATTACGTCTACAGCTCATAGAATTGACGTGGGATTCCATCACAGCGTCTGCGAATGGTTGGCAGTGGCACTATTTTGTGCTTCGGTCGTGTCTAATTTAAGATATATGCACAATCAATTCTGTTGATGATTTAGCGTTGGGATTGACTACTAGTTAATTTATTTCAATTCTAAAACAAATATTTTTTAACTTTAACGCAAATTTAGAAAATAGCAAAATTCGGCAAGCTGTAAAAAAAAATTGTATCGACAAAAAACACTGAAAATAGGTGGGAGTTGTGTTTAATATTTGAAGATCAGATGCCAGGAAATCGCATATATGGAGTCTTATCTTAAAAAAAATTCTGGGGGAAGACCCCCCAGACGCCCGCAGTTGCCAAAGTACGCCCCCCTTTCGTAATTTGCTGGATCTGCCCCTGGAGAGTGTAGTCATTATATCTAACCCGCTTTTAAAAAGCTATGTAAAATAGCACATTTTTCTATTGATCAACCCGTCGGTAAAATCGGCATTTGGATACCCCCCAGAAATTTATCCCTAGTTACGGCACTGATCATAAAGCCTGTCCAACCATATGGGTTTTTTCCATGTCCTCCGGTTTCCTCCCACTGCTAAAGACCCTTAGGCGCAAGCGAATTATTGTAAATTAAATTAAACCTCTCTCTCCCATGAATAACTAACAAACTTGAGGAGCATATAATAGAGGATTTAGGGGCCATACATTCCGTTGTGTCAGCTTCCTTCCGGGAATATTCTAATGCTTTATGTCCTGAAATTCCCCCTGCCCCATAGAGGCTACTTACTTTAAAATGCTGACAATGACGACTCATTTGTAAAACAGATAAGCTTCGTCTACACTAGGCTAGTAAAAGCCGGCTTTTTAAAAACCCGGCTTTTTCAAAACGCGGCTTTTTCAAGTGTAGCGTCTACACTGACTGAAGTTTTGTAACGGTAAAAGACGATGAACACCGTCCTTCGTTATTTGTGAAACTTCCGGTTTATTTATTAGGCTACGCCATCGGCTTCAGTCAATTTTGCAGAGATAATATAATAATAATGATTACTTTGGTTCAGTTATATATCCAGCTTATGGAATATAGCAGATAGCTGACAGACTTACGGAAGAGGGCGAGAAAACGACGTGCAAGATGATTACAATCGTAAATTCGCCGGAGACACTTTCGACTAACATCCTTCGTGGCGATGATCTTAGAACTGGAAGCAATGCCAATGTTGTGAATGTACGGAAGTTCGGGAAGGATGAAATGACCTAGTTGTGTTGAGTGGATGTTAAACCCCATTTCTCTCTCTCTCTCTCTCTCTCTCTCATTTCTCTCTGAATCTCTTGCTATGGAAATTGGAAAAGACAACACGTCCTACCCTGTACATTCTCGGTAATTCACTAATCGCGAGCACCTGTCTCGTTCCCTTCAGAGCAAAGGTAAACCAAGTAGCCTATTTGAATGTTCACAATTCACAGTGAAGGAAGGACACACGTGTTTGTCACAAAATTGGACCTTTGGTTCTTTTGGGGCGGATTGACGGTCATGTACTTATATAGTTGTCATTAATAAAAACACAATATGATTTAAATATCTTTATATAACTACAACATATAACATATAATACAGTTATAACATATATAATTATGTAATTATTCTCTAATATCACTACCACTGGTTCAAAATACCATGCACTAATCACATTTAAATGTTGATGAGATGACGATGAGTTGGTGATACACGCGCACACAGCAACCACTAATTATATGGCTCCCCGCGACACATTTCAGACGACGATTAAGATGAAAAGGTAGATGAGTTATTCATGTAGATTGTTTCATTATTTTTAACACCATAAAATAACTGGAACAGTAACGATCGATCCAAGCAAAAATATCGGTAACACTAACCGTAGCACATTAACATGATCAGAAAAAGAATCAGGACATAATCATATCATAACCAAAATCAGAATCCGAATCCGAATCAGGTCACCTATAAAACATAACACAATGTTTAACAAATAATCAAAATATTTCTACATTTCTATGATTATCAATATTACAAAAATCAAACAATACTTACAAGCATTTGTACTAATTATTACTCATAAATCACACAGATTACCTTAATAAAGACACACAGTCTAAACCAACGACACACAGTCTAACACCCATTTAGTTGAAATATAATTTATAGGAATGATTCATGAATGAATGATGATTAATGAATACGTGTGATTCTCCTAAATTCCAGCATTAGAGTGACTATATAAATTCATATCTACCACCACGTAAACTACAGTTTCACTCACAACCAATCAAACCACGACAACAAAACAGGCAATCCACATGCATTCAATGCAATCATACCTGCAACCAGACATGTGAATTACTCCACCTTTGAATGTATTAACTATCATACATTGTACAAATAACAATAAAATCAAATGTTTATAAACCAAACGGTAAGTGATATGTACCTACGCCTATACAATTGCCAAGAGGCACCGGTTTACTTATTAGGAAAACCTGCCGCTTTTACAAAGAAGTTCTCATAACTGCTTCATTCGAGGGGTTTGTAGAATTTTCAGTGCAAACTTGTCCTTGTCTAAAGACAATCGGATAAACTTTAAAGAAAAAAAAGTTTCAGACTTTGAAATCTTTGTATGATAAAACATTCTTTAAATGCGTCGTCACGGGCAACTCCGTTAATACTCCGGGAACTTGAAAGTAGTTCCAATGGCGGACTTCGTCACACTTCAAGTGTAATGCGTCGAGAACTGGGCGTGCAGGGACTATAATCAATTCAGTGGAGGTCATCAGAGGTGAATCCTGGTTTACTACTAGTAGTCCGTCCTTAGAGATAGTAGCAAGATTAAGGTAACGTTGGATGTCGCGGATATTTGTTAACTTTTTGGACGGTCGAGTGCCTTGTTTCAGGTGAGCGTGAGCACGGTGTAAATCAGAACAGCCATTGTGAGTAGCGATCCAACCGCAACGTGCGATCCAACCGGAACGTGCTATCCAACCGGAACGTGCGATCAAACCGGAACGTGCTATCCAACCGGAACGTGTGGTAAAGGGTAACCATTGACTACCATTCATGATGTCCTTTTCTGTTAATAAAAAGACATCTGACATGTTGGTTCTACACAAGGAAGGGCATTTCTACTGGCAAAATCAGATGGTACGTTGGTAGTGCCAGCCAAGTGCTGAATACAAAAAAATGGGCTTTATTGAAATGATTGATATGCCGAATTTGAACAAAATCTGTTAATTATTACTGTTGGGGAAAAAAGAGCAATCAGTGAAGCGTGTATACGAATAAAGCCGGATGTATACAGCTGACTGACAAGAAACGAACTGGAAGGGAGATCGGCTAACCGTTCTAGGTCATAACCCTCCATGTCCACCATATTGAGCTCACAAGTTGGCAACAAGTATGTCGGCGTGGGGGCGTTAACTTTTTTTACTTAATTATTTCGGTATTTTTGTAACCGGAGTTCAGCTTTATGGTCATGAGACAAAGAGGCTAATTGATTTTCACCAAAGTCTGATATAGATCCCGATTACTCATTGGTGTGCACGTAAAAGAACCCTTGACAGTTGATATAAGAATTGGTCGTAGCGCCGCTGTCCAGGAGAATGAGAGAGAGAGAGAGATGGAATTTAACGTCCACTCAACACAACTAGGTCATTTCGGGACTAACATATGGTTTAATTTTATTTCATTAATTCGCTTGCGCGTAGGGGTCTTTAGCAGTGGGAGGAAACCGGAGTGCCCGGAGGAAACCCACGAGGTTGAGAATACGCCCCTATCTCCATGCCACATACGCTCACACCAGGGCCGAAACCACAGCCGCAAACCAGAGGTGACCGGCCAGCTAGAGGTCGAAGCGCGACACTCTAAACCACTAGGCCATCCAAACCCCCCTAAAATCAATGAAGATCTCGTTAACGTGGATTAAATACTAAAGCAGTATATCATTAGAATGAATCAATCGGTTAAACCGTGGAGTAATATGGGGGTGTTCCCACTTTAAATACTAGAGCAGTGTTTTATTATGTTATTAGAATGAATTAATCGGTTATACCGTGGAGTAATATGGGGGTGTTCCCACTTTAAATACTAGTGTGTTATTATGTTATTAGAATGAATTAATCGGTTATACCGTGGAGTAATATGGGGGTGTTCCCACTTTAAATACTAGTGTGTTATTATGTTATTAGAATGAATTAATCGGTTATACCGTGGAGTAATATGGGGGTGTTCCCACTTTAAATACTAGAGCAGTGTGTTATTATGTTATTAGAATGAATCAATCGGTTATACCGTGGAGTAATATGTCATTAGAACGAATTACCCGCTCTGATAAACCCAACACAAACAAACAATTGGATTTTATGCTCATTCTAAAATAAACATCAATTAACCAGATGTCAGTTTCTCTCGATTAGTCTGATCAATCAAATTTTTTTCAGAGGGGGGGGGGTGACTAGGGTGACTAGCCCCCCCCCCCCCCGCCTTAGAGATTTAAAAAAACGGAAAATTGGACAAGCTTTGGGGGGGGGGGGTTGTTTTTTTTTAGAACTATTGCCAAGAAGATATCTCAGATAGCACAAACTAGTTTTATATCCATAGGACACCCTATGCCCCCCCCCCCCTCTTCTAGTGCTGCCGCCTTTGGTCGACCGCGCTGCGCCCCTGACCTCTTTTAGTCCCCCCCCCCTCTGGAATAAATCCTAGATCCGCCAACGTCTAATCTCTATTATATTTTACCGCTGTAACAAATGATGTTAGTTGTTAACATTTTTTGTTACGTCTACTCCAATTAATTGTATTTTTATCGAGCACTCGCCAAACATATCAATCAACGTCGCCCTACGAGACTTGTCGAAAATAAACAATAAATGCTTTTCAATGCCAGTTTGATCTATGAAGTCGGTATGTTTGCTTGTGAATACATGTGTATATATGTATAGTTGGTTTCCATTGGAAGCGATTATGGTACGGTTGCATAACAAACGACAACACGATAGCAGGAAGGATGGTCAAAACGGGCCTTGAGCGTTTCGTCTTTGTGGTTTCTTTCTTTGGAATGGCTGAAAGTCAAGCACTATACGAGGACAGTCGGAGATTGTATGAAGACTTGTTTTCCAACCATAGTTCTGCGATCCGACCAATCGTTACGCAATCAGATCGTTTAGATTTAAACGTAACCGTAGAACTGAACGATGTGTTTCTTGACGGAGTTGCTTTGAATCTGAGGATTAAGCTAACAATTGGTTGGGTCGATGAGACACTCCATTGGCTAATCGGAGAATACGCTTCAATTGACACTGTTTATCCGAAATCGTCCGATCTGTGGATACCATCTTTCGTACTGCCGGATTCTTTGGATAAAGAGGGGTTTGAATGTCACGAATCAATGATGCGCTTACAGAACACGGGGAAGGTCGACTTCGTCTGTCACGGCAACATGCGGGTCAAATGTAAAACAAATTTCGTCCAATATCCTTTAGACGAACACGTGTGCGAGGTGGTGACGTTTTTGAAGAACTTCCGGTCCAGTGAAGTGCAGTTCGTGGAATCCAGATTGGTTGATGAGAGTACCCACGGAGACGCAAGAGGCTGGCAATCCACCGGTGAAGTTGGAGTTGGCAATCGTCAATTTTCTTGGAGTAGTGTCTCGACGTTGGTGATGACTCTTCGTTTAAACAGAGATTTTGTCTACGTCGTTGTTTATGCGTTGGCGCCGGTGATTCTGCTGTCCTTGCTGAATTTAATGACGTTTTGGATTCCCGATAAATCGGCTAAAGTCTACTATTCGGTGACCCAGCTGTTGATCATGGTCATCACTGTCGCCCCGGAATCCACGCAGCATCCACGAACGTCCAATTGCGCCTACAACCTGTACGTCAGCCTGCTCTTGTTCCTGGACATCGTGATTGTAAACGTCAGCGTCACGCTGTGGAGACAGGAACATAAGGCAGAGACGGGAGACAACTCTGATGACGAACACGAGGACACGCGGGATTCCATCTACGATTTCCGTAACCCACAAAACTATGCATTCACGGAAAAGAAATCCATTGATGTCCCCAAGGGGTGTTTTCCTTGGTGCTCCTCCAAGAAAGTAGAAGATTTTCATGAAGCTCAAAAGAGAAAAGAGGAAGAGCGGAGAAAAAGATCCAGAAATCGAGACTACAAGTTATTTATTATCTTCGCTGTTTTATGGAGTTTCATTACTTGCCTATTTCTCGTGAAGCTTTTGGGGATTGTTTAAAGGAGGTAAATCGCTATTATTTGGGACATACAAATTGACAAAAATGAGTCGCAATGTATATAATAATGAAAGCTTAATGTATATAAACTGATTAACATTCAATCGTTTCCGTTTTACTCTAATTTCAAAGCAGTTGTGTTCGGCGAAATACGCCAGAAGTCGCATTTCCACTCGCGGCGATATTATTAATTGCGAATGCTCTCCAGATAAGAATATGGGGTCATCGTTTGACATGACTTGTGGAATATATCTAACCTCGTTCTTTGAGTCGCGTGTTACAAATTGCGCTGAGACGCATTATGGTACACAATAGGTGTACCAATTATAATTTTTTTTTTTGTCTTAAATATAGGATATCAGAAGCCCATCTTTTTTCGGTAAGATCAAAACACCAATGTTGTTTTAAATTGCAAAATAATTCGTGTTTTCAATTTTGAAGATTTTGGATGATATTGAGTTAGATAGAGACTTAGTTACTTTAAAGCTGCGGTTCGCAATTTGCATTATCCGGATAATTTCCACAATTTACACGACTGAATCGAAAATAAAGTGTACTCATGTCGATTTTTTTAACATTTAATTCTGAAAATAAAATCAAAATATCAATGGGGTAGATAATCTCCCGGTTTATATATACTCAGATTAAAAAGACGCCCAACAAAAGATTCTGGAAATGAAATGAAATGAAATGTGGTTTAACGTCCTACGTTTTTGCAATGAAATGAAATGGAGTTTAAGGTCTAGCTGTTTTGCAATGATAGAGAGAAACAGAGAGAGAGAGAGAAATGGGGTTTAACGTCCATTCGACACAGACTAGGTCATTTCGGGACTAACGCATGGTTTAATTTGATTTCCATAATTCGCTTGCGCGTGGGGTCTTTAGCAGTGGGAGTTAACCGGACGACCCGGAGAAAACCCACAAGATGGGAAGGCGACCCTACTCCTTTTCACGTACAACCGGTTATTCGAAACCACATCAGTTGACTCAATGACAGGCTTTTTGATACAGCACGATACAGCACGCACGTGCTAACCATACACCCCCCCCCCCTTACATGACAACCCCCCGTTTAGCATCCTACATTTTTGCAACGAGTAGGCTAACGAAAGCGGCTACTTTTCTGCAGTGTTATGCGGGATATTTTGCCCGGGCAGCGGCGCAACGTCCTACTCATAATTCAAATTTCAACTGTCAAATGTGTGTGTACAGGCGGTGCCTCGGCTATACATTGTCAGGTCCGCCGTCCTACACCACTGACAAGGGGAAACAGCAACGGAAAATCCCTAAAAGTTTCTCGCCACACACCAGGATCGAAAACAGGACAATCGCGCGCGATGGCTATCTTTTAAGGGACAATACCACTCTGGCTGCCTGACATGTCCAGACAAAAAATATCCTTATTCTAACACCTAGATGTTTAAGTGTCCTACCTGTTGTGTAAATTATCCATTACATCCTATTTTACTTGTTCATAGGTTTCGAGAATATTTTAAAATCTAAGTTACATTTGAAAAGGTTTACGTAAGGCTTTTTCAAACCATGTAGTTGAATTTTTCCAATTTTTTTAAATTAGGTGTGTTAAGATGAAATTTGTATCATCAATTAAATGGAATACTGTAAAATAGTACAATTTGTTGACCACAATAATAAGTGGTATTGGGCCTTTAAACCACCATGAAGTTTCTCGCCCAACACCAGAATAATTTTGAAAATTGACAAACGCAAACCCATTTTCCAAGCATTTCAGACAAAAGCAGAAGAAGGAAAAAATTTGATTTCCTGATACAATTAGATAACAGGATGACCTAAGAGCACTATCATTAGATGAATTGAGTTTTCGTTCTCCTGTCCTGTATCCTGCCATTTCCTTCCCCCTTCCTTTTTTCCTCCCCTCTCCGCTCTCTTTTTTTCTTTTTTTTTCTCTTTTCTTTCACTTTATCTTTTTTCTTTATAGGCTTAGGCCCACTTTTCTTAATGAGCTTAGGCCCCTCTGGCCTCTGTCCGTGACAGGTGGACAGGCGGGCCCAGTCCGGCACTGCTCACAAATTTTTTTAGAGAGGATTATTATTAGCATGACTTGTTTGATCGGGGATCAAGGTGGCTAAGTGGGTAAGACGCTGACTCGCTAGCCTGGAGGTCGGGTGTTCGATCCCTGCATTGGCCGAGAGAGTTCATCCAGATTTTCCGGTGTTGTTCTCCCTTGTCAGTGATGCAGGACGGATGGCCTGACAAAGACATCTGTCTAATCGTTCGGATGGGACGAAAACCCGAGGCATCGTATACGCATTAGCGTGCAAGTAAAAGATCCCTTCGCAGTTGGAATTCTCCCAGTTCGGAGTAGAACAGTCTTAGGACGTTAAACCCCATTTCATTTCATTTTGTGATTGTATGATCCATGTCACATGCTCATCTACAGATGATTATGAACGTGGACAAAATTTCAATTCATAAAATTTAATCATATATAGAGAGGGGGAAATGGGGCTTAACGTCCACTCGACACAAACTAGGTCATTTTGGGACTAACGTGTGGTTTTCAATCTTTATTTCAATTATTCGCTTTGTCTTTAGCAGTGGGAGGAAACCGGAGTGCCCGGAGGAAACCCACGATGTTGATAAGGCGCCCTTATCTCTATGTCACATACGCTCCCACCAGGGCTCGAAACCACAGCCGCAAGCCAGAGGTGACCGGCCAGCTAGAGGTCGAAGCGCGGCACTCTAGACCACTAGGCCATCCGAACCCCCTCTATTTGATATAAGGCACAACCTAGTCTATTACAATCTGATATATGTAATTACAGAATGAGAAAAATATCTCTTAATATAAGGGAGAGAGAGAGAGAGAGATGGGGTTTAACGTCCACTCAACACAACTAGGTCATTTCGGGACTAACATATGTTTTTTTTTATTTTTTGTTTCAATAATTCGCTTGCGCGTAGGGGTCTTTAGCAATGGGACTTAATATAAGGTAAAACATAATGCATTACACAATCTGCTAATCACAGTATGAGAACCAGCGGTTGCCAGGCAAGATACGGCCATATTTTGCAAGAGATGGATTGAGAACAAGAAAAAAAAAGGAGCTATTTTTCATACAATCAGGGGCTATAATCCAGGAAGATATGGTCCGAAATGCGCGAAAATCGACATGGACTGAGATGTTTGGGATTCATGTACATATTTTAGGTTTCATCAAAGCTTTGTCCGGCAGTTTCGATCAGATTTTCAGAATATTCGAACTCAATCATCATTAGGGCGTAGCGGTGATATATTCAAACGTTTTTAAACCTTTAGAGGGACCACAAGCTAAAAACGGGATTTTTTGTTTTTGTACAATCAAGGACCATAATTCAGAAAGTTAAGATCCGATAAAAGCGAATATCGACAGGAATCAAGCTCGGTGAACTATAAATATACACTTCAAATTTCATCAAAATCAGATGATAATTGTGACCTCTAGAGGGTCCACACGCTAAATATGTAAGTGACTTTCGTCTAATCAGGAGCCATAATCCACGGAGTTTCAATCCGATATCGACAGGGACCAAGATCTTTTGGAGAGAGAGAGAGAGAGAGAGAGAGAGAGAGAGAGAGAGAGAGAGAGAGGTGGAGTTTAACTTCCACTCGACACAAACTACGTCATTTTGGCACTAAGGTATGGTTTTCAATTTTTATTTCAATAATTCGCTTGCGCGTAGGGGTCTTTAGCAGTGGGAGGAAACCAAAGTGCCCAGAGGAAAGCCACGAGGTTGAGAAGGCGCCCCTATCTCCATGTCACATACGCTCACACTAGGGCTCGAAACCACAGCCGCAAGTCAGAGGTGACCGGCCAGCTAGAGGTCGAAGCACAGCACTCTAGACCACTAGGCCATACCAACCCCTAGATCTTTTGGAGATAAACTTATATTTCAAGTCTCGTAAAAATCGGACACGAATGTGACCTGTATAGTGTCCAGAAACAAATTGTGGATGGACGATCGGACGGACAGCGGTGACGACAAATGCGTCCACATGAAAATGTGGGCGTATAGAAATATAGAATGAAAAAAATATATCTTTAATATAAGATAAAACATAATACATTATATTGGGATGACATCAAGCGCTGGATTGAAATTCAACAGAATTGAAATTATATAACAAAAGACAAAATTAAAACTGAGTTGGGTGAAAATTATAAAAAAAACCCCAAATTATATTAAAATTGACTTTGGTGAAAATTACAAAAAAACAAATCATATTAAAATTGACTAGGGTGAAAACTATAAAAAAAATTATATTACAATTGACTTGGGTGGAAATTAAAATTGACTTGGATGAATATTATAAAAAAAAAAATTATTTTTCATGTCCCTTATCGGCCACCGTATTTTCATTATATTATTGTGCTTAAATCTTATCTAATATATAGGTACTATGACCATACAAGTGAATATCACCTTTAAAGCCCCAATAACACTCTTGTTGTAACTGAATAATATGTCCCAATCTTTATTCTGGTCAACAAATTGTACTATTTTACAATATTCCAATTAATAAATGATACAAATTTCATCTTAACACACCTAATTTTAAAAATTGAAAATTTTACACTACATGCAGTTACATGGTTCGTAAGCACTTTCAAATGCAACCTGGATTTAAACATATTTTCGAACCCTCTGGACAAGTGGGATAGGTTGTAATGGATAATTTACACAACAGGGAGGACACTTAAACATCTAGTAGTTAGAATAAGGCTTATTTATTTTTTCGGAACCCGTCAAGCCAGCAAGAGTGTTATTGTCCCTTTAAGCTATTACATAATACTATGCAAGATTAAACTAATATCAATCTTGTTAGAATGTCAAAATTAGGGAAAAAATGAACAATTATAAAATACTAAAATATTCAAATACAATATTTAATTCATCAAATACCATATCAAATGATATTGTGTCACATTCCTTCCCTTCCACAATTTGAATATATAAAAATAATATGAAACGATTTTAAAAATGAACAATTATAAATACTAAAATATTCAAATACAATATTAAATTCATCAAATACAATATCAAATGATATTGTGTCACACTATTTCACTTTCCCACAATTGTAAGTGAGATTATAAGCACGAGAGCTGTGCCGGTTTCAAATGGAGAGATACCCTAGGCTATCCCGTTTAAAGGGTCCCTACAAGTCCCCCACCTTCGCCACTAGGAAGAGAGAAATGGGGCTTAACGTCCACTCAACACAACTAGGTCATTTCGGGACTAACATATGGTTTAATTTTATTTCAATAATTCGCTTGCGCGTAGGGGTCTTTAGCAGTGGGAGAAAACCGAAGTGCCCGGAGGAAACCCACGAGGTTGAGTGAGAAGGCGCCCCTATCTCCATGTCACATACGCTCACCCCAGGGCTCAAAACCACAGCCGCAAGCCAGAGGTGGCCGGCCAGCTAGAGGTCGTAGCGCGGCACTCCATACCATACCACCCTTCGCCACTAGGAGAAAATAGGAGTTTGTACAGACAGGAATTTCCACCAATGTTGATAACGACCTATAAATAATCCCCCTAAAACTCATATTTCAATAATATATTACACACCTTATATGACACAACTTAAATAATACACCATATATAAAACACCTTATATTACACACCTTATATTACACACCTTATATGACACACCTTATATTACACACCTTATATTACACACCTTATATGACACACCTAATATTACACACCTTATATGACACACCTTATATTGCACACCTTATATTTCAATATATTACACACCCTATATTACACACCTTATATTACACACCTTATATGACACACCTTATATTACACACCTTATATGACACACCTTATATTGCACACCTTATATTACACACCTTATATTACACACCTAATATTACACGCCTTATATTACACACCTTATATGACACACCTTATATGACACACCTTATATAACACACCTTATATTACACACCTTATATGACACACCTTATATGACACACCCTTTATGACACACCTTATATGACACACCTTATATTACACACCTTATATGACACACCTTATATTAAACACCTTATATTTCAATATATCACACACCTTATATTGCACACCTTATATTACACACCTTATATTACACACATGCCCCTGTTTATGTTGCGTTCGATTCATGCCATATTTACTGTAGGCCGACATCTCGCGCACAGAGGACAAGGCCATTCTCCAATGCAAGTCTCGCTATCCGCCAATGATTTCTCCATTGACTGTGTAATGTTAATTCTGGTGTCCTTGATCGACTGTAACCTTTTCTCACAATCTTAGGGTTACCTGCCCCTGATTTCAGTGGTTGAAGGCTTTCTACCGCAGATGAAGTAACATGTTTCAACGCCTTGTTCAACGGCATGTATCAGGTTCACCATGCAAGTCTCGCTATCAAACATTCCTGACCTACAAGGGAAGACAGCCATGTAAATGGCAATGGCTGAATGAATGAATGAAATGGGGTTTAACGTCCTACTGTTATGCACCTAACCTGCGCTAATTGAAGACGGGCATACGTCATACAGTGTGCTGAGGGAAATTTAGCCCGGGCAGCGGCGCTACGGCCTACTCTTATATCGAATTCCAACTGCCAAGGGATATTTTACGTGCACTTCAATGTGTACACGGGACCTCGGTTTTTCGTCCCATCCGAACGACTAGGCAGCTGTCCTTGTCAGGCCCTCCTTCTGCATCACTGACAAGGGGAAATCAACGTCGGAAAATCGAGATGAACTTTCTCGGCCAATGCAGGGATCGACCACCCGACCTCCAGGCTAGCGAACCTGCGCCTTATCCACTTAGCCACCGAGATCCCAATATGGCTTTAAAGTAGCCGTAAGCGTGTCGTGGAACTTCACGGTCTAATGAATTACTATGACAATCACGGCCAAACCAATAATCAATAGAACAGACCACGCAACGTATAAAACATTCTTAGCGGCCATGTGCAGAGTTTGTTTTGAACTTTTTGTGACCACATTTCTAAAATTTGTTCTTTTGTGTAATGATGTCCAGAAACTCGATTTTCAAACCAGCAAATATCTACAACTGGACTGAAGTAATGGAAGCTTTGGGAATGAATCAGTTTAACTCCAGCACGCTCCCTTACTATGCCATTTATAAAAACATCTTCCAGATAATAGTATTTTGTCTTTAAAGCGACACTGAGTAATTTTCTTGTTATATCTCCAGATAAAACGTAGGCGGGTCCATGTACACATCGTGGATAATAGTCTAGTGGATAAGTGACCTCGTCCACGTACCACTTGGACTCAGGGTTTCGATCAGGCAACAGAGACTCGAAAGCATATCCCATAATCATATTTCTCCCATCATGTTCACGTAATTCCTCGATCAAGAATGGGAGGTTAATAAACACATCATTATCAACTTTTAGAATATATTTGACACCCTGACAAAACGTGCTGGCGAAACGAAGAATGGCTTCAGATTTAATGCTCAGATTACGATAACTGTCGTAAAAATCCTCTTGAATTATATCGTGGTACTTTTCACTTTCAGTCTTTAAATCAAGATAGTTCGTCTCGGGACGATATCCGAGCATAAAAACCAAACGTATTTCTGTATTGTTCACAGCTAGCGAGCCCCAGGTCTGTCTTATAACCTGTCTTTCTTCAAACTCCGACGTTCTTGAACAAACTGCTATTAACAGAAATATTTTGTCTGGGAAGGGTTTACAAATCTCCGATTCGTTGATAAGGTATTTATAGTCGTGGGTTCGAGTGTCATCAAAAACGGGTTGGAACACGTCGGGATCGGAAATGACAGAATATTGTCTCCAAATAAAAATTAAACCAAAGGCCATGGCTATTAATATAATATGTTTCTTCTTCAGCATTTTGGTAAACATACTGCATCTAGAGACCTGTAAATAAAACGATAAATTGAGATTAGATATTGGTTGGAAGGGGAGGGGGGATCACTGATTAGATATTGGTTAGCAGGTTACAGATAGTGGTGCCGATCGTCTGCAAGAGATAATTAAAGATACTTTGGAAATTTTCCTGGCGCGATATTGGGAGCGCAGGTTGTATGAGGTCATTGGAAGAGGGAGCGCTCAATGTAACAGTATACTTGTTGATAAACGTAATGGCGATACATCGTCTTTTATATATTCAACGAATTCCCCCTCGGCTTGCTTCCCTTCCGTGACGTTCAATCACGTGACAAACATGGACTCTTAAAATATATTTTTTTTACAGCTTCTGGTGTTTCCTGTGGAAAGTAGTGTGTTGAGAGCGATTAAGACCAAAATTTGATTGATTAATTAGTCTGGGTATATCACCAAATCACCGGGTTAGTACACGGGAATGTATCTTTAAAATACATGTAGATGGTAGGCCTATCCATAATGATACCCGTAAACACCCCTACCTTGTTAAAGAATAAACCTATTAATCCTATAATTCACTATTGCCAGCTGCAAAATTGGCAAAAATAGGCCTATCATTTTCAACTTCAAATTCCAACGTTGGAAAATGGCCGTTCATGTTGTCTATAGGAGATCAAGGGAGGTAATTGTGTTGTTATTTCGGATGTCACTGATTTTTGAAGGTGGGAAATAATGCCCACGGTCGTATAATAGTGAGTTGACAACCTATTGAGCAAAATACATAGTAATAATTATGTTCTGACTTTCTTAGAAAATATGAAACCCTCACTTTAAAGTAGCCAAGTCTATCTAAATATAACCAAAAGTCTTCGACATTGAAAACACGAATTATTTGCCAATTTAAATCAACATTGATGCTGTGTCTACTGGAAAAAGACGGGCTTCTGATATCCATTATTTAAGACAAAATAAACATTTTACCATTGGTACACAAATCGTGTACCATAATGCGCTTCAGTCATATTTGTACCAAGGGACTCGAAGAACGAGGATAGTGATATTCCACCAAATTAAACGGCGTTGCCATATCTGGAGATCATGCGCACTAAATACTGTGTAGACTTGAATAACCAGACGCCAGAGATTGCCATTAGATTGAGACTTCTAACGTTTTTCGCCGAACATACAACTCATTTCACATTAGAGTAAAAGTAACACAGCGATATGATTTATGATTTAGGTGCATAGAAATTAATGAACTCTGCTAGTTTTGACAATACATGATTTTGACGTTCACCCTTATATAAACTGCTGTCGACGCACGATCTTTTTAACATCTAATTTATTCAATATGTTCTGTGTTCAACTCAAGATTCAAACGACTTCAAGGGATTAACCACATGCCGTGACGAGATAAGAGAGACAATATCAGATATGACCATGTGTGAAACGGGTATATGAGCTTAAACCGCTAGCCTATATATATATTGAGAAGTTCCGTGACATTTAGTACGCTAGGAGCCGGGAGGAAAGAAAGGCTTGGACGGGTGTTTGGACTCACCTGAGTCCAGCCGCTGCCTTGGCAGAGGGGCAGAATAGTAAATGTTGTATTATGTAGATGTGTTACCGTAGTAGTAATAGTTCCAGATGTATTGCTGTTGTATTCATGCTGAATGTATGTAACCGAAGCTGTTTTAGATATCTGATGTAAATAAATCCTTTATCTACGAAACTGATATCTCTGTTATCAGTCTTAATCGAATAGCAATCGTCAACGTCTTTCATCAAATAGTACACCTACACGTATGTATAATTGCGAAATACAAACATATAGTTGCCAGGTTTATATCTAAATGTTTACATATGTCGCAACTTATCTTTCGCCCATTGATTAAAACATGTTTCAGTTTGTATGAACGGGGATAAGATTGGGAAATTCATTATTTGCTATACTAGATAAATCAACAGTAAGTTACGACACGTCGACTGAGAGAGAGAGAGAGAGAAAAACAGAGGGAGGGAGAGAGAGGGGGGGGATGATGGCCCATAAAGTTGCTGGGGATTTTCTAGCCCATTTTCCTTCCATCAGGAGAAATTCCGCATAGCTTGGTGTAGAAAAGTAGGACGATAAACTTCATTTCATTTCTGTGTTCTTACTAACTGTCCGTCTGCTTTTTTTCAGGAAAAACATCGTATTGAAAACGAAGATATGTAAATTAAAAAACCGATAACGAGGCTATTGTAACATGATGCAGGGCTCACACTGTCGGTCGCCAAAGTCGCAATTTGCGATAAAATCATGGGAGTGGCGATTACATTTTCTACTTGGCGATAACTTTGGCGATAAAGTTTTGGGATACTGGCGATTCTTTGTTTAGACTTGGCGAAAAAAAGTCCATAAAATTCTAATCGTATTTATCCTTGATTGACCATAGCGGTATACTATAAATCAATCAACTTGCTGATAAATCCCGAACGTGTCATAGGTAATACTAAACAATTGTCTGGGAATAATGGTCAACTGATTGATAATTGTAGATAATAAAGCCTATGTCTAAGCGGTATTCATCATATTAATTAACCTTAACAAATAGATTAGCGTTGACATATCACTACGATAGTGTTAGATAAAAACAGAAACGATTGAATGTAAATCAGTTTATATACATTCATATTACAGTATTATATGCGTTGTGACCCATCTGTGTTAATTTCTAGGTCCCAAATATTAGCGATTTAGCTCCTTTAACATCTCCTATTTCTATGAATGAATGAATGAATGAAATGGGGTTTAACGTCCTACGCTTAAACACCTAACCTGGACTAATTGAAGACGGGCATACACCATACATTGTGCTATGAGGGAAATTTTGCCCGGGCAGTAACTGAATTCCAACTGCAAGGGGTTCTTTTACGTGCACGCCAATGTGTACACGGGACCTCGGTTTTCGTCCCATCCGAACGACTAGACAGCTGTCCTTGTCAGGCCCTCCTGCATCACGCCGGAAAATCGAGATGAACTTTCTCGGCCAATGCAGGGATCGAACACCCGACCTCCAGGCTAGCGAACCAGCGCCTTTACCACTTAGCCACCGTGATCCCCTTATTTCTATGTAACCTCTCACTGGTTAACGCAAATAAAATGAATTATCAAGTCGTTTATGCTCCTATAGGCTATGTTCAATAAAATTAGATATTTGAGTAACGTTCTTGTTAAATAAGTAGGTCAGTTGTAATATATAATATAAAGGGAGAGAGAGAGAGAGAGATGGGGTTTAACGTCCACTTAACACAACTAGGTCAATTCGGGACTAACACATGGTTCAACTTTATTTCAATAATTCGCTTGCGAGGAAAGAGGAGTGCCCGGAGGGAAACCTACGAGGTTGAGAAGGCACCCCTATCTCCATGCCACATACGCTCACACTAGGGCTCGAAACCACAGCCGCAAGCCAGAGGTAACCGTGTACACCAACCGTCCGACATTACTGAATAAATCCTCCTCGCTGTGTTCCGTTTGATTAGAGCTAATCCTACTACTCCCTGCTGGACTGAGTGGGTATTATTGTCACTAATTATGACTGGTCAGTGGTCCTATTACTGACTAATCGCTGACTTTGTTACAAAGGTATTACCTTTAAAACAGGCCGTTTAATTAGGGCAACTGAGTTTACATACGTTACGTCATGGCTGCACGTTTTTTTATGCTATATTAACCACCGCATAGCAGGATATTGAAGCAAAACTAATTGCGTGACAAACGAGGCTATCGGTATTGACGTAAAGTAAATACTACTGTATGATAACGAACATACTTTCAACGTTTTTAATACCTTAAATCTTTGTCCAAAATATTAAGGAAGACCTAAGATTAAACGACGGACTGTCATGTTACTGTACGTAAGTGGTAGATTTGATTGAACGAGAAGAATAGACACACTTACTTAAAAGTTCAAGAATCAGAAGCCAATCCAGCAATGGCCAGAGAGGGATTTCTCGGGCCGTTGCTTCAGGAATATGTGAATAAATGTACGGTACTTACCATTGCACACGTGTTTGTGAATAGATAATTTAGGGCCTATTTTTTTATATAATCTTTAATCACCTTACAGTAAGACGTAAACCTCCTTGTTCTTACGACATCCACTGTTACAACACTCTTTTTTATACGTGTGAATATCTCTTAAAGGCGTAACTCTCCTCGTTCCCCCGACATACACTATTACAACACTCTATTTTCTAGTCTTAAAGCACTGTTACCCCTACACCACTATTATGAAACTCTATTTTATACGTTTGAATATGTCTTAAAGCACTGTATGTGAATATTTCTTAAAATAGATATTATTTTAATGTTAAAACTATAGTGCGTGTTAATTCTCAATCAAGCGGAACATCCATCATATCCATCTTATTTGACACCGATTTAAGGTCAACGTAAGGTTAACGGTGTTTACAATTTTCAATGCTATCATATAGTTTAATATTGAGAGAGAGAGAGAGAGAGAGAGAGGGGGAGAGAAAAAAAGAGAGAGAGAGAGAGGTGGGGTTTAACGTCCACTCGACATAAACTAGGCCATTTAGGGACTTACATGCACTGAAAAAAAACTTGTGTTGAACAACACAAACTTGTGTAGTTTTCAACACAAGTTATGTGTCTCTATTTAACAACACAATCTTGTGTTGAAACAACACAAAACTTGTGTTATATGTTGAAACAACACAACACTTTATCAAACAACACAAAACTTGTGTTGGAACTTGTGTGAAAATATACACAATACTTGTGTTGAAAATCTGAAACTTGTGTTGAAAATCTGAAACTTGTGTTGAAAATCTGAAACTTGTGTTGACAATCTGAAACTTGTGTTGAAATTTCTGAAACTTGTGTTGAAAATCTGAAACTTGTGTTGACAATCTGAAACTTGTGTTAAAATTTCTGAAACTTGTGTATAACTACTAACAAACACTTGTTTTGTACTTTACCATTTATATCCAGTATAGCATCCTTTTTACATGCAACCCTCCCCGCTTGTTCTGTTTAAACAATAATGCTTGATAAATAACAAAAAAAAAATGTTTGTTAAATTAATATTTATCCAATAAATGAAATGAAAAGTTAAATTAATGCCAAATCAATACTGAACAGACATCTCGAGTGTTAATAAACAAAGTTAATTCAATACTGATAAAATTGTGTTATACAATAAAAACAATACCGCCCGACCCCAACCAATCATAAAATAGATAATAGCTATTGAAAAAAAACCCCAAACAAAACAAGCATTGACACATATGGTATATTAATAAACAAAGTTAATTCCAATACTAATAAAAAAAGCTATAAAATTTTTGTTTTACAATTAACCTTAAAAAGAGCTGAGAATATAATAAATATGTACACAATATCCCTATATCTAATGCCCCCAAAACAAACATTAAACTATAGCAAAATTTAATAACAACCAAACCAAACACTAAATACATTAATTATGCACTACATTGAAATAATCATAGATAGATAAAATAAATATAGCATATAAATCAAACGAAGTTGAAATATTGATGAATAAAAGCATTTCATATAAATGAGGCATCAACATTCGAAACACACAAGATTTTATAAATGTACACAAGGTTTGTGTTAAGACACTAACAAGAACACAAACCCTGTGTTGAATACTTTTAACACAAGACCTTGTGTATAAATCCAACACAAGAGATTTTCAGTGTGGTTTAATTTTATTTCAATAATTCGGTTTCCTCCCACTGCTATAGACCCCTACGCGCAAGCGAATTATTGAAATAAAATTAAACCATATGTTAGTCCCAAAATGACCTAGTTGTGTTGAGTGGACGTTAAACCGCATCTCCCTCTCTCTCTCCTTCCCTCTCTTTCTCTCCCGCTCTCTCTCTTTCCCCCCTCTCTCTGTCTCCCCCTTCCTCGCCTCCCTCTCTCTCTCTGTCCCCCTCTCTCTCCCTCCCTCTCTCCCCCTCTCTCTCCCCCCTCCCTCCCTTTCTATCTCCCCCTCTCTCCCCCCCTCTCTCTCTCGAGCTGAATAAACTAAATTATTTATTGTCATTAAAACTCTAATGGCTGTGTAACAGTGTGTTATTAAAGACTGTAATTGGATCTTCGTAGAAATAATCATATTAATTTATTTAAGGTGTCATACCGATGCACATACTCCCAGGTAGATTCAAAGACATGATATAAACTAAGATATCATTATATTCTTTATTTATAATTCTCAGTAGGAGAAGGGGGGGGGGTATATATATTGTGTGATATTATGATTATAATCAAACAATAAATCTCGTCCTATACTACAAACAAGCCATAGCAAGAAATACCTGCTATTGTCAACATTTAAATGCACGTAGAATTCTGTACACCACCTCTATTGCATCCAGATAATTAAAGCGTGTTAACAATATATTAATTTAAGAGAAACTATGTAATTTCGAGATTAACATATTGCACAATTCATATAAGAGATACGCTATCTCATTTGACGATCGACCTCAAGGACAGCTGCCTAGTCGTTCGGATGGGACGGAAAACCAAGGTCCCGTGTACACATTGGAGTGCACGTAAAAGACACCTTGGCAGTTAGAATTCGATATAAGAGTAGGCCGCAGCGCCGCTGCCCGGGCAAAAAAAAATCCCTCATAGCACACTGTATGGCGTTTGCCCGTCTTCAATTAGCTCAGGTTAGGTGCTTAAGCGTAGGACGTTAAACCCCATTTCATTCATTCATTCCTATTTACAAAACTGTGGTTCATGCGAACTACAGTTTAAACATGGTTTAGAAACTCTATTTAAACTATAGGGTACGTCATGGTTTAGATACTCAATACGGGCTACAGGATACATCATGGTTCAGAGACTCCATCTGAACTATAAGGTACGTCATGGTTTAGAGACTCAATACGAGCTACAGGGTACGTCATGGTTCAGAGACTCTCTAACCGAACTACAGGGTACGTCATAGTTTAGAGACTCAATACGAACTACAGGGTACATCATGGTTTAGAGACTCATGGCGAACTATAGGGTACATCATAGTTTAGAGACTCAATACGAACTACAGGGTACATCATGGTTTAGAGACTCAATACGAACTACAGGGTACATCATGGTTTAGAGACTCATGACGAACTATAGGGTACATCATAGTTTAGAGACTCAATACGAACTACAGGCCCTGTAGTACAGGGTACAGCATAGTTTATAGATACTCTATCCGAACTACAGAATACATCATGGTTGAGAGACTGAATACGAACTACCGGGTACGTCGTGGTTTAGAGACTCAATCTGAACTACAGAATAAATCATGGTTCAGAGACTCCATCTGAACTACAGAATACATCATGGTTTAGAGACTAAATACGAACTACAGGGTACATCATGGTTTAGAGACGCTCTAACCGAACTACAGGGTACACCATGGTTTAGAGACTGAATACGAACTACAGGGTACATCATAGTTTAGAGACTCCATCTGAACTACAGGGTACGTCATGGTTCAGAGACTCCATCTGAACTACAGGGTACATCATAGTTTAGAGACTCAACACGAGCTACATGGTACATCATGGTTTAGAGACTCAATACGAACTACAGGGTACATCATGGTTTAGAGACTCTCTAACCGAACTACAGGGTACATCATGGTTTAGAGACTCAATACGAACTACAGGGTACATCATGGTTTAGAGACTCAATACGGACTATAGGGTACGTCATGGTTTAGAGACTCTCTAACCGAACTATAGGGTACATCATAGTTTAGAGACTCTCCATCTGAACTATAGGGTACATCATGGTTTAGAGACTCCATCTGAACTACAGGGACATCGTGGTTAAGACTCCATTAACCGAACTACAAGGTTCATCATGGTTTAGAGAAACTCGACTTCTGGCGCCGTCCCTGGTAACAACAAGACCAATAGTTACCACAGGTTCTTTTAAAACAATAAAACGAAATAACATTTTACTACAACGATTATCATCATCATGTCCGTCACCATTTTGAAAAACAAAATGGCGGGTATTACTGTTATACTGCAATTGTTTTGATGTAGCACCCTTAAAAACCCATTTATGTTACGATATTCTAGAAACCTTTGACGTCATTGATAACAGAACGACGTATTTACGTTACACCTTTTAGTCAGCAGACGGCTACCGTCTGAGGCAGTATACATTTCATTGGCTTCTATGTATTCGGTTTTGTTTGTGCGTTTTCTTGTGACGGTTGAAAAATGTTCCCTCAATACCTTCACTATACATCTATTTAATTTATATTTAAACACTTCTTGAGTGTTTTTAGACAACCCTTTTAAACCTTTTTATACATTTCACCGATGTGGTGCTTGTATAGTTGGAATTTTTACTACAGTATGCTTGCATTCGTATTTCTTGTAGCATATGGCAGACCATGACTCATGCTGACATCACATAATGTTTTACTTCTTCGGCTAGCCCCCGGATCCATTCACTGTTTTTTTGAATTTTTTGTTTTGTTTGTTTGTTGTTTCTGAGTATGATGTCTTGTCGTTATATTTGTATTTTATGTAAATCATGTGTGGTGCAGTCGCCCTGCACTTACTATTAATAAACAAATAACTTGTTAAAACTCGAACATTTGTCATTTTGGCGTCCGCTTTTGACATTTTTTACTACAATTTTCGTCTTCAGAACCCCTGAAGCCCCAAGAAAACATTATTCAACGACAAAACATCAAATAAATGGCTGCTATGGGATTTTGCTTTGAAACATACCAAATCTTTGACTTTATTTTTCTCAAAACCTACTTTGGCGAGTTGGTAGGCTTCCAGCGGACACAGCTCAGTCAATTTTTGCGCGATTAAAACAAACTATACAACAAATTGAAGGTACAGAGTTAGTGAATGTGAAAATTATAATAATTCAATTTTCAAAATTCCCTCATTGCGACCCATTATGCCATAACGGGTCACAAATTTGACGTCAACTTTTTTGTCAAACATTTTGAGCGTGTGTAGGTCGCTGTGATATAGAAAGCCAGTGTAGATCATGTAAAACAGGGGTAATTTGATCGGTAGGTTTAGTTCTGGTAATGAGTCGTGCAACTTTATTCTGGCCCCGAGTTCTCAAAGCATTCTTAGACTTAAGTTCAGAATTTACTCAAAATTATTCGCCTTATTTTAACAAAAATATAGCTCCTTATTAAATTTTTGTTGTTTTAATATGTTAAATACCCCAATAAGATAATATGTGAAAAACATTGTGTTTCTGGATCAAATATATTTCTCATAAAGAGTGATTGAAAGTTAAGTAAATTCTCAACTTTGCTTTGTGAACTCGGGGCCTGATTTTTTGGGAGGAGAGACAGCATATTTGCGGGAAGATTATATAGCAGGGAATAACAGGGCGCCTCCTTCTCAACCTCGTGGGTTTCCTCCGGGCATTCCGGTTTCCTCCCACTGCTAAAGACCCCTACGCGCAAGCGAATTATTGAAATAAAAATTGAAAACCATACGTATATAGAAGGGGATCGACGCCACACTAAAAGACATGTAAACACGAGTAGAAGTTACTATGTCATCATACGAAAGTGTTGTTTTGATGATTTTTCCATGTTCGATTTTACAAAATAGAAAAGTATTGTCCACTAACGAAAAAACACATGTACAAATGCACCTTGTAACGTTTGTATTTTCTACATCTGATCTTTCAACTGGTGTAATTTCTACTAGTGCATAATCATAGGCGTAGGAGACGAGGGGCAGGGGGGGGGGGCATATATGCCCCCCTAAAAATTTATTTTCGGGCAATGAAAAATTTGACGACCTTTTTTTTCTATTAACGTTTAGAGAAAAAATATAAATAACTTATTTCTATGAGATCCAAACTGCCCGAAAATTATTTTCTCGTCTATTTTTTTGTCCACTGCATGCCCGAAAAAATGTCCGAAGCTCTCTTTAATAGGTATGCCAAAAAAACGGTATTGCCCGAAAAACGGGCATCAAGCCAGAAAACGGCAGAGAAAACTAGCAGTAAAACGCATTGGTGGCGACCGTCAAATAATCCAAAATTTTCTTGGGGGTCATTCGCCCCCCTAAAAATTTATTTTCGGGCAATGAAATATTTGACGACCTTTTTTTTCTATTAACGTTTAGAGAAAAAATATAAATAACTTATTTCTATGAGATCCAAACTGCCCGAAAATTATTTTCTCGTCTATTTTTTTGTCCACTGCATGCCCGAAAAAATGTCCGAAGCTCTCTTTAATAGGTATGCCAAAAAAACGGTATTGCCCGAAAAACGGGCATCAAGCCAGAAAACGGCAGAGAAAACTAGCAGTAAAACGCATTGGTGGCGACCGTCAAATAATCCAAAATTTTCTTGGGGGTCATTCGCCCCTCAAAGAAAACCAGTGCCGCTGTCTATAAACCCGAAATTTTTGGGAATTTCTAGTTTTGCTTCCCTAACTGTCATCGAGCCCTAATAAAACACTAATTTTACTTTTCTTGTAATTGAATATAACGAATTTGTACTGAGTTGACTATGGATTAAAACATTTTGTCTCGAGCCACTCGACTTCGTGCGAACTTTTTCGGACATCGATTAATATTTGTGAATACAGATGCAACAGTCTGATTGGATGGTTGGAATTCAAGAGTAGAATTTCGGTTTCAAAACCATTGGATATTTTTGGAGTTGTTAACACAGGCTAGAATAGCAGAAAACGCATTTCGGTGATTAAACTTTCCATACCGCGCGACGATTGATTTGTTGTTTGGAATTCGGGTCAGCCATGCAGGCTATAGGCTACTGGACCAAATTGAAGTTGCTGTATTCAAAGACTAGAATAGCTGGAAAACGCGTTTGCAGCAGTTACATTTACAAAATTTTCTCCTAAAGGTCCCGTCTTCGTGGAATGTAAACGATTGATTGAATTCGAGTAAGCCACCTTAATAAGGTTATATTCGACCACTTTGGAAATGCTTTGTTCACCGGCTGAAATAGCAGGAAAACGCGTTTGCTACAGTTAAATTTTCAAAATTTCTGCTATATTAGACCACTTTGAAGTTGCTTTGTTCACCGGCTGAAATAGCCGGAAAATGTGTTTGCAGCCGTCAAATATTCCAAAATTTGCTAGAGGGGATACAAGGTCGTTGCTGTCTTTAAACCCGAAATTTTTTCGGGCATTTGGGGCTGCCCCCCTAACTGTCATCGAGCTCCTACGCCTATGTGCATAATCGACATATGTAACTTCGACATCGGTATTTTCTTCTACCCTACTACCAGAAAGTTGGAAGATATTCAAACATAAATTTACCTGATTATTATTGTCCTTGGCTACGATTGAACGATGTGGCTGTTGATTTCCCAAAGTGTAGAGATGAATGACTTCCAGAAGAAACTTTTTTTCTTCTTTTGTTGGGACCATGTTGATGCGCACGCGCAGACGTCCGGGCGGAGAATGAAAAATTGCGCAATATTTTGACTTGTTGCCACACACGACTCAAAACAAGTTGTGCAACCCTCAGTTTGCGCAGATAAAATCTACTGAATTTGATTTCATGAAATGTTTATGTCAATATTTTTTAAGTCGTCAATATCACCCACAGACGATCAAAAAACCTGTTAAAAAATTTTACGTCAACTTTTTTTGTCATAAATTTGGATTGTGTGTTAGCCGCTTTATACTCTAGGGTGGCGACCCCACTTCAGACCCAGTATCAAAACGCGACCCCTCGAAGAACAAAGCCACATTTTACTATGAAACATCATTAGGTCTATCATTCACTTTCATTATTGTTGACTTATTAAAAGTCTTTAGCAGTGGGAGGAAACCAAGGGTGTCCGGGGGAAACCCACGAGGTTGAGAAGGCGCCCCTATCTCCATGCCGCATACGCTCACAGCAGGGATAGAAACCACAGCCGCAAGCCAGAGGTGGCCGGCCAGCTAGAGGTCGAAGCGCGGCACTCTGGACCACTAGGCCATCTCAACTATATGTTATTCGTTAAATGACCTAGTTGTATTGAGTGGAGGTTAAACCCCGTCTCTCTCTCCCTCTCTCTCTCTCTGTCTCTCTCTCTCTCTTTAAAAGACTGTAGATTGTAGAGTGGTACGTGAAGATGTACAGAGTTAAAGCGAGATCACGCCCCTTATAAAAAAAAAACCAATCGAAAAAGCAACTGAAACTGTTTTAGAGACTAAAGAAGTATTTATTTGCACAAACATTAGCAGTGGCAAGTCTCTTTGTTTTGGAAATTTCCAGCCACGTTGACATTGAACGAACCTTGAACTTGGTTTTCGCGTGATCTTTTCTATCGAGAAATCGAAATTTATTGACGAAAAATGTAGGTTGTACTTGAAGGCCTTGATAAGATGTACGAATATATTAGGTATCCTTATCATAGATACATTAGGTATCCTTATTATAGATAATATTAGGTATCCTTATTATAGATATATTAGGTATCCTTATTATAGATATATTAGGTATCCTTATTATAGATATACTAGGTATCCTTATTATAGATATATTAGGTATCCTTATTATATATATATTGGGTATCCTTATTATAGATACATTAGATATCCTTATTATAGATATATTAGGTATCCTTATAGATATATTAGGTATCCTTATTATAGATACATTAGGTATCCTTTTTATAGATATATTAGGTATCCTTATAGATATATTAGGTATCCTTTTTATAGATACATTAGGTATCCTTATTATAGATATATTAGGTATCGTTATTATAGATATATTAGGTATCCTTATTATAGATAATATTAGGTATCCTTATTATAGATATATTAGGTATCCTTATTATAGATATATTAGGTATCCTTATTATAGATAATATTAGGTATCCTTATTATAGATATATTAGGTATCCTTATTATAGATATATTAGGTATCCTTATTATAGATATATTAGGTATCCTTATTATAGATATATTAGGTATCCTTATTATAGATATATTAGGTATCCTTATTATAGATATATTAGGTATCCTTATAGATATATTAGGTATCCTTATAGATATATTAGGTATCGTTATTATAGATATATTAGGTATCCTTATTATAGGTATATTAGGTATCCTTATTATAGATATATAAGGTATCCTTATTATAGATATATTAGGTATCCTTATTATAGATATATTAGGTATCCTTATTATAGATATATTAGGTGTCATTATTATAGATATATTAGGTATCCTTATTATAGATACATTAGGTATCCTTATTATATATATATTAGGTATCCTTATTATAGATACATTAGGTATCCTTATTATAGATACATTAGGTATCCTTATTATAGATATATTAGGTATCCTTATAGATATATTAGGTATCGTTATTATAGATATATTAGGTATCCTTATTATAGGTATATTAGGTATCCTTATTATAGATATATTAGGTATCCTTATTATAGATACATTAGGTATCCTTATTATATATATATTAGGTATCCTTATTATAGATACATTAGGTAATCAGATTTTAGTGTATTATAAATGTTTTATTACCGAAGAAAGTAGAATATGCGACAACTCTTATTTACTGCCTAGACGATTCAGCTACTGTGGGTGTATGTTTCGTTGGGTCGCAACTTGTCTTTTAAATTTCTAATCAGTTAAATTAAATGGTAACTGTTAGTCCACCCCTACACGTATATTAAATTATAATTTGTGATTCTAATTTAAATATTTTATCTTCCACTATATCGACAATCCTCGGCTCGCCTACACCCCAATCCTGTCTGCAGATCATCGCAGCCTTTAACCATATTCAGTTGTGTAATTGGGGGTGTTGGATGGCCGAATGGTTAGCGTGCGCGCCCATACCATAAAGCCTACCATTGAGTCAACTGACGTGGTTTCGATTCTCTGGTTGTATTATACAAGGAGTAGGATCGCCTGTCCAGCCTCGTGGGTTTTCTCCGCGTCATCCGCGTTTTCTCCCAGTGCCAAATTACCTAGTTTGTGTTGAGTGTACGTTAACCCCCTCCTCCCTCCTCCCTCTCTCTCTCTCTCTCATAGAAAGAGTTTAAGGACTTGATTTAAGTATATTGATTTTCAATGATTTTTGATAAGTTGAACAGCTATTATAAATGTTTCATTACCTGCAAAAGTAAAAAATATGCAGCAACTCTTGTTGACTGGGCGGACGATTTAGCTGCTATGGACGTATGTTTCGTTGCCTGGCAGTCTATCCTTTGTTCCTAAAGGGCCCTTTTCAGCACACACAGAGCTTTGGGATTAGATTTCTAATGTATACAATTCTTCTTCTCCGGTTTACATATTACACAAAGACTAAATAAATAAACCTTTACAATTTGACCACGCCATATATTAACCCAGGGGTACAACGGAATTAGACCACTGTGGATACTGAGACTAAATAAACCATTACAATTTGACCACGCCATATATTAACCCAGGGGCATAGTGGAGTAGAAAGTAATGAAACCACTGGGGATACTGAGAATGTGAAAAAAGTAAAATTAGGCTATAAGAACATTAGGTGTACCGTATATGTAGAAACTGTCAAAAGTCTGGACATACCGAGTCCCATTGCAAGAGTAAATAAGACAAATTAGATTGATATTATTTCGACACCATTATTAATTAATTTTAAACTAATCGTTGATACCGAGAATAAATAAACCTTTACAATTTGACTACACAGCAGCGGAATAATTACTTCTGAACATTCTTCCATAATCTATTTTTTAACTATTAAAGCAAAAAGAAACAACTCTTTATCTAAATCTCACCTAATATATCTATAATAAGGATACCTAATATTATCTATAATAAGGATACCTAATATTATCTATAAAAAGGATACCTACTATATCTATAAAAAGGATACCTAATATATCTATAAAAAGGATACCTACTATATCTATAATAAGGATACCTAATATATCTATAATAAGGATACCTAATATATCTATAATAAGGATACCTAATATATCTATAATAAGGACACCTAATATATCTATAATAAGGATACCTAATATATCTATAATAAGGATACCTAATATATCTATAATAAGGATACCTAATATATCTATAATAAGGATACCTAATATATCTATAATAAGGATACCTAATATATCTATAATAAGGATACCTAATATATCTATAATAAGGATACCTAATATATCTATAATAAGGATACCTAATATATCTATAATAAGGATACCTAATATATCTATAATAAGGATACCTAATATATCTATAATAAGGGTACCTAATATATCTATAATAAGGGTACCTAATATTATCTATAATAAGGTTACCTAATATTATTTATAATAAGGATACCTAATATATCTATAATAAGGTTACCTAATATATCTATAATAAGGATACCTAATATATCTATAATAAGGTTACCTAATATGTCTATAATAAGGATACCTAATATGTCTATAAAAAGGATACCTAATATTATCTATAATAAGGATACCTGATATATCTATAATAAGGATACCTAATATATCTATAATAAGGATACCTAATATATCTATAATAAGGATACCTAATATATCTGTAATAAGGATACCTAATATATCTATAATAAGGATACCTAATATATCTATGATAAGGATACCTAATATATCTATAATAAGGATACCTAACATATCTATAATAAGGATACCTAACATATCTATAATAAGGTTACCTAATATTATCTATAATAAGGATACCTTATATTATCTATAATAAGGATACCTAATGTATCTATAATAAGGATACCTAATATTATCTATAATAAGGATACCTAGTATATCTATAATAAGGATACCTAATATATCTATAATAAGGATACCTAATATATCTATAATAAGGATACCTAATATTATCTATAATAAGGATACCTAATATTATCTATAATCAGGATACCTAATATATCTATAATAAGGATACCTAATGTATCTATAATAAGGATACCTATAATAAGGATACCCTAATATATCTATAATAAGGATACCTAATATTATCTATAATAAGGTTACCTAATATTATCTATAATGAGAATACCTAATATTATCTATAATGAGAATACCTAATATATCTATAATAAGGATACCTAATATATCTATAATAAGGATACCTAGTATATCTATAATAAGGATACCTAATATATCTATAATAAGGTTACCTAATATATCTATAATAAGGTTACCTAATATTATCTATAATAAGGTTACCTAATATTATCTTTAATAAGGATACCTAATATTATCTATAATAAGGATACCTACTATATCATTAATAAGGATACCTAATATATCTATAGAAAGGATAATAAGTATACCTAGTATTATCTATAATAAGGATACCCAATATATCTATAATAAGGATACCTAATATTATCTATAAAAAGGATACCTAATATATCTATGATAAGTATACCTAATATTATCTATAATAAGGATACCTAATATATCCGTAATAAGGATACCTAATATATCTATAATAAGGATACCTAATATATCTATAATAAGGATACCTTATATATCTATAATAAGTATACCTAATATACCTATAATCAGGATACCTAATATATCTATAATAAGGATACCTAATATATCTATAATAAGGACACCTAACATATCTATAATAAGGATACCTAATATATCTATAATAAGGATACTTAATATATATATATAATAAGGATACCTAATGTATCTATAATAAGGATACCTAATATACCTATAATAAGGATACCTAATATATCTATAATAAGGATACCTAATATATCTATAATAAGGACACCTAATATATCTATAATAAGGATACCTAATAGATCTATAATAAGGATACCTAATATTATCTATAATAAGGATACCTAATATTATCTATAATAAGGATACCTAATATTATCTATAATAAGGATACCTAATATTATCTATAATAAGGATACCTAATATTATCTATAATAAGGATACCTAATATTATCTATAATAAGGATACCTAATATATCTATAATAAGGATACCTAATATATCTATAATAAGGATACCTAATATATCCGTAAATCTTATCAAGGCCTTCAAGTAACACTCTACAACCTACATTTTTCGTCAATAAATTTCGATTTCTCGATAGAAAAGATCACGCGAAAACCAAGTTCAAGGTTCGTTCAATGTCAACGTGGCTGGAAATTTCCAAAACAAAGAGACTTGCCACTGCTAATGTTTGTGCAAATAAATACTTCTTTATTCTCTAAAACAGTTTCAGTTGCTTTTTCGATTGTTTTTTTTTATAAGGGGCGTGATCTCGCTTTAACTCTGTACATCTTCACGTACCACTCTACAATCTACAGTCTTTTAAAAAGAAAGAGAGAGTGGGAGAGAGAGAGACGGGGTTTAACCTCTACTCAATACAACTAGGTCATTTAAGGAATAACATATAGTTGAGATGGCCTAGTGGTCCAGAGTGCCTCGCTTCGACCTCTAGCTGGCCGGCCACCTCTGGCTTGCGGCTGTGGTTTCTATCCCTGCTGTGAGCGTATGCGGCATGGAGATAGGGGCGCCTTCTCAACCTCCTGGGTTTCCCCCGGACACCCTTGGTTTCCTCCCACTGCTAAAGACTTTTAATAAGTCAACAATAATGAAAGTGAATGATAGACCTAATGATGTTTCATTGTAAAATGTGGCTTTGTTCTTCGAGGGGTCGCGTTTTGAAACTGGGTCTGAAATGGGGTCGCCACCCTAAAAAGGTTCGAAACCTATGATCTAGAGTATAAAGCGGCTAACACACAATCCAAATTTATGACAAAAAAAGTTGACGTAAAATTTTTTAACAGGTTTTTTGATCGTCTGTGGGTGATATTGACGACCAAAAAGAATTGACATCAACATTTCATGAAATCAAATTCAGTAGATTTTATTTGCGCAAACTGAGGGTTCCACAACTTGTTTTGAGTCGTGTGTGGCAACATGTCAAAATATTGCGCAATTTTACATTCTCCACCCGGACGTCTGCGCGTGCGCATCAACAAAAAAAAAAGAAAAGTTTCTACTGGAAGTCATTGATCTCTACCCGCACTTTGGGAAATCAACAGCCACATCGTTCAATCGTAGCCAAGGACAATAATAATCAGGTAAATTTATGTTTGAATATCTTCCAACTTTCTGGTAGTAGGGTAGAAGGTAGCTCGATTTTCGTTTTTCGTTATTCGACATTGGTGAATATCGAAAAACGAGCTACTCGTTTTTCGATATTGGCGAATAACGAAAAACAACTAGCTCGTTTTTCGATATTGGCGAATGTCGAAAAACCAGCTACTCGTTTTTCGTTATTCAAACTTGAATATCAAAAAAGCAGATTTGATGGATGTATATCTACATAATGTCTCCAAAACACATTTGATTAAATCAGTTATCTAAAATTAACTAAAGATATCATAAATGAGGATGCCTGAGCAGTGGATTCACAAAAAAAAATCTTTTCAAACTCGTTGTTTTTGATATTGGCGAATCTCGAAAAACAAGCTACTCGTTTTTCGTTATTTAAACTTGAATATCAAAAAAGCAGATTTGATGGATGTATACCTACATAATGTCTCCAAAACACATTTTATTAAATCAGTTTTGTAAAACGAACTAAATAGAGCCGAATGTCTCCAAAACACATTTTATGAAATCAGTTTTGTAAAGCGAACTAAATATGTCATAAATCAGGATGCCTGATGAAACTTGAAATGCATGGTTATAACCCAAAGATCTTGGTTCCTTTGGAATTTTGGAAAAATTGGACCAAAATTGCCATACAAAATGGCCGCCGTTCGTACGCGAATACTGTTAAAAAATGGTATATCAAGGTTGTTGACCCTGTAGAGGTCACAATTTTAATTCGATTTTGATGAAACTTGAAATCCATGGTTATAACCCAAAGATCTTGGTCCCTTTCGATATTTGTGCATATCGGATCGTAACTTCCTGAATTATGGACCCTGATTAAACGCAAAATCGTCTTTGTTTAGCTTGTGGTCCCTCTGGAGGTCACAATTATTATCCGATTTAAAAAATCGTTTGATTATATCACCGTTACACCCTAAGGAAGGTTGAGTTCGAATTTCTTAAAAATTTGGAACACAATTGCCATACAAAATGGCCGCCACGTGTACGCGAATACTGTTATAAAATGGTATATCAAGGTTTTGGACCCAGTATAGGTCTCAATTTTGATTCAATTTTAATGAAACTTGAAATGCATGGTTATAACCCAAAGATCTTGGTTCCTTTCGTTTTTTGCACATATCAGATCATAACTTCCTGAATTATGGCCCCTGATTGTCCGAAAAATCGCCTATTGTCCCTCTGGAGGTCACGATTATTATCCGATTTAAAAAAAACGCTTGACTCTATCACCGTTACACCATACGGAAGGTTGAGTTTGACTTTCAGGGAAATCGGACCATAATTGACAGACAAAATGGCCGCCGTTTGTACGCTTATAGTGTTAAAATATGGTATATCAAGGTTGTGGACCCAGAATAGGTCACAATTTTAATTCGATTTAGATGAAACTTCAAATGCATGTTTATAACCTTAAGATCTTGATTCTTATCGATATTTGTGCATATCAAATTGTAATTTAATAAATTATAGCCTTTGACTGTAGGAAAAATCACTTTCGGTTTTGCTTGTTCTCTAACCATCTCTCGAAAATGTGGGCGTATCCCGCCTGGCAGTGCCAGCTTACTATCTCTTAGTATTCAAGTTTGAATAACGAAAAACGAGTAGCTTGTTTTTCGAGATTCGCCAATATCAAAAACAACGAGAAAGAACAGTTTTTTTGTGAATCCACTGCTCAGGCATCCCCATTTATGATATCTTTAGTTTGTTTTACAAAACTGATTTAATAAAATGTGTTTTGGGGACATTCTGCAGATATAAATTCATCAAATCGGCTTTTTTGATATTCAAGTTTGAATAACGAAAAACGAGTAGCTCGTTTTTCGAGATTCGCCAATATCAAAAAACAACGAGAATAAACAGTTTTATGTTAATCCACTGCTCAGGCATCATGATTTATGACATATTTAGTTCGTTTTACAAAACTGATTGCATAAAATGTGTTTTGGAGACATTCTGCAGATATACATCCATCAAATCTGCTTTTTTGATATTCAAGTTTGAATAACGAAAAACGAGTAGCTTGTTTTTCGTGATTCGCCAATATCAAAAAAACAACGAGAAAGAACAGTTTTATGTGAATTCACTGCTCAGACATCCTCATTTCTGATATCTTTAGTTCGTTTTACAAAACTGATTTAATCAAATGTGGTTTGGGGACATTCTGCAGATATAAATCCATCAAATCTGCTTTTTTGATATTCAAGTTTGAATAACGAAAAACGAGTAGCTTGTTTTTTGACATTCGCCAATATAAAAAAACAACGAGAAATAGCAGTTTTTATTTGAACCCACTGCTCAGGCATCATCATTTATGATATCTTTAGTTCGTTTTACAAAACTGATTTAGTAAAATGTGTTTTGGAAACATTCTGCAGATATCAATCCATCAAATCTGCTTTTTTGATATTCAAGTTTGAATAACGAAAAACGAGTAGCTCGTTTTTCTAGATTCGCCAATATCAAAAACAACGAGAAAGAACAGTTTTTATGTGAATTCACTGCTCAGGCATCCTCATTTCTGATATCTTTAGTTCGTTTTACAAAACTGATTTAATCAAATGTGTTTTGGAGACATTATGTAGATAAACATCCATCAAATCTGCTTTTTGATATTCAAGTTTGAATAACGAAAAACGAGTAGCTCGTTTTTCGAGATTCGCCAATATCAAAAAACAACGAGAAAGAACAGTTTTTATGTGAATCCACTGCTCAGGCATCCTCATTTCTGATATATTTAGTTAATTTTAGATAAGTGATTTATTCAAATGTGTTTTGGAGACAATATGTAGATATACATCCATCAAATCTGCTTTTTTGATAATCAAGTTTGAATAACGAAAAACGAGTAGCTCGTTTTTCGAGATTCGCCAATATAAAAAAACAACGAGAATGAACAGTTTTTATGTTTATCCACTGCTCAGGCATCCTGATTTATGACATATTTAGTTCGTTTTACAAAACTGATTTAATAAAATGTGTCTTGGAGACATTATGTAGATATACATCCATCAAATCTGCTTTTTTCATATTCAAGTTTGAATAACGAAAAACCAGCAGCTCGTTTTTCGAGATTCGCCAATATCAAAAAACAAGGAAAAAGAACAGTTTTTATGTGAATCCACTGCTCAGACATCATCATTTATGATATCTTTAGTTTGTTTTACAAAACTGATTTAATAAAATGTGTTTTGGGGACATTCTGCAGATATAAATCCATCAAATCTGCTTTTTTGATATTCAAGTTTGAATAACGAAAAACGAGTAGCTCGTTTTTCGAGATTCGCCAATATCAAAAAACAACGAGAAAGAACAGTTTTTATGTGAATCCACTGCTCAGGCATCCTCATTTCTGATATATTTAGTTAATTTTAGATAACTGATTTATTCAAATGTCTTTTTGAGACAATATGTAGATATACATCCATCAATACTGCTTTTTTGATAATCAAGTTTGAATAACGAAAAACGAGTAGCTTGTTTTTCGAGATTCGTCAATATCAAAAAACAACGAGAATGAACAGTTTTTATGTTAATCCACTGCTTAGGCATCCTGATTTATGACATATTTAGTTCTTTTTACAAAACTGATTGCATAAAATGTGTCTTGGAGACATCCATCAAATCTGCTTTTTTGATATTCAAGTTTGAATAACGAAAACGAGTAGCTTGTTTTTCGAGATTCGCCAATATCAAAAACAACGAGAAAGAACAGTTTTTTTGTGAATCCACTGCTCAAGCATCCTCATTTATGATATCTTTAGTTTGTTTTACAAAACTGATTTAATAAAATGTGTTTTGGGGACTTTCTGCAGATATAAATACATCAAATCTGCTTTTTTGATATTCAAGTTTGAATAACGAAAAACGAGTTAGTTGTTTTTCGTTATTCGCCAATATCGAAAAACGAGTAGCTCGTTTTTCGATATTCACCAATGTCGAATAACGAAAAACGAAAATCGAGCTCAATCCACTCTGCCTTCAAAACTTTGCTTTCGTCGTGGATACCTATAGCTATAAGTAAGCTGTTGTTAGACGCAATGTCTGCCAACTTAACTTCATTGTGGGAGGATCCATTTTTCAGAATATATCCTTTATACTTACTGTACATTTACCATACTTACTGAGGCCTAAGTAAATTCTTAGTTATTTCTGTCTACTTCTTTTTAGACATTTTAATCGCAGAGTCATTTGTACGTTGACAACACTCAATGTCCCCCAAACCGCCTAACCATTTGACCAAGAAGTAACAACTGTTCCCCGACCTAAGCTGGTAGACAATAAGCCAGCAAAACCTGTTGGGTTGCTAGTTAGTGATTCCCTGACAATATTGCCCAGTGCTTGCCACATGGGCGTTTCTCGCGTAATCCAGTATTTTTCTAGTAAGATTGGGTGTCTATACTTTCCATATATACCAAATTTGACATACTTTTATTGGAAATAACCACCCGATAAATACTTTGCTGGGAACCTAACTTTAAGTAAGTCAGTGTTTAAAACTAATCTGTAAAACCGCCGTAAGATATTAAATAATATTCAATATTAAGTGTGGTTTAATGGTCGACAGCGAGACATTAAGTAATATATTGATACTGCACGCCAAATAATGGTACGCCAACATCAAAGGATGACGTCACATCTGTATTTTAATTAGTTATATTGTTCTACACAGGTGATACCTTTATTAGCGACCAAGTTGCACAAGGCGATCTGTGAGTAAATGAAAATAAGAATATTATGATGTAAGTCAATATATGAAAACGTAACATGAATATAAAATTATGTGACTGACACATTAAAATAAAATGAACTATAGCTAATATTTACATATGTATATTGAAGATGAAAAGAGAGTATAAAACTATAGGAAAATAATTGCATACTAAGATTTCAATTCCCTTTTCAGTCCTGTCTTAAAACTCAATATATCGTTAGATTGTTTGAGTACCTGAGGTAATGAATTCCAGAGTAAACTAGCCTTGTATTTAAAATTTCTTTTCATGGCCTCGATACGACATTTTGGAAGATGTAATGAGTTTTTTGTTTCCGAACGAAGACAGAGAGTTGTAGTAGACATAGAAGATTTTAAACATATATAATTTTGAAAGTAATGTGGACATTTTTCATTCATAATTTTATAAGTCAGTATCCCAGTGTTATATTTAATTCGTTGTTTAAGAGTTAGCCAATTGAATTGAGAAAACAAGTCTGCCGATCTTGTATCAAATTTCGCGTCAAGGATACTCCGCGCTGCACATTTTTGAAGCTTAAATAGGAAGTCAATTTTGTTCTGGAAAGCATTACCCCAAACAATATTACAAAAGTCTAAATGAGACAATATATAGGCATTATAAAACAAAATTCGGGTTTCTATAGATATATTTCTTTTAATTCTATTTAGAAGAGATATTTTTGACCCAACAAGAGAGTGAAGCTTCATAATATGTTTTCCCAAGTCTAAGTTATCATCTATTGTAATTCCGAGTAGGACAGCTTCCGTTACATTCTCTAATTTTTCGTTTCCGATGGACAGAGAGATACATTTGTCACTGCCTCTTACTTTTTTTTATTAACATACTTTTAGGGTTTTTTTTATATTAATAACCATACCATTATCATTGCACTATTGGCTGATAATGTCTAAATCTTCTTGAAGACAACTTTGAATGCAGTCAAGATTTTTGTCAGAAAAATGAATGGTAGTATCTTCAGCAAATATTTCGGGTATGACATTTTTAGTAAAAAGTGGAAGATCATTTATGAAAATCAGGAATAAAAGTGGTCCAAGGATAGATCCCTGGGGAACACCACATTTTAGTTTCCCTTGTATTGATTGGAAATTACCAAGACAGACTTTTTGATTTCGGTTTGCTAGATAAGATTTAATCAAATATAACAAATTAGGATGAAATTTATATAACACAAGTTTGTCAAGGTGGAGCTTGTGATCAATAAGGTCAAAAGCCTTACTGAAATACAGGTAGACAACACCTGTTAGTTTACCTTGATCTAAAGCTTCAAGCCAATGATCAGTAATTCGAACTAGTGCTGTAGAACAAGAATGATACTCTCTAAAACCTGACTGATTTACATAAAATAAATTGAAACTATCAAAGAAGGACTTAATATTGATAGATATATGTTTCTCAAAAATTTTAGAAATGGTTGGTACTATTTTTGCTTCTTTCATTTGATCAGGAAAAATACAATTTTTTAAACATAAATTAATAATATGAGTTAGTGGATTCGCAATCACCTCAGCTGACATTTTTAAAAACTTTGGTCCAAGATTGTCTAAACCAGTTGCCTTTTTTGGTTGTAGATTTTTAAGATATTCCAGTACTTTTGAAAATGATATAGGAGTTAAGTCATAGAGAAAATTTAGGGGGACTTTGTTATTTATATAATTTTGAATAATATGTGGTTGTTGGGTCGGTTTATAGGGAGGCTTTATAGAGTCCGTTATATTGGTAAAATATTCATTCAAAAATTCATTAATTTGAGAAGGGTCAGTTGTTTTAAAGTCATGATATTCGATAGTTTGCGGGTAATTTGGGCCTAATGAATATTTTCCTTGTAGAGAGTTTAGATATTGCCAAATGGTTTTATTGTCTTTTTTATTTATGATGATATCTTCAACATGGTCAGTTTTAGCCCGCTCAATTAATTTCTTGGTTTTATTACGCCATTGTTTATATAAAGTGTTATTTCCAATCATTTTATGATAGTCACGCTTCTTTCTTGCATCTTTAATTTCATCATTAAAACATGGGAGTTGAGTATGGTACTTTACACGTCTGGTTTTAATAGGGGCATGTTTATTTCATACAGTAAGAATGAGGTCATAAAAAGCTGGCAAGGCGGTTTCA
This sequence comes from Patella pellucida, assembly GCA_917208275.1. Lineage (NCBI taxonomy): Eukaryota > Metazoa > Mollusca > Gastropoda > Patellidae > Patella > Patella pellucida. The sequence continues at coordinate 4,507,315 of OU795041.1, forward strand.
ATATCATTTATTAGCTCTATATTGGAAAATGGTGAGTTGATTAAATCAAATAGAAAATCAGAATCCTTAAAATTCTTAAATTGTCGATATTGAATCAGGGTGTGCTTTTTTTTTTAAAGTTTTACAATTTTGAATATTCTTCACTGAGAAAATTACAGGAAAATGATCACTTAGACTGTACGGAGGTCTTTTAATTTCTTTAATATTAATTGATACGTTAGTATAAACATGATCTAAAATAGTAGCTGTAGAATCGGTTTGTCTCGTTGGTTTCGTAATCATCTGTGATAAAGAATATGATGAAATAATTGTCTGCCAATGTTTAGGCACCGAAGAATTAAAATCAAAATTAAAATCACCAATTATATAAAATGGTGCTGATGCATATTTCGATGAAATATTATACAAAATTTGTTCAAATTTCTCATAACACATAACATTAGAATGGGGTGGTCTATATATTAAACATCAAAAAAAGATTTGGAAAATTCAGGCGAAACAATAAGCCATATACATTCAACTTCGTGCATTTCAAATTCAAAAAGCCTTTCATATTTAATTGTATCTTTGACATAGAATAAAATACCCCCTCCCTCCTGACCAAGACGATCCTTTCTTTCAGTCACATAATTGTCAACATGCAGATCATCTAATATTAATTTATGTAAAAATGTTTCAGTAAAACCCACAATACTTATATTATTTGCTGGTTGAAATAAAACTTCACGCATTTCATCAAGCTTGTTTTCCTTTTTTGTAATTAGACGATTTACATTTAGATGACCAATGATGTAATCTGATTTCCCATCACCCAATTTAAAAGGTTGGGTTATAGATGATGAATTCGAATTAAGTGGTGTCATTTCACCAGAAGGGTCATTCGGGGACAAACTTGATGAAATGTGAGAGCCTAAAGAAGATATAACACTGCAATCAATATCGGGTGTAGAGGTTTTATCATTTTTAATAGGATCCCTTGCAGTTTGCATATTATTAAAACTGTTTGATTCAGTAGTTGGGTTAAGCGAGTTAAAAGATGACATATACTTAGATAAATGCACGGTAAGGAAGTTGTTGTATTCATTAAGATCATTTCTGAGACCATCATGTGCTGGAAGACATTTGAGTAAGGAATTTTAGGCGATATCATTGCCATTATGTTAATAAAAATTTATATAGATACAAGACTTAGCCTTATGCCCAGCAACACCACAGGTTCTGCAAGTAACATAATCTCCATTTCTGCAGGTATTGGTATCATGTCCTCGTTGCTGGCAGTAAAAACAGTAGTCACTTCGTTTGGTATAAACATTTTCTTTGGGTTTAATTATGGGCAGGTGCTTGTCGTAGGATTGGAGTAGTCTTGAGGTACCTCTGTCAGATAAATGTATACCATCTTTCCAAAAGCTGGAAGATTCCAGTATGAGGTCTGTTGAATGTCGAATGAAAGTTGCTCCTAATTCTTTACTTAATTTTTCTAATAAGTGATTAATTGGTAGAACTTCTACATCTCTCCGGGGGGTAATTCAGAGAAATAAACATCTGTTGATGGGGAACTGTATTTTATATGCTCGAAAATTTTAGTATAGTCTTGTTTTATATATTCTGTTGTCTGGCTTTGGGAGACGTCATTTCCACCTGCTTGGATGGTGATTTTATCGAAATCTGGAATGTTGAGTCCAACTATTTTATGAAGAATTGTTTGAAGCGTTGCTCCACGATGGGTGTGAACTTCAACATTACCAGATAATCCTCTCATACTAATTCGTTGAAGTATCGAACTGCCTACAATCAGAGTTTTCTTTGGTGAGCAAGGTTTATTCTCGGGATGATTGGAATGTCAGCTGTTTCGTAACCTGGCTGTTTCGTACTTAGTTCATTCGTACCTCACGTAAGCTGTTTCGTACCTTTGAAAATTTCAACTTTTATATGTGCTTAAACTTAAGCGTCCTCACTTGAGCTGTTTCGTACCTTCGTATCAATAAAGAATAGAAATAGTGGATGCTTGCTGTATCACTGAAGTACACTAAAAGTCATCCTCCTCGCAGTGTTCCGTTTGATTAGAGCTATCAGGAATATGACTAAAAGTATGCAAAATCATGTCTGTGTGAAGGTTTATATCAACATTTTTGAGTATGGTAGCTTGGGAATTGGGTTGTCACGATTGAGTCATAGTCGATTCGCCGCCTTCCATATTACTATTAGGCATGGCTATACTACGAAATGTGTAAAATTGTTGTTTTTGGTGCGAAATAGCTGTCAACAGCCACGCATTTATAGGAGACATGATAATATCACGGACCTTATAATACATGGACTGAATGCGGGAAGTTGGCGATGCCTTTTTACGAGCGATACAATATCAAAACTATACTATAATCTTTAGTACATATTGTTTATTGCCAACCGTTTGTGATGCCGAACACATTCAACATACAACCGTTTGTGCCGCCTGACCCGTTGAAGTTAATAACCACTCACTCGCTTAATGGGTTCAGTAATCAACACCAGATTATAAACAACAAAGGCAGATCGCGGTGCTTTGGGTTTTTTTTTGCCAACTATATTTTTAAATATTGCAGACATTTGTATAAAATTCCCGTAGTGGTTGGATATTATTAAGTCGTCGTGTATAAATCGTGTTTCAACTTTCTTTGAACAACCCTAGAAAAGGTACTAACCATGTTTCAACTTTATTTCAACAACACATAGGAAAAGGTACGAATCAATCTGAGGTACGAAACGAGGTACGAAAGAACTAGGTACGAAACAGCCAGGTTACGAAACAGCCTGCACCCGATGATTGTATTTTGAGCTGTTTTCTGGTTGATGTATATGAGGTATAATTACGCTGTTAACAGCTGTTTCTATGGGTTCAGTGATATCATCTGTTTGTGATTCCATGGTTCTGGTTGAAGATTTGATAGCTGTTGTTCCAATTCCTTAATTGTATTTAGAAGGCAATCGCTGTCTGACTTGTTGTAGATGGAACTGTGATCAGCATATTTAATAGGCGTTGAAGTTGTTCTGGTACTGGTGTGTTGAGTGGATCTTGACTGCAAACATCCTGAGTTTCATCTATAGTCATTAACTCGCTAGCAGATGTGCTATCGGAAGAAGAATCATTTTCGAAATTGAAGATTGGCTAAAATCATTGTCAACTTGAAGAATATCATAAAATAATAAATAGTATTAAAATTTGATAGATATGCTGCAGCAGTTCTCTTGGTTATAGTTTATTACATGAAAAAATTTAGAGTTTTCTGTCTGTGGTTCGTCTGCTTTCTGTGGAGTTGAAAATCCAAAGCAGGATGTTATATTGAATTAACTGTTGAAGATAAATGATGCAATTTTGATAAATAAAAGGAAGGTAGATCCAATAAAATATATAAATATTGTTGATAAATAAACAGTAGGTTAGGCAAACACAGGGTCAATGAAGATACTGTAAAAAAGTCAAATTATTTCAGTGTCCAAGACAAAGAGATAGTCAAAAAATCACTAGCATATGAATAAGTGAAACATCTTTTATTTCGATCAACTAAAATATTGATTCAATCTGATCGGTTTATTTCCATAATTAATTGATGAGAAATCTCTATATACATGTACATATTCGTACATTTTTTGCACATTTGTCCAAGGGACCTCCCACTAGAAAGGGGCCCTGAAGTTCCCCAACTTAATGTAAGAAACTGGCCTGACAGCAGGAAAACTCACATTATAACATAAACTGTATAAATCTATCAATCAGTTACTAATTGTGAAGTAAAGCATATTCGGTAACTTTAGGCCTCCCAAATTTATATAATCGGACCTGTCTCAGATAATTTAATTTGTTTCGAAACATTAATTCTAAATTGTTTTAATGACATTTACACGTAGTAATTGAATATTGAATATGATTAAAGTTACATTATTCAAGATATAGATAAGAACTAGCCATTCTTGCTATACTAGTTCGAAAGAAGATGATGTAAAATGAATAATTTGAAAATTTCATTCAAATTACTCCTCTGCAAGCGAAGATATAGGCATTTAAAGATTTGACCGACCTGTGCAATTATTTCAACCACGGTCCTGGTTGATCAAAGCTACGACTCGAAGCGTTAAGGTGCGCCATATTTGATTTACCGCTGAAACGTTTAAATCTGTTTAGTATCGGAGCAATCTGATGCCATCCAAAGTTGATTAAGGCCTGGATCAGTTAATTAATGTCTAATTAATACAGAAAACATTTCATGCCCAAATAAAGACCTGCACTAGGCAGATTTAGCTCTTGAATAATGCATGTTTAATTACTGAGCAATATTTCGATTAGTTTCTAATTTTATCATTCGCTTGATAGATACTAGAGAAGCCTATTATTACAATGATATTTAGAAAATCCTAGTTGCAGTGCTGCTCGGTAATTGTAATAAATATGAATTGTCACCTGTGTTAAAGATATGCAAATGGTTCTGTTTTAATTGGAAAAACTGGTTCGCATTGTATTTTAAATTGTTAATAAAATGTATTTTGATACAAAAAACTAATCGTTAATTTTCACATCTAGAACTTTGTTGGTGTCCATTGGTCATTATTACAATTAGTTTTGGCTTCTGATGGGAATCGTGATGTTGGCATTGAATAAGGCGTTGTCGCACTTCAATTAGCTTTGGATTCTGATGAGAGACGTGGTGGCACATCGAGTATACCATTCTCACTAATTAGATTTGATCCTGAGGTTGGTTGAGAAAGTTAGTCACCCTTGTCATTGATGCAGAATAGAAAATATCAAGTTGTTAGGATGGTACAACAAACATCTGAGGTGCAGTTATTGATGTGCACGTAAAGTAGGGGTCTTTAACGTAGGGCACAAGCTTGAACAGGTGACCGTGACCCTACTCCTTGTCACCTACCGTGCTGTCTGAGACCCTTCGGCGTCCCCCTGCACCTAAAAGAAGCGTTTAGCAAAGCAAATTTTCTTTAAGATCCCACAAGCCTGGTAAAAACACATCATCTTAGATATAAGCTAAATGTATTTAAACAATTTTATTGTTATGGATATCACATGGTATATTCTATTCTAACTGGGGTAAGCTGATTGGTCATGTAGAGGTTTATAGTTTACTATCTGTAGACTACATCCACAGGCACGTAAAGGGATTAAACTTTTATTTTAATTCCTTCAAGTGCCTGTGACTACATCTAAGAATATTCTGTTCATATATGTGATATCATTCTGGGCGGAAGAGAATGTTCATTAGCCCCACGAACCAATAAACATGAGATTCATTAGCCACGGCACAGACCTATATAGATAAGATAATGATGGAACCATGGATTCTTCACACATAATTGCGGCTGTCCAGCCAAGGGAAGACAAATCTCGCTATCCAGACATGGGAAGACATGTCATGAAGATTGATGTAAAAATTGTTAAAAATTTTCTTTACAAAACTCGAAGCGAAATTTGATGCACAGTTCCTTTAAATCTTTGGCTAGAGCTGGAGGTCCACATAAAAATACTTTAATTTTCCCCTGTCTGGTGGAGTTAATCTGGTGAAATAGCTGAAATATATATATATATATATATATATATAGTAAATTTAAATAACACATGACACAATTACCGTACTAGAAGAGTTTATTTCAGCGCATTTCGACGAGGGTTCTCCCGTCTTTATCAAGCATAGAATAAAGACAGGAGAACGAGAACCCTCGTGGAATGAATGAATGAATGAAATGGGGTTTAACGTCCTACGCTGAAGCACCTAACCTGGGCCAATTGAAGACGGGCATACGCCAACAGTGTGCTATGAGGGAAATTTTGCCCGGGCAGCGGCGCTACGGCCTACTCTTATATCGAATTCCAACTGCCAAGGGATCTTTTACGTGCACTCCAATTTGTACACGGGACCTCGGTTTTTCGTCCCATCCGAACGACTAGGCAGCTGTCCTTGTCAGGCCCTCCTTCTGCATCACTGACAAGGGGAAATCACGCCGGAAAATCGGCCAATGCAGGGATCGAACACTCAACCTCCAGGCTAGCGAACCAGCGCCTTATCCACTTAGCCACCGTGATCCCCACCCTCGTGGAAACGTCGCCGAAATAAACTTGTATTCTATACAATTGTAGGCCTATGTTACCCTCCCCCCCCACCTTTCCCACCACGTCCCAAACGGTCATCAATGAATATTATTGAAATGTAATTGATCCTACAATATCCCAGGAGAAGCGTGTAATGTTACAGGCCAAGGTCTGTTGAGTGGAGGTCTACGGTTCGCCCTCAAATCCATTCACTTGTTTTTTTTAGTGCAGTGTAAGTCTGCAGGAAAAATCATAAGCTAAATTTCCATAATCGTAGGTCAGTGCTTATGTGGGGACTTGATATTTAGGCGTCGTGGGTCAAAATAAAAATAGCCGCACAAGAGCTGCTTGGAAAATTTAGGTCTATTTATAAAGGCCCGGCGGAATAGGGGGGGGGGTACTCTTTTCTCCAGGTTATTGCGGCCCCTGGACCCTCCCAAATCAAGAATCGATTCCGCCGGCATTGTTATAACTTTAGTTGCTTACCTGAGGAAAGTTGGGTCGCCCCGCATGAGTCTTGGTTTTAAGACCGGTTAAAACATCTCGGTTCTCCTTCTTATGTAACAACTCGATCGCCATCTGTAGCCCCACCCCCTTCATGTCCGTTTTACTGTGCGCACTCGTCATGTACATGTGCATGTCTAAAATACGGCCGAATCTAGCACCACGTGACTGTTCTAATTCTATATCTGTTAGCAGTCGCATAAACCATTCAAAACTTTTCTGGTCTCGGTTGATCCAGATAAAATCTACCTGAAATAAAAAAAAACTGAGTTTAAAGGGACTATCCCGATTTGAACAGAGTCTCAAAAATAAACTAGGTTTAAAGGGTCTATCTCGCTTTGAACAGAGTCTCAAAAATAAACTGGGTTTAAAGGGTCTATCCCGATTTGAACATTCTCAAAAATAAACTGGGTTTAAAGGGACTATCCTATTGATCAGAGTCTCAAAAATAAAAGCCCTAGTACGTATGAAATTTAAGCGCCAAAACATAGAGGCGTGATGTATTTACCCTGTCTCAAAATTCCAGCTCAAAATATTGAGCCGATTGAACATGGACGTCAAAATTGCTTATCCGGACACGTAACCCTTTTAAGATTTTGGGTCAATTGTTTCATTGGATGACCTGATAAGCGATTCTCGTTTCTTTGGAGGTCTATACAGGGAATGACCCATGTTTTGTACTTGATAATGAAGGGTAAATTGCACCTACTCATTATGTTTATAAAAAAAAAGTCTGGTTTTATCAAGATACCGTATAATACAGCTTGGTTCAGGGTCTCCATTTCCCGATGTAGACTGACAAGTTTAAGCTGTTTGAAATCGTACCACAAAAACATTATCGGGATTGGGCCTTTAAGGCCATTTGATTAAAACACAGATCCAATTTCGTTTCGTTTTTATAGTTCAGATTACGTTTTTACTTGACTTTACTGGCCATCGAAAGTATAACAAATTCGAAACGAAATATAGATTTGTATTTTAATCAGATTAAAAGTGTATAAATTTTTGTACATTTTTAAATGTTTATAACCTCCGTGGGTCTTAATCCGGGCCTAATTTAAAGTAAGAAATTTATTATAGATTTTTCTACTTTTTTAAATGTTTAGGGCCTCTCCGGGTCTTAATCTGGGTCTAGGAAATTTTGTATAGATTTTTGTACTTTTTTAAATGTTCAGGGTCTCTGCTAGTCTTAATCCGGGTCTAGGAAATTTAATTTAGATTTTTATACCTTTTTAAGTTTCATTCTTTGCAGGCTTTGAGTATAGGATGCGGTTCCACAGTTATTACAGGTGATGGAACAAGCCTGGAATCTGTAGATGATACTCTGTAATATTGATGCGAACGGTGTTACACCTATACCTGATCCTATTAATATAGCATGTTCTGTTTCAAATATATCACGTGTTGATGTTCCAAATGGTCCGTCAATATATACCTGTAATATAAACCAGAAAGAGAGATGGGGTTTAACATCCACTCGACTAACATATGTCGGGACTAACATATGGTTTAATTTTATTTCAATAATTCGCTCGCGCGTAAGGGTCTTTAGCAGTGGGGGGGGGGGAGGAACCGGAGAAAACCCACGAGGTTGGGCACGCGACTCTAGTCCAGGTCACGTACAACCGGGAAATTGAAACCACGTCAGTTGACTCATTGACAGAGAGAGAGAGAGAGAGAGATAGAGATAATCGAGGTTTAACGTCCACTCGACACAAACAAGGTTATTCCGGGACTAACATATGGTTTAATTTTATTTCAATAATTCGTTTGCGTAGGGGTCTTTATCGGTGTGTGTGTGGGGGGAGGGGAGGGAATATAAAACCTACGAGGTTGGACAGGCAATCTCACTCCTTGTCACGTACAACGGTTGACCCAATGACAGACCTTATAATACAGCTAGCACGTGCTAACCATTCGACCATCTAACTCCCCTTAATATAAACCATATATGGCAGCGAATGAAATTAAAAATAAAATGAAATCCGGTTTTAGTCCTACTGTTCTGCTCCGAGGTTCTGCCATACAGTGTGCTATTAGGGAAATTTTGCCCGAGCAGCCGCACTATAGTGTATTCTTATATCGAATTCCAACTGCCAAGGGATCTTTTACGTGCACACAAATGTAGACACGGGGCCTCGGATTTTCGTCCCATCCAAACGACTAGACAACTGTCGTTGTCAGGCCATCTGACTGCACCTCTGACAAGAGAAAACTGTCTCGGACAGTACAGCGATCGAACACGCGACCTCAAGGTTCGCTTGTCACAATGCGCCTCAACAATTAGTATTAGCAGTCTGTTTGTAAAAAAATTATGGACGTATTTTTAGTGGTATGGGTTGCGGAGGGGGTGGGTGGGTGGGCATGTTTAATTTTACAAACTATAATACCGTGTACGTCAACAAATTAATCAAATATAAAATATTTATCGTAATAATATAAATTAACTACTTTAACTCGGACTGTCCTTTTCCTCATAGATGGCGTTGTGATGGATTTCCGTCTACTCACAGGTTTCTACAAAAAAACAACAAGATTAGTTTTATCGTGAAATTGTCGTAAATCAGAACTCGACCAGTTGAAATTTGCCGCTATGACCACATATATTTAACTACGGTAAACGTTTTGGCAACATAGATTTGACTATCATCTCATAACACTGAACGCTACATTATATCCTCACCAAAAAAAATAAATATGTTATTCGAAACAATCATAGGCTCGTGACAACAGGTCCTAGGCCTAGGCTCACCAATAACAGATCCCAAACACTGACCTACTTAACACAAGGTATTTCTCAAAAGCAGCTGAACTTCTCGAAAAATAGCTATAACGGGTGCGACTCGTATATCCATAGTTAACCTTATAGCTAAATAAATCATGTACGACTCGCATCCATAGCTAATTAACTTATAGCTAAAACGTGTACGACTCGCATCCATAGCTAATTAACTTATAGCTAAAACGTGTACGACTCGCATCCATAGCTAATTAACTTATAGCTAAAACGTGTACGACTCGCATCCATAGCTAATTAACTTATAGCTAAAACGTGTACGACTCGCATCCATAGCTAATTAACTTATAGCTAAAACGTGTACGACTCGCATCCATAGCTAATTAACTTATAGCTAAAACGTGTACGACTCGCATCCATAGCTAATTAACTTATAGCTAAAACGTGTACGACTCAAATATCCATAGCTAAACTTATAGCTGAAACGTTACGACTCAAATATCCATAGCTAAACTTATAGCTAAATAAATCATGTACGACTCGCATCCATAGCTAAACTTATAGCTAAAACGTGTACGACTCAAATATCCATAGCTAAACTTATAGCTGAAACGTTACGACTCGTATATTCATAGTTAAAACGTGTACGACTCGTATCTCTCTCTCTCTCTCGCTCTATCTCTCTCTCTCTCTTAAAATCTAAAACAGACTTAAAAATAATAAATTTATTTTCACTTACTGGACGAGCATTAGAACACGTACAATACTTGCCATGTTCCATACCGGTCTCCATATTGTGTAGGCTTTCACTGAAACCTGGAATACGATCAATTTTAAATAAATGTATCTGGCTCAAAAATGCATTATTTAAGAGCTAAATTGCTAAATTTGTCATCATTCGTTTGGTCTCAAATGTTCTTTAAATCATTGTTTTTACGTTTGTTGATTTGCCAAGCCCATTAAAGGGACAATAACACTCTGGCTGGCTTGACAGGTCGAGAATTTTGTTTAGTCTTATTCTAACAATTAGATGTTTAAGTGTCCTACCCGTTGTGTAAATTACTCATTTAACCTATCTTACTTGTCCGGAGAGCTCGAAAATATGTTTAAATCCAAGTTGCATTTGAAAGTGTTTACGCAAGGCCTTTCATTATCATACTGTTGAATTTTTCCAATTTTTTAACTTAGATGTGTTAAGATGAAAATTGCACTACCAATTAATTGGAATATTGTAAAAATAGTACAATATGTTGACCAGAATAATGATATAGACCATATTATTCAGTTACAACAAGAGTGGTATTGGGGCTTTAATAACTGTCTTGAACTAAGAATGGTTTTGTATTTCAGCAGATATAAATGGAAAATTCAGATTCTTGTTTTTACCGTCAGAACGATATCAGTGAAAATCGAGACACATTGTTCTGCAAACGACGATAACTCAGATAAGAATGAAGTAATTTGACTGAAGTGATGCCTAGTCGTTCGGATGAGACGAAAAACCGAGGTCCGTTTACACATTGGTGTGCGCATAAAACAGAATTCGTTGTAAGGATAGGCTCCCGGGGAAAAATGTTCCTCATAGCACACTGTATGGCGTATGGCCGTATTCAGCAGTCAAAGCAGAACACTAGGCCATAAGCATTCGGCAAACCTCGACAGATTCCGGTACCCTCCGTAACCCTACATCTAGACTCGGATATATGACAGTAAGTGATATGTACCTACGACCATACATTTGCGATGCGGCTAGTCGACTACCGATTTACTTTAACAGGAAAACGTGCCGCTTTTACAAAAAAGTCCCAAAATGGCAGCCATTTTTTAGTTTGTTGATATTATCTCCATGGGGGCAGTCATTTTTTATCCGGGTCCTTTAAAATAGTTCCAAAATGGCGGAATTCGTCATACATCCGAGTCTAGATGTAGGGTACCGGAATCTGTCGAGATTTGCCGAGTTGGCCATAAGCTCCATTTCATCTAATATCCGCCGTAGTTATATCGCTTGTGTGTATTACATCCGAGTCTAGATGTAGGGTACCGGAATCTGTCGAGATTTGCCGAGTTGGCCATAAGCTCCATTTCATCTAATATCCGCCGTAGTTATATCGCTTGTGTGTATTACACATACGCTTCCCGGTAATGCATACCTCATAAATTGTAGATTGTTTTGAAAGCTTGCCTTCAAGTATTTGAAAAGAAAATATTATTTTTCATGATAGTTCGAAGTAATTGCTCGATCTATGTTTATTTTGTTAAACACGTGATTATCCGAAGATAATTGGCACTCGCAAATGTATGGTCGTAGGTACATAGGTACATATCACTTACTGTCATACAGCCGAGATTAGATGTGTAGAATCTGTCAAGGTTTGCCGAATGGATAAATTAGTGAATGGATAAATGAGGTAATACCTTTATTATAAACCCCGGCTAATTCTACCACTGGGTTATATTCTTCAAAATATTCATATAATTTATTTGTCCAGTGACCTGCTGACCTCACGTGCAACCAGAAAACCCCTGAAAATACAAATCAATGTAAATGTTGATTTAATAACTCCTTATTAGGAAATTATTTTTTATCCCATATTTATACTGTGTGGGGTAAACTGGAATATTTGTGTGAGAGAGAGAGAAATGGGGTTTAACGTCCACTCAACAAAACTATGTCATTTCGGGACTAACATACTCCCTCTCTCTCGCTCTGGATTACCTAGTTTGTGTCGAGTGGACGTTAAACCCCACCCATCTATCTCGAGAAATGGGGTTTAACGTCCACTCAACAAAACTATGTCATTTCGGGACTAACATACTCCCTCTCTCTCGCTCTGGATTACCTAGTTTGTGTCTAGTGGAGGTTAAACCCCACCCATCTATCTCTCTCTCTCTCTCTCTCTCTCTCTTTGCTATGGATGATCTAGTCTCAGCTGACCGTATGTAAATTAAAGTCGTACCTTGTAATTCCGGTGCACTGCTGATGGTAAAAGGATGCCATTCGTTACTGGCGATATCTGGTATCTGTATAAATACATAATCTCCCGGTCTGTATCGCCATCTTGGTGGTTTCGATATTACCAGATGGGTTACCTATAAATAACAACCATCAGCATCATTACAGTGTGTTACAACCACGAGGTTTATATGTCAATACATTTTACAGATATTCCAGATGGGTCACCTATAAATAACAATCATCACCACCATCACAGTTTGTTAAAACCACGAGGTCTATATGTCAATACATTTTACAGATATCATAGATTAAACCGAGAGAAAGACAAACTAACAAGGGAATATTTCCTAAACGTTATATAGAGAATCTCCTATGAGTGTTTTTTGATATCAAAAAATATCAACACAAGTTGATAAAGTAAAAAAAAACGAGGCTCTGCCGAGTTTTTTTACTTTATCAACGAGTGTTGATATTTTTGGGTATCAAAAAACACGAGTTGGAGATTTTATTTATCACCCAATCCTTTCTTACATGCACAAATAAAAAAATATAATTCTTTGGTATAGATTTCACTTTTATAGAACCTAATTACATTACAGCGTAGTGATACATCATTTTTTGAAAGCAGTTTAGCTATTGTATAGTCCTATATACTGACCCAGTTTTTTCCTTCAAGGTCAATTAAATAAAAGCAGTTTCCTTTATTTTTATAAAAAAGTCACTCTTTACTTAAACAAAGTGGTTTCTTTAAAATAAAAGAAAGTAGTTCCTTTTTGATTGACCAATCAAATTTATGTAAAGCGATATCACCACTGTGTATATATCACAGTAGATTATGTAATTTATCACGCAAGCGATATCTACTGTCAAATGTATTATTGGGTGATAAATAATATTAATACTAGTGTGGGTCATGATCGACAATGTCCTAAACGTTATATAATATTAATGATAGTGTGGTTCATGATCGGCTATGTCCTATGAAACGTACTAAAAGTGAAATGAATCAGGTTTAACGTCCTACTCTTCTGCACCAAACCTGGGCTAATTGAAGACGGGCATACGCCATACAGTGTGCTATGAGGGAAATTTGTGCCCGGGCAGCGGCGCTACGGCCTACTCCTATATCGAATCCCGACTGCCAAGGGATATTTTACGTGCACACCAATGTGTACACAGGACCTCGGTTTTTCATCCCATCCGAACGACTAATTACACGTACTTACCCTTGAAGGTAGAAGATTGACTTCAACAATGTGTGTTTCACCATAAGCCGCTAGTTTTAATATTTTAGATCGTGATATCTTCTCCACTAGAAATATTACACCAGGGAGTATAAACCAGATCCAGAAATTCGTGGCGTGAATTATAACCAACAACCAGAATGGTATGTACAAAATATGGGTCCAGTAGAACACCTACAATATACAATATGGGGTCCGTTAATACATCCGCAACACAAAACACCTGCTTGGGTCAGATGGAACACGTACTTGAGGACGTTAGAATACACGGGTCTGTTAGGCCCTGTATCCATAGGCTGTTCCCTTGTGGCGTGTTCCCTTGTGGCGTTGTGACCTTGTGACCCGACCCTGTACCTGCCCGTATCCATAGGCTGTTCCCTTGTGGCGTGTGCAGTGGACGATGGAAAGATAGGTAAAAGAAAAGTCTACATACGAACGTTGATGAGAAAGCAAATTAACACAAGACACAACTATCATTATGCGAACCGTTTTTTTATTGATAGCTCGACGATGAACTCAACTACTGAAAATCGAATTGATGAGGAGGATGTCGCTATTGCATTCAGTGTCGGATTAACCTTGTGGGGGTGGGGCCCCATTGTCGTTGGTTCAAATTATTCATACTAACTGCGGATCGTACTAGTATGTACTCCGCCCCCTTGAGTGTCTGGGGCGTTTTCCTTCAGGATTTCTTTTTTTTAAAATTAGGATTAATTTCAGTGTATGTGAGACAATTTGGGCAGCGACTTCATTGACGTTTAGAATTCGTTGACAAATTGAGTATTTTAAACAGACCCTTCCTGTTATGATGTTTTCATTTACTTTATGTTAGGGAAATCCGGAATAAAATATTAGTATGAACCAGAACTGGGGGGGGGGGGCTTATATGTGGGGAGCCCGGGACATCTGCCCCACTATGCCCCTCCCCTCCCTGATCAGGTAGGCCTACTGATTGCATTTATTTTCCTCGCTGGTGCTCATCTCATTTGTTGGAACTCGCAATGAACTGGGTGAATTTCACACAAAAGTTTCCATACAAAATCGCACTTGCAAAAGAATTGATAAGTTCAATGTCTGTGTTCCCGGTCACAAGACCACATGTTCCGTGCACGAGGCACATGTTCCCTGGGAACATCCTATGGAAACAGGCATGTTATTTATTGTTAAAACCAAAGGTTCATTGTCCTTGTGGCGCGTCACAAGGGAATAAGGGAACGCGTCACAAGGGAACACGCCACAAGGGAACAGCCTATGGATACAGGGCCTTGGAACACCCACAAAACAACACATGATCCGTTAAACATTTGATTGAGGCCGTTATTTCACCTACTTAGGGCCATTAGAACCCATGGGACTGTTAAAACACTCATGGAATAACTACTTAGGGCCTCTTACCCACGTGGAATAAAAAACATGATCCGTTAGAACACTTGCTTGGGTCAATTAGAAGATATGTATACAAGGAACACATACTTAGATCCGTTAGAACACCCACAAAACAATCTATGTATCCGTTAAAATACAATACATGACCCATTAGAATATTAAGAACACCTTCTCAGAATTTTCCAGGCTGGACTGCCATTGTCAGTGGTGTACCAGCAGTGATCGGCAAGGGGTGATAAAACCCAAAGGCCAAGTGAACACGTAAAAGAGAACTTTTCAATTTAAAAATTTGGAAACATTTCCCCTATAACACACTGAACGGCACCTGCTCGTCTTCATTATCCCTAGTAGGTTCAATGAATGATCTGTATTGGATCAAATTAAATCATACCTGAAACTTCCCTGATCGTCTAATAAATGGCAAGGAACAAATAATGATGACAATAAGTATGGCGTCCAATATAACACCAGTCAAGGGAGCGAACCCATACACCCATCCTATATCGGCTTTTGTTGTAATCACAAACTCCGGTACAGTCAAATTCAAATGACGAGAAACAAGAGCTAAAATATATAAAAAGTAATTCAACCATAGAACTGATAAAATAAAAACCAAGTACGAACAATCCAAATCAAAAGACAGAATTCGAAGTCCTAAAAACGTTATAGGCAAAATAGTGTATTCAAGCAAAATAGTGTAATCAGCAAATGGACTGCTCCTCGTGTACAAAAATACACGACAAGCAGTGGTAACAGGTGTCCGGAAGTAATCCCGAGTAAAAGAACTGAATTTAATTTATTAAACATACATTATTAAATAGCTAAATCTGCCAATTGCAAGTCTTTCGTTAAAGGACAATATTTGTGCCAGTCATTATCACATATGTGATAGAACTGGTTCCGAATATAATATTAACACATAGATCATTGCTACGATAGATGAGTAATACAGCTTTCATGAATCGGAAGTGACGAAGGCAAAAGGAAAACACGAGTCATCTCTTTATATAACTGACAGATGTGACGAGTAATAACAATAATATAATAATAATATGTATATTTATATCGCGCACAATTCCATGCTAATATGCATGAACAAGGCGCTACACAGACTAGGTGCCATAATAGGCCGTAAATAGATGAGTTTTTTTTAATTAGATTTGAAATTTTCGTGGCTAGGTGACAGTTTAATGTTTAGCGGTAATGAATTCCACAGAACAGGCACAATATGAACAAACGATCTATATTCTTGCTGAGAACGGAGTGGAAGTCCTGGAAAGTATGGTAATAACAGATCTGCTAGATAGGAAACACGGCCGAATTTCTTCTCACTCATAGTTCCATCGAAGCATACTACATGGCGCTAGCCCGTTTTCAATTAGCGCAGTGGGTACAGACTAGCCCGTTTTCAATTAGCGCAGTGGGTAAAGAAAGGCAGGACTTTAAACCCCATTTCTATTATAACGACAATAAATTCCACTTACCAGCGTTGCCGAAATGCGCAAGAGAATGGATGAGACTGTGTAGTCCTATCATCATACCAACAACTTTATGTAATAATATATGCTGGTCCAAGGGAAGGAACTGTGACTGTTTAAACGAGCGGACGAACGTTATACACCGTCTCAACATACACACTAATATAAACGAACAGTTGAAATTTAGCGCCATGCCACAACCACGTGCTACTATGATAAAACCGTTGGATGTCCGGTAGTTATAGCAACCAAGGACGGATAACCCAATATTCACGAGGAAGTACAGCAAGAACAGGATACCCTTCTTTCTGTTATTTCTCCAATACTTGATCGTCAAATAACGATACGTCGTCTTCTCCTTCGTCTCTATCGTTCTTGGTTTCAACCATTGTGCAGCACTAAAACGACAGAAATGTTCAATTAGAATAGAACTGTCCAATTAGACACATTGGTAGTTCAGAAGAGAGAGCAAGAGAAGAGAGAGAGATAGGGAGAGAGAGCGAGAGAGAGAGGTGGGGTTTAACGTCCACCGGACACAAAATAGGTTTTTCCTATGAGTAACTCTGCTGTAGCCGTAATCATTATCAAACTTAGTCCGGCCCTGAGTTCAGAAAGCATTCTCAGACAAAAGTTCAGAATTTACTCAAAATTTTTGGACTTTTATAAAACTTTTACTGTTTATATGTATCAAATACACCAATAAGAAAATGTTGTAGGTGACAGATATTGTCGCAGGCATATTATTAAGAAGTAAACACAATGCATTATATTTTAAATCGACCATTTTCATAGCACATGTAGAAGACTACTTTATTAACAATGTATTCATGTATTCATACACAACAAAACAGTCCCAAATAATAATGACTATACAGTTAAAGGGAAATAACTCCAATAAAAGACCTCTGTCATTTAGGTACACAGCTGGATATAACATACCCCCCTTTCTAAGATTGGCAACAATCTCCAAGGCAACCAAACAAAATAGCAATCATAAGATTAAACAAAATATGAAATGCAAATCTTTTGCAAAATATTATACTAAAGTCAAGTAGAGTTAATAATAGACAAAGTCATCGTTTTTACTAGCAAAACAACGTCGACTTAATCTACGATTTATTGTAGTACTGTTATCAGAGTAATAGGAGCAGTACACGCAGATAAGTGTGCAGCATTCCATATTTTACCATCATTCAATTTATATGAATTATTACTAACTTTACACATAACTTGCATGGATTCAGTGTAACCAGGATTTCCTTTTAAAGGTTTAATTGGTTTACGAACACGCACATAATCTCCTGGTACAAAAACAGATGATTTTACACAACGATGATTATCAAAATAACTTTTCATAGCAGCTTGTTTGAGTTCTACACGATTACGAACAATATGATCACTAGTAACAGCAGAATTGGAAGGTTCAAACACGTGTAACAAAGTTTTCATTTCACGACCATGCATTAAATCCGATGGTGCAATTCCAGTAGTAGCATGTGGCGTAGAACGATAGACAACAAAAACTATGTTTGTTTGATTAATTGTTGGACTTTTACTAAGCCCCGTGTTTACGACTGTAATAATATTAAAACATTTTTTACCCTATGGTGAGATTTTCTAGAAGTCCGGGATGTTTCTCGAGTTCTTCCTTCAACTCGTCGAATGATATAGAACCGCTTCCATCTGTGTCTGCTGACTCGAATAATACGTCGGTTAAAATCTCAAGATCTGTATCACTGACACTTAATGAACTTTCCTGTACACTTGATTGTAAAACTGTCAATAATTCATACTTGTCGATACTACCATTACCTAGAATAAACAGATATAGATAAAATTGGAATCTAGGTCCTTCTTTTCTGAGTGGTGGTGGCTTAGTGAGTAGGACGTTGACTTACTGGAGGTCCTGTGTTCGATCCCTACGCTTGCCTCCAACCCCGGGGTTTTTCTGCGGGTCCCCCGGTTTTCCCCACTATATAAGACCCCTACGCGCAAACGAATAATTGAAATAAAAGTAAAACTGTAGGTCCCAAAATGATCTAGTGTGTGTTGATTGGACGTTAATACCATTCTCTCTATATATATATCTCTCTCTCTCTCTCTCGCTCTCCCCTACGTTTGTCGAGAACGTTCATGTGGTTCCCCATTGTCAGTGATAAAGGACAGAGGGTCCATCAAATCACAATGTATAGTCGTTCAGCTGGGACAAACTCAGGTCCCGGGTACTCATTGGGGTGCATGTTATCGATTAAACGATCAAACGTCCTACCCAGTGAGCCATTGTGGCTCATGATACAAACATCACCCAGTCCTAGTCAGAAAATAGGTCAAATGTAAAACTCTATGTTCTTATTTTATAAATAAAAATATAAATAATTTTACCATCCACATCGTAGACATCAAATAGAAACTTGAGTTTATGAGCCGCGTCAGCACCTGTGAGCATGCGCAGACCATCCAATAACTCTTGTAGTTCTATTGTACCGCTACCATCTTCGTCAAACAGTTGGAAAAAACGCTCAGCGAAAAAAGACTGAAAACAATTTAGATTTATTAGAATACTTGAGTAAAAAATATACTTTATCTCGCCTTCAAGATAAATAATAATAATAATAATAATGAGTCTTGTATTGCGCTAAAATCCACACCACAAAAGGGGTATGCTCAAAGCGCCGACCATACAACGAACACACACTATCACTCAACAGCACACTAAATATATCGTTTGAAGAGATAGATCTTGGGGTTTGATTTAAACGAACTTAATGTTTTAGCACTCTTGAGATTTAATTGCAAATTATTCCAAAGTGTTGCAGAGGCGTAGGAAAATGTCCCCGCACCAAATGTCTTTAAATTGTAGCATGGAATCTCAAGTAGAGATTGCTCAGAAGAACGCAAACATCGTGAAGGAACATATGGGTTTGCAAGTTCTTGTAGATAGACTGGAGCCATTTTGGACACTGATTGGTAGGTTAGGCACAAGATCTTGAAATCGATTCTTTCTGAAATCCTAAGCCAGTGGAGGGAATCAAGAACAGGAGATATGTGACATCTTTGTTTAGTTCTCGTTACAATTCTGGCACATTTATTCTGGATTTGCTGAAGTCGTTGAATTTGTTGCTTGGAGATTCCTATAAAAAGACTGTTGCAATAGTCCAGTCTAGAAATCACCATACATCGAACAAGTGATAAGATTTCTAATGGATCCAATATTTCGAAGGTGATAATGAGATATTTTACACAAGTAACTGACATGTTTTTCCATTGTTAACGAAGAGTCAATATGAATTCCGAGATTCTTAACGGATGGAGCGAAAGGAATGTTAGATTCATTTATATTTAGCGACTGTACTTTACATTTTTTTATGTCGCGATTGGGGACCAATAGGAATTGCTTCAGTTTTATCAGAATTGAGTTTTAACATGTAATCGCCCATCCATTTCTGAATATCATTTATACAATTTTCCAATTGGTGACAGGCGGCAACTTGACTTTTATGTGATGGAAGGAAGCTGTAACAGTTGAGTATCATTAGTATAACAGTGATGTGTTATCAAGTACCGATTTAACATGTCTACGAGAAGTTTGGTGTAAAGACAAGATAGGATTGGTCCAAGAACAGATCCCTGGGGTACACCACATGTTAGAGTTATGGAAGTTGACACCGATTGTCTAACAACAACAGCTTGAGATCTTTGAGATAAGTATGATGAGCACCAATTTAAAACAGTGGAACTAATTCCATATTCAAACTCGAGACGCTGTAGAAGTTTCCTATGGTCTATCGTGTCAAAAGCAGCTGATAGATCTAGTAGAACCAAAATTGACACCTCACCTTTGTCGACAGATTCCTTAGCTGCATTTTAAACACAATTTAAGGCAGTTTCTGTACTGTGTGCAGTCCGATATGCAGATTGAAATTTGTCCCACAGATTGCTTCTATCCAAATAGTGAACCAATTGCTTTTTGATGACCTTTTCAGGAATTTTTGACATGAAAGTTAGGTTTGAAACTGGACGATAGTTTTTTAACAACTCAGGGTCCAATGATAGCTTTTTGAGAAGAGGTTTTATAATTGCATGTTTAAACGACTGAGGCACAATTCCAAGCTTCATGCTCGTATTGACTATTTTGGTTAATACTGGGAGGAGAACATCCAGGACTTGAATGAGAAGACTGGTTGGGATGGGATATAATGCACACGTTGTTGGTTTTATAATATCTTTTAGTTCATCTTTTCTGACAGGATTAAAATATTGAAAGCTGAGTTGAGCATGATCTACTGCACGAGTATTAGATACTACGTTAAAACTAGTTCTGATTTTAGCAATCTTATCAATGAAATAGGTGTTAAGATTTGTGGCGTTATTAACATAATCTTCTTTGGGATAAATCACATCTTGAGACTTAACAAGTAGGTAGTTTAAGGTTCCAAACAGTGCTTTAAGGTTATGTACGTTATCTTTTATCGCTTTGATGTAATATTCAGCTTTCGATTTTTATTACAAGATTCGATGTAATGTTGCGGCACTCATTATACAATTGTCAATCAATTTCTAGCCTTGTCTTTCTCCACTTTCGCTCAGTCTTGCGTCTACGCTTTCGAATTCGAGTATAGAAGGAGTTATCCACGGTGCTTGTTTGTTGATTCGCACAGACTTGGTTTTGAGTGGTGCATGTTTGTCTAGTAGTTCTGACAGCGTAGTATTATACAAATCCACAATTCCATCCAAGTCATTAGGAGGATTACAGATGAGATTGGATTGAATAATATCATTTTGAAATTCATCAATGTTAAAGTTACATTATTCAAGATATAGATAAGAACTAGCCATTCTTGCTATACTAGTTCGAAAGTAGATGTTGAAAAATGAATAATTTGAAAATTTCATTCAAATTACTCTATTGCAAGCGAAGATATAGGCATTTAAAGATTTGACCGACCTGTGCAATAATTTCAACCACGGACCTGGTTGATCAAAGCTACGACTCGAAGCGTTAAGGTGCGCCATATTTGATTAACCGCTGAAACGTTTAAATCTGTTTAGTATCGGAGCAATCTGATGTCATTCAAAGTTGATTAAGGCCTGGATCAGTTAATTAATGTCTAATTAATACTTTAGAAAACATTTCATGCCCAAATAAAGACCTGCACTAGGCAGATTTAGCTCTTGAATAATGCATGTTAATCTTTTCGATATTGCGAATCTGGATGATCCGTTTACTTGGTAGCGGTTTAGCAAAGTTAAGATGAAATGATATAATAAAATGATCTGACATTTGTTTGTCTTCAACTTCAATTTGCTGAATATTTGAGTCGTCCCTGGTGACAACCCAGTCAATGATATGGGAAAGAACTTATATAGGCTTTGCCTGTTGTTCAATCCTTTTCTAACGAATAAAATATTGTTTTAAAAAAAAAAAAAAAAAAAAAAAAAAATATGGGAAAGAACTTATATAGGCTTTGCCTGTTGTTCAATCCTTTTCTAACGAATAAAATATTGTTTAAAAAAAAAAAAAAAAAAAAAAAAAAAATGATATGGCCTGATATATGAGTAGGTAGGGACACAAGTTGTTTTAGGTCATGATTGTCCAAGGTCGTGCATATTTTCTTAGTAAGACTGTTGTCAGGAATATCAAAATGTACGTTGAAGTCTCCTAGAATAACTGTTGTTTCCTGTTTCTGGTCAAGGATATCTGATAGAGCCGAAAATTCATCAATAAATAATCTATCGGTTGATTTGTTTTTCTTGGAGGGTGGTGGTTTGTAAATACATAAAAACCTCAAGGAATTGCCACCGACACTTATTACAGTTCCAAAAAATTCGAATGATAAGAAAGTCTGAGCTGGCTTAAAAGGTTGTAGTGTAAGGTTGTCTTTAAATATCATTGCTATACCCCCTCCCAATCCACTGGTCCTGGGTATGTGCTGAATGTGATAGCCTACTGGAATCATATCCCTAACTTTTGCATTATCACCATCTGGTCTTAACCCTGTTTCAGTAAGAAAGAGGACATCATATTCATTTTCAAAAATAAGTTCATTAATATCTGCTGTTTTATTTTTGGCTGATTGGGCATTCCATAATCCAAACTTCAGAAGTGAAAACTGTTTAGTAGGACTGTGGTCACAGTTAGTTTTAAACTGATTAACAGAATGATATATTTTTTTTTTTTTTTTTTTTTTTTAAAGCAACACTTTTATTTGCATCATTATTTACAAGTTTATGTTACAGCATTTATTGATATCTTAGAAAAAAAAAAGATTGTTATATACAACTTTAATTACAAGGGTCGCTACTGTACACAGATCTAGGTACATAAATCCATCAATGGGGAATCGGTGGAGGATGTCTTAAAAAGATATTTACATTTATTTATGTATAGTTCCGGAGATATCTCAATCTCCAATTTAGCATGTTCTACTAAAAAGCTTTCATATTTATTAATATTTAGTATTTCAGTTCGTAGTTTAGCCCGATATATATAGAACTTAGTTAAAATTATTACATGGTTAATGAAGATACATTCAGTATTATTTATATAATCTGGTTTGCTAGTTAGACCAAGATGTTTGATATGTGTTTTTATATCTATCATTATATTGTTTCGATCTAAAATAGTATGGAAATGATTCCATATTATTTGTGAAAATGGGCAGAAAACATAAAGGTGTTCTACATTTTCTATATTAGATTCACAGAAAGTGCAGAGTGTGTTATCTACTTTTCTAATTTTGAATAATTTATCATTTGTGAATATAATCCTATGGAGATATTTGTATTCAAAACTTCTCAGTTTTGTACCTAGACATACAGTGTTTATTATTTTAAAAGTATTTTCTACATCTTAATCGCTTAACTCGGTATCTAGAATGTGTTCCCATTCTGCAATGGCTTTTGGCCTGATGAATTTTGCTTTTATCCGGCTATCATAAATATCTTTTGAAACCACGTTATGAAAATCGATATTATATATTTTGTAAAAATAAGTATTTATATCTTCCAAAGGGGTTTTATTGCAATTAAAAATAGTATATGTCGCACTTTCAAATTTATTCGGCTCCTGTACATACCTCAAGATACATTTTTCTATCCCATTTAAGATAATTTGATGTTTATTTCAATATTCACCAACATACCAAATATTCTTGTTAAAAAGGGCTTTTAAAAATATAATTTTATTATTAATTTTTAGATTTGTATTATTCCAAATAATTTGATTTTTAGCTAGCGCAATATTCCTTATATGGGTTGTGTAAATTTTATACCAGTTGGCATAGAGGTTTTTATAAAAAGGAATATTTAAATTTAGCTTTTCTGGAAAATTGCAGGCACGTAATAAATTTCCACCATATTCAGCCATAATGAATTCATATGGTATGAGCCATGTTTGGGTGGGTGACTGGTATATTTTTTTAATCCAAAAAATGCATTATATATTAGGACTTCTTTTAAGTCAATCATTTTTAATCCGCAATTTTTATTGTTCTGTATAAGAATATCTCGCTTTATTCTATCAGGTCCGTTCCATATAAATTTGTAAAATATTGAATTTAGTTTTTGAATAGTCGAGTCCGACACTGGATTAACAGTTGCCGGGTAAAGAATTTTTGAAATACAAAATGTTTTAATTATTTGTATTTTTCCAATTAAAGTTAATTTATATTTATCGCATATTTTTAATATTTGTTCTATTTCAGTTATTTTATTTGTAAAATTTAACTCTTCGATAATAAGGGTCAGCGCTCACGCTGTCGATCGCCATTTTCGCCAATTGCGATAAAAATATAATCTTGGCGATAAAATATTCAATCTGGCGGATTTTTTGGCGTTACCTTTTTTCTACATGGCGATTCTTTTTTACCTTTGGCAATAATTTTTTCTTGTCATAATGACACAAAGTTTTGAAAACCACGCTGTATAAACCTGTTGGTTCATTGACAGTGAGTCAATTAAAAATTAATTAGGTATCTATAGACCTATCTTTTGTCTCTTGATCAATCCCCGATTAGTGTTGATAAGTATATACAGTAAGAGTAGTAATAAACAATTAAGAGACAAAAGATTTGATTATTTGTTTTCAATACGAATCAGCGTTTTTTTATGGTTTCTATTATTCAAAATGGCGGACACGGTGAACAATACTCGGTCGATTCGTTTGGATTATTAGATTATGACTGCTGTTCGATATATTTCTCACTAAAGTTGCCGGTATCGTTAATAAATGAAACCAGATATGTTGTTACACTTTATAAATGCGTATATAATCTTGAGGTTGTCGAAAGTCAGGTATTATCAAATCATATACCATGGGTCGTAAACGAAAGATTGAACTTCAATTTCAACGTCCGTTAGAAGATTGTCAGATTTTGTAGTATTCCATCACCAACATTTTGATGGCATATTGTCGGATTTATTATCATATTTTGAATGGGGTTTATGTTTTTTAGTAAATAAATCAAAACGCTTAGAAATGTTGACGTATATTTCGATTGGAATGACCGATAGCACGTGCTACATTCGAGTGCAATTATTTAGCAGTTGGTGTCAATTGCTCGTTGTATTAGAGCGACGTTAACAAGTAAACTACGTAAAATCTTAAGGGCATTTAGAAAAGGTAGATATTTCAGAGATGAATGGAAAAGCAGAGAAGAATATTGTAAAATGTGTATGTATTTTTGTAAAAAAAAAGTTATAAAAATTACTGAATTTTTTAAAAACAAATTTGGCGGAAGAAATATATAGCTAAAAAATTAAAAAGAGAAATTGGCGGGAAAAAAATGGAACCCAGAGTGATAAGGGTGTCTTTTGAAAAATGTATGCCGAGAATTTTTATGACTTTTTCGCATAAAACTATACCGGTTGAAAATAAGGGGTTGTAAATCCATTGTTTATTACACAACAGGTGATATTCTTGTAAAGGGTTTTTATCCATCTAATAAAATTACGACAAAAAACCGTATGCTGTCGAAGGCTTTTTGAAAATCTATAGATAAAAGAAATCCTATCATTTTTTTTTGTTTTGCAAGATCAAAGCAATCGGAAATAATACTGGTATTTTCATGAATATGGCGATCTGGTATAAATGCGGATTGATTAGGGTGTATTAACTCGTTCAAAAACGGTTTTAATCTGTTTGATAAAACCTTACTCATCAATTTCACATCGACATTAACAAGCGTAATGGGCCTCCATTTGGTTAAGCAAGTTCTATCTTTATTATACGAGTCTAATAATAGTACATAAATGTCAGGCCAAAAATGTCGATAAAATTTAATTGTGATACCATCATTTCCTGGAGATTTATTTATTTTAAACGAGTTTAAGGCCGTCTGAAGTTCGAAGTAGTTAATTTTGTATTCAAATAAATCTTTTTGATAATCATTCAGCTTTTCTACAGGTCTAAAATTTGTTATAAAATTATTTCCCCTTTCAAAACACGAATCTCTCGACGCATATAAGTTTTTATAAAATAAAAATATTTCTCCCGATATTTCAATGGGGTCAAAAATAATAGAATCGTCAGTTTTTTTTAGCTTTTTTATTGTAGTAGCACACTTTCTTTCCTTTTCTAAGTTTAGAAATAATTTTGTATTTTTTTCACCGTTTTCATACCAGTTTTGTTTGGACCTAATAATGGCTCCTTGTGTCTCGTCAATGTAAATATTGTCTAATGATTGTTTAACCTGGGTATATTGATCATAAAGTTTTTCGATAATTTTGTTGTTACTAGGCTCTTGTTTACTGATACTGGATTCAAGCTCGATCAGTTCCTCGGTCAGACTATTCTTTACAGCTTTTTTAAGTTTTTGTTTCTTTTTAGAATATTCTATAGAGAATTCCATAAACCATTTTTATTTTGTTTTTCAAAATATTTACTTTTCCATATCGGTATAGATGATTTTATCAATTTAGTATATGATTTGTCTTTTGTTAACGAAGAATTAAATATCCATAGATTCGGTCCGCGAGGATGATTAGTTATTTTGATATGTATATGAATTGATGAATGATCAGTAAACGAGGTTGGTTTTATTGTACATGATTTTATACAATCTTGGAGTTTTTCCGATATGAGCCAAAAATCGATTCGACTTTGTATTAATGGTTTCTTTTGTTTCCAAGTAAAACGCTTAATATCTTGATTTAAAATTCTGAATATGTCTAAGAGGTTATAATAATTAATTATATTGAATATTGCATTTTGGCTTTTTCGTTTTAGTTTGTAATTTCCACCATATCTATCTAGTTGAACATTTATGACATTATTAAAGTCTCCGCCAATTACTATTGAGAACGAGTCAAGTTCAGCACATTGCTGCTGTAAAGACTTAAGTAATCTTGTATAATAATTATACTGGTCGTTGTCCGATATAGGACTATATGTATTGACTAAAACTAAGATATCATTACAGATACTTATTACTAAGATGTTGAAATAACCCTTTTCATCGGATTGGTTTTTAATAACATTTATGTTGTTGTTACTTTTTTAAAAAATAGCTGTCCCCGCTAAGTTAGTTCTACCATGTGAAAAAAATATGCGATCAGCCCATTCGCTCTGCCAATCGGTTTCATCGCAAACACTACTGTGAGTTTCTTGGAGGAAATATACAGCGCATGGTTGTTCATTTAACCAATGAAATATCTTTTTTTCTTTTTAAAGTGTTTCGAATTCCTCTTACATTGATGGATAGAAGTTTAATAAACGTCATTTAATATTATTTAAAAGTAAATAAATAAATTTGAAGCTATGAATGAGATAATAGATCCGTTTTGAGAGCATAAATGTAAGGGATAATAATAATGATAATAATAGTAATGATAATAATAATAACTATACATTATGTCTCTGTGCGTTGAATAAATAGAAGTGCTGTTATATCTAAGAAAATACAATGCTATACTTTCAAGTTTCATATACTTGCATATAAGTTTTGAAAGCACGTGTTTCATTTTCATTGTACGAAATTTAAGTGTGCTTAATACTATATAAAGGATTAACATAACATACTATATGCGACATGGAGAACCATCACAAGACGCGTAGCGTCGCGGGTTCTAATGTAAAATCTCAGGACATGTCTATTGGACAATAACACCCCTCTAAATGCAAAACATGAAGTGTTTATCGACATTGTAACATGCTATTTACGATTTTAAAAGAAAATACTAAAACAGAGGGGTGTTATTGTCCAATAGATGGTGTCTAATTGACCAATCAAAATGCGAGGTTCACTCTTAGCATGTTACAATCTATTTTAGTAAGAGTTAGAACCCATATAGAAAATTCTTCATGGTTTAGAAAGGGCGTCGCGATACTACTAAACTTCTTCAACACATCTTGGCTTTCAGGAGAGGTACCTAAAGAATGGCGAAAAGCAAACGTCATCCCTCTTCTGAAAGCTGGGAAAGAGAAGAACAAGGCAGAGTCATATCTGATTGGAAGAAAAATGAGGTTATGTTCTAAACACACTAACTACAGGTAACAATTCAACTTGATATGATTAGGTCACTAGCTAGGTCGATCTTTGTATAAACACTTTGGGTGGCAGACGGTTGTGAGCTGAGTTCAGTCGTCAATGTTATCTTAGGTTGATTTCTTATATATATAATGTATCAGGATAGTGCGGCTGGGGAGGACAAAGTAAAGTACTCCATGCTCAAACATCTACCAAGAAACGCCAAAGCGATACTACTAAACTTCTTCAACACATCTTGGCTTTCAGGAGAGGTACCTAAAGAATGGCGAAAAGCAAACGTCATCCCTCTTCTGAAAGCTGGGAAAGAGAAGAACAAGGCAGAGTCATATCGACCAGTAAGTTTGACATCCACACTATGCAAAACCTTAGAAACAATGGTTAATATCCGATTACAGTTCTATCTGGAGAGCAACCGGTTGGGTTCAGGAAAGGACGATCAACAATGGACCACTTGGTTAGGCTACAGCAAGTCATGTCGCAGGCACTTCTCTCGGGAAACCTGTTATGTGCCGTGTTCGTAGATCTGACCAAGGCTTTCGATCTAGTTTGGTTAGACGGGCTGCTCTTCAAGTTAGGACGTATCGGTATAACGGGCATAATGTTTCGGTGGATTAAAAGCTTTCTGGGCGATAGAAGGATACAGGTGAATGTTGGCAGATTCCTGAGTGCCGAGCAAAGATTAGAAAATGGCACGCCTCAGGGGTCTGTTATCAGTCCCACTCTCTTTAACATCATGATCAATGACATTCACAAATCGTCCTACCTCGATTCCAGAACTGACTTGGCTAAATTTGCCGATGACAGTACCATATGGAGAAATGGGACGAGCTTCTGTGAACTACAAAAGAATATGCAAAAAGCCTTAGACAAATTCATGACATGGGCAAACGATTGGGGATTTAAAGTCTCGGAGAAGAAAACAGTCGGCATGCTTGTGAGCAGGGATAGAGGGATAAACAGAATGACTCTGTGTATGAACGGGAAAACCATCGAGTTTAAAGACCAAACCAAGTTCCTTGGCGTAATCTTTGACCGACGGTTGACCTGGAAACCGCACATCGACTGGACTGTAGATAGATGCTCCAAAATCCTAAACTTAATGAGAAAATTAACGAGCAGTACGTGGGGCGCCAATAGAGTTACACTAATGATGGTATATCGTGCTCTAATACGTTCTGTATTAGACTACGGCTCTTTGGCCTTCATGAACCGCGTGCCAAAACTCTTAAGCAAGCTTGACACCATTCAATACAAAGCTCTGTGTATTGCGACTGGCGCAGGGCTCGGGACTAGGCGAGAGGCACTACTACAAGAAGTCGGGGAGTTGCCCCTATCCCTAAGAAGAAAAGAACTGGCGACAA
Organism: Patella pellucida; assembly: GCA_917208275.1. Lineage (NCBI taxonomy): Eukaryota > Metazoa > Mollusca > Gastropoda > Patellidae > Patella > Patella pellucida. The sequence goes on from OU795041.1 coordinate 4,536,540, forward strand.
GGTATTGGGTCAAGATATCACAACTAGGTGAAAGATCCCCAACATTTGTCAGTCTACAAAAGACAAAATATGTAAGAGATCCCAAAAAGAAAACCTTCAGCCAGGGTATCAGAGAAACGATCAAGGAACTACGACTGGGGGAGCTCGTGATAAATAAACACGACCCCCCAGTTGTCGCCCCTTGGACGCTCCCTATACCGCTGGTTAATCTAGATCTACTACAGAAAACCGACAAGAAAAATAACACCAGTGCTGCACGTGCTTTCTCTCTAGAACATTTGGAAGACAACTGGCCGTCTGATGACTGGGACCATGTGTACACGGATGGCTCACGCAATCCTGAAAGGGGCACCAGCTCGTTTGGAATATACCTGCCAAACGGGGAACAGGGAATAAGCAGGAAACTGCCCAATAACTGTTCGGTGTACACTGCAGAGCTTGTTGCCATTCGTGACGCTATTTCATGGATCTCCCACCAAAAGACCGGCAAGTTCGTCATTCCAAGCGATTCTCTGAGCAGTCTGATTTCAATCCAAAATGACAACTCGGAATCAAGACCAGAAGTCATTTGGAAATCAGGCAGCTATATCAGAGGGTCCTAGAGAAGGGAAGCAAATTAGAGCTCGTGTGGATTCCACCACATGTCAACATTAAAGGAAACGAGGAGGCAGATCGACTCGCCAACGAGGGTCTCAAGGACACAGCTACACCCCGCCTCATAAGACTACAGCACCACGGAAATCTACAGTATGGTCAAAAGACAGGTCAATTCAATCTGGGAATTAAATCTCGTTGAACTTGACACATACAGATTCCGACTGGATGACGAGATCTACACCAAGACAGCGACCAATCACCCTAGACGAGATATATGCAGACTCATATCGAAACTAAGGGTGAAAGAGCGGCTGCGAGACTACAAACACCAAGTCATCGTCTGTGAGTGCGGAGAAAAGTGTACCACCAACCATATCCTGGTAGACTGCGAGGTTTACAAGGAAGAGAGACGGGACTTAGTGAGATTGATGCAGACCAATAACATACCATTCAACACTAAGAACCTACTCTTCCCTAGACCAGATCTGAAGCTACAAATCTTCGAAGAAATCCACACCCTAATGGACACAGTTGGACTAAGTAAATTAATGAAATAAGAAAGGGTCACGACTAGATAACGTCTCCATACATTTATTTTTATCTTTTTATTTTTCTACTTATTTTTTATCTTAACTTTTTTATTTATACGACGTAGGGTGGGTAAGTAAAAACGTCCTCTCGAAGGCAGCCCAACCACCTTTATTTTAATTTATTCATTTTACTTTATCTTTATTTTACCTTAATTTACTTTATTTTTATTTACTTTATTTTTATTTATTACCTTTAATTTATGTTAACTAATAAATTTTAATTAATTCATTTTACTTTATCTTTACTTTACTTTTACTTTAATTTACTTTATTTTATTAACTTCAATTTATTTGACTACAACTTTATTATACTCTCTTTATTTATTTAATTTTATATTAGTTTAATTTACTACTAACATCTACTAAACTGGCGGGATAGTGGAGTAAGAGGGAGTCATGATCAGACGGGCTCGGCATCTAAACACTATTCTGCCAAAACAAATACCAGTGGGATAGTGGAGTAAGGGGAGGCCACGAGAAGACAGGCCTGGCACCTAAACACAAATCCCACAAAGAAGACATCTACCAATCCAGAAACAGAAGAGATCATCTACCAACGATGTGTTTTTATTAAATAAAGGGAAGAACTTCCCACTAAAACCTAAATCCATGGCCTAAGGCCAAAATGGAAAGATTGCAAAATTGTATTCTAAAAATCAGGAAGCAGCTTCGGCTCTCCTATGTCTTGTCTGTGATATCACTTAAGTGGAAGCAGACGTTAAACACCAAAAGAAGAAGAAGATATCTCTTAATCAATTTCATAATGCTTCGTTTACAACTTACATACTTGCTGTGATATACCTCGAGTCTCGTTCAAGAATCTTATAGTCTTATGTTATTTAATAAGTTAGATAATGGAGTAGTTGTCCCCTCGATCTACACCACGCTCACTTCAGTCCGCCATGTATGTTTTTTACATGTCAATCAATATTTTTCTCCTACCACCTCTCTTTCCACGCTTGGTTGGTTTGTCTAAGATATGGGCCAGATATGGGACATAAATCTGAGCCCATAAGTCCAATTTGGCCTCACGTTCCATTTTGAAGGGGATTTGAGGCCATCTTGGTCTTATGTCCCTAGCCTCCAGTCGGTTAGGAGCTGTAGATATCGTTAAAGTCCAGAGATGTGAACAGGACCGGTGCTCATCCCATACCTTTAACCCACAACTTGTATCATTGGTATAGGGAGTCGGGGTGACCCCCATCAACTTTCTTGGTCAACGCAGGGATCGAACACGAAATCTCTGAGCTAGCAAGCCAACGTCCTACTCACTAAGACACCGTAAAATAAAGAAAACCTAACCTCTTTAATATTAAGAGCTTGCTTGAATTCATCAAAATCAATCTTCTTATCGTCTCCTGCTATTTGTGTGAACGTCTTGTCCATCTTCTCCAACCACGCGACATCTTCACTGACACTGCAATAAAAGTGCAGTTTAACAACAAATCCACAGGGGACTGTTAATGCACCTTAACATATTTTAGGGAGCTACGTATGAGTATTATGTTGCAAATAACTAATTATAACATTTCACTTAAAAACTGCATGTCTCAGGTTTTCTGGTTTCGTCTTTCATTCCCGTGTCATAGATTATTTTAAGTTATAAAAACCTTTGTCATGGTCACCGAGCATATTTCAATAGGCCTGCATTTAGTATTTAATTATAACAAAGAAGGAATATTGTGTACAATTTTAAATACTCTTCTGCACTGCTCCAACTGGGATTATTCGGGGGGCATGACTATGAAAAGTTTCTGATATCGACCCCAAAAATCTTCATATCTTACGGGAGACACCACCCACCCCTAAATTTGTTATATGACAAGTATCTGCTGCCAATTATAACATTTGGAGGCCATGGCTGCCGAAGCCGATGGCAGTGTCGAGCCATGTACACCAGAGTTATTGATTTTCAATGAATTTTGATAACTTGAACAGCTAAATCCATGATATTAAATTTGTGTATACTGAACATTAGCATGGAGGACAACTTTATTATAATACATGTAGTAGGTGGAAAAGGTGATTTTGAGATTATTAGATTTCCAGATGGACCTCATCATTCTTCTCACAAAACGTTTTACAAATTCAAAAGCGGATGAAAATTAATTTTTTTTATTGAAGCTCAAAGGTGCGATTTTTGACTTTTCGCGGAAGAAAGGTTTTTCATCACTTTAAAAAAAGTAATTTTCAGTGTTTTTTTGTGATGACATATTTCATTTCCTATCAAAATTATCAAAAATGTATATGTAAATTCATGAAATACAACTTTAAGACTAATTATGTTTTAATTTTCACATTTGAGTAACAATTACTCTGGTTTCCCAAGCAACTCCAAAATAGGTAGGTTTTCTCAAAAATTCCATTTTGTCAACGTGATTTTGGTCTATTTACTTCATCAAAATTGGTCTTGTCCATGTTATATCCGAAATACTGAACCTTGTGGTTATGCATTTTAAAATAAGTAGCTATCAAGTAAGGTTAACAGAAAAAATAAAAATAGGAAAAAATATCAATATGCCTTCTCTCAAGAGCTGGATATGTGTTCACTTCTTAACCATTGTACGCGGCACATTGCCTACTTTTCGGGCGTTTTTAGGACATTTATAAAATTAGAAGGAATGGAGATACGGAAGTGAAATTATGGAAATATTTCAAAAAGTTTATGCAATATTTGATCATTTCCAACGGTATTTACCAGAACCCAAAAGGTGATACCACATTTTAAAGTAAGCAGTTTAAAATAATTGAAACCCATTTGATATCAAATGATTTGGATTGTGTAAGTTTGAAAAAAAATCTGAAGGTGTTTGGCCTTGGGCCCTAAGAGATTGGAAAGTGGTTCACTTTCGAAAAACATTCGGCTGTTAATAAGACATAAATAAACTATGAAGGAATTAAGATCTTGAAGGGACATTTTATATAACTTATAAGTAAATTAAATATGTCTATGAATTATTAAAATTACTTACATTTACTCTTGCATACTACTTAAAACAGTGATAAAAAAAACACTCTCAAAGAGGCAATGTTGTACCATTTTCAATGGTGTTTACCATGACGAACCAAATGATCACCAGTAACATTATAAGTACGGTACCAGTAAGCATTTTATGAATTGTATAATTTTAGTGAAATATTATGGACTTTGGGTGATTGCTATCACTGTTCTCAGCATTGGTAGCTTACATCATTGTAATGTTACAAGAAGAATTCTGCTTTGACATATTATTTCTACTCAGAAGATTGGCCAATAAATTATTCTCTAAAGTAAGCTACAGTAAAAGTAGTTACTGATAGGTTATGATTAAGATGTAGGCCTACCGGTAGTCATGTTATATTATAGAAGCCTATGCCTGGAATCTGCATTTTAACTCAAAGTCAAAGTCAAAGAATTGTTGTGGTTTTACTTCACTTTTGAATACTTTTATTATTCCTTTAAATTGGTAGGTTATAGCCTATTGAGCAACTTCCATTTTATTTTGTAGTCCTAATAAGTGGGCCTTACGTTTTTCGGTCCTTGCAACAAAATCTCGAGAGTCTAGGTGTTAAATATATTTCCCTAAAAAAAACCAAAGAATTAAAATTATAATAATTAGTATTATCATTCACATGAAAAACTATACTTATCATACCTAAACCGGCCTAAACCAGTAGTTGTGTACGTTTCTCAGAAACACTGAGACCCATCTGTATGACGTGTACCGCACCTTTACAACCCAGATTATTAATTTCTTTGTTATACGTGATGTCTTTAGTGGTGATTTGCTCATTTGGGCTTATTTTAATGTTCTAGTAGTACACTGTGGCATGTAAATTGCATATTATGAAAGTTTTAAGCTAGTATGAAAAGGTTTTTTTGAGTCAAGCGACCCCTACCCACCCCATAAATAAAATATTTTCATAGTATGAAAATATCATTTACACCCCTCTAGACACCACCCACCCCAGGGACGATATCAAAAACTTTTCATAGTCATGCCCCCTGGATAATAGAGACTTTTTCTTTTAAAAGTAACCTAGTTGACAACGCCTCTAGAAATATTATCCAGAAAACACTTATATTAATTTAGCGTTAAACGTTTAATATTCAATGGCGTGCAATTTTAATGTTCTGGATCTTGACTTAAAGATGCCTTCCCGGGTACAAACTTTGTGAATTGACGATATAATATGTGGACTAAAAACATATTTAATGTAACCAATCTATCAAAACTTTGCTTCAATCCCCTTTCAAAACTTTGCTTTCGTCCTGGATACCCATAGCTATAAGTAAGCTGTTGTTAGACGCAATGTCTGCCAACTTAACTTCATTGTGGGAGGATCTATTTTTCAGAATGTATCCTTTATACTTACTGTACATTTACCATACTAAGTCAATTCTTAGTTTTTTCTGTCTACTTCTTTTTACCATACTTACTGAGGCCTAAGTAAATTCTTAGTTATTTCTGTCTACTTCTTTTTAGACCTTTTAATCGCAGAGTCTTTTGTTCGTTGACAACCCACAATGTCCCCCAAACCGCCTAACTGATTTATTTAAATGTGTTTGGAGACAATATGTTGATATACATCCATCAAATCTCCTTTTTTGATATTCAAGTTTGAATAACGAAATACGAGTAGCTCGTTTTTCGAGATTCATCAATATCAAAAAACAACGAGAATGAACAGTTTTTATGTGAATCCACTGCTCAGGCATCCTGATTGATGACATATTTAGTTCGTTTTACAAAACTGGTTTAATAAAATGTGTCTTGGAGACATTATGTTGATATACATCCATCAAATCTGCTTTTTTGATATTCAAGTTTGAATAACGAAAAACGAGTAGCTTGTTTTTCGACATTCGCCAATATCAAAAAACAACGAGAAATAGCAGTTTTTATTTGAACCCACTGCTCAGGCATCATCATTTATGATTTCTTTAGTTCGTTTTACAAAACTGATTTAATAAAATGTGTTTTGGAAACATTCTGCAGATATAAATCCATCAAATCTGCTTTTTTGATATTCAAATTTGAATAACGAAAAACCAGTAGCTCGTTTTTCGAGATTCGCCAATATCAAAAAACAACGAGAAAGAACAGTTTTTATGTGAATCCACTGCTCAGGCATCCTCATTTCTGATATCTTTAGTTCGTTTTACAAAACTGATTTAATCAATTGTGTTTTGGAGACATTATGTAGATATACATCCATCAAATCTCCTTTTTTGATATTCAAGTTTGAATAACGAAAAACGAGTAGCTCGTTTTTCGAGATTCGTCAATATCAAAAAACAACGAGAATGAACAGTTTTTATGTGAATCCACTGCTCAGGCATCCTGAAATCAGGATGCCTGAGCAGTGGATTAACATAAAAACTGTTCATTCTCGTTGTTTTCTGATATTGGCGAATGAGTAGCTCGTTTTTCGAGATTCGCCAATATCGCCAATATGTGAATCCACTGCTCAGGCATCCTCATTTCTGATATATTCAGTTAATTTTAGATAACTGATTTATTCAAATGTGTTTTGGAGACAATAGGTAGATATACATCCATCAAATCTGCTTTTTTGATAATCAATTTTAAATAACGAAAAACGAGTAGCTCGTTTTTCGAGATTCGCCAATTTAAAAAAACAACGAGAAAGAACAGTTTTTATGTGAATCCACTGCTCAGGCATCCTCATTTCTGATATCTTTAGTTCGTTTTACAAAACTGATTTAATCAAATGTGTTTTGGAGACATTATTTAGATATACATCCATCAAATCTCCTTTTTTGATATTCAAGTTTCAATAACGAAAAACGAGTAGCTCGTTTTTCGAGATTCACCAATATAAAAAAACAACGAGAAAGAACAGTTTTTATGTGAATCCAATGCTCAGGCATCCTCGTTTCTGATATCTTTAGTTCGTTTTACAAAACTGATTTAATCAAATGTATAACACAACACAGTTCCATGGATAACAATCACTATATTATAAACACACGACGTTTCGACAAGAATTCACTGGTCGTTATCAAGCATACAATTACAAATGTGGAAAGAAATTGTGACAGTGTTATATATAGGTACATGGAACAATAATAAGGGAAACCATAAGTTAACAATTATGAAACCCTAGCTTAATTGGTTATCAAATGTGTTTTGGAGACATTATGTAGATATACATCCATCAAATCTCCTTTTTTGATATTCGTGTTTGAATAACGAAAAACGAGTAGCTCGTTTTTCGAGATTCGCCAATATCAAAAAACAACGAGAATGGACAGTTTTTATGTTAATCCACTGCTCAGGCATCCTGATTTATGACATATTTAGTTCGCTTTACAAAACTGATTGCATAAAATGTGTTTTGGAGACATTCTGCAGATATACATCCATCAAATCTGCTTTTTTGATATTCAAGTTTAAATAACGAAAAACGAGTAGCTTGTTTTTCGAGATTCGCCAATATCAAAAACAACAAAGATTTTTTTTTGTGAATCCACTGCTCAGGCATCATCATTTATGATATCTTTAGTTAATTTTAGATAACTGATTTAATCAAATGTGTTTTGGAGACATTATGTAGATATACATCCATCAAATCTGCTTTTTTGATATTCAAGTTTGAATAACGAAAAACGAGTAGCTCGTTTTTCGACATTCGCCAATATCGAAAAACGAGCTAGTTGTTTTTCGTTATTCGCCAATATCGAAAAACGAGTAGCTCGTTTTTCGATATTCACCAATGTCGAATAACGAAAAACGAAAATCGAGCTAACTTCACACTGCCAAAGATATTCAAACATAAATTTACCTGATTATTATTGTCCTTGGCTACGATTGAACGATGTTGCTGTTGATTTCCCAAAGTGCGGGTAGAGATCAATGACTTTCAGTAGAAACTTTTCTTTTTCTTTTGTTGGGACCATGTTGATGCGAACGTGCAGACGTCCGGGTGGAGAATGAAAAATTGCGCAATATTTTGACATGTTGCCACACACGACTCAAAACAAGTGACTTTCAGTAGAAACTTTTCTTTTTCTTTTGTTGGGACCATGTTGATGCGAACGTGCAGACGTCCGGATGGAGAATGAAAAATTGCGCAATATTTTGACATGTTGCCACACACGACTCAAAACAAGTTGTGCAACCCTCAGTTTGCGCAAATAAAATCTACTGAATTTGATTTCATGGAATGTTGATGTCAATTTTTTTTGGTCGTCAATATCACCCACAGACGATCAAAAAACCTGTTAAAAAATTTTACGTCAACTTTTTTGGTCATAAATTTGGATTGTGTGTTAGCCGCTTTATACTCTAGATCATAGGTTTCGAACCTTTTTAGGGTGGCGACCCCATTTCAGACCCAGTATCAAAACGCGACCCCTCGAAGAACAAAGCCACATTTTACTATGAAACATCATTAGGTCTATCATTCACGAGGTTGAGACGGCGCCCCTATCTCCATGCCACATACGCTCACACCAGGGCTAGAAACAACAGCCGTAAGCCAGAGGTGGCCGGCCAGCTAGTGGTCGAAGCGCGGCACGCTAGACCACTAGGCCATCTCAACTATATGTTATTCCTTAAATGACCTAGTTGTATTGAGTAGAGGTTAAACCCCGTCTCTCTCTCCCACTCTCTCTATCTTTTTAAAAGACTGTAGATTGTAGAGTGGTACGTGAAGATGTACAGAGTTAAAGCGAGATCACGCCCCTTATAAAAAAAAAACAATCGAAAAAGCAACTGAAACTGTTTTAGAGACTAAAGAAGTATTTATTTGCACAAACATTAGCAGTGGCAAGTCTCTTTGTTTTGGAAATTTCCAGCAACGTTGACATTGAACGAACCTTGAACTTGGTTTTCGCGTGATCTTTTCTATCGAGAAATCGAAATTTATTGACGAAAAATGTAGGTTGTAGAGTGTTACTTGAAGGCCTTGATAAGATGTACGGATATATTAGGTATCCTTATTATAGATATATTAGGTATCCTTATTATAGATATATTAGGTATCCTCATTATAGATATATTAGGTATACTTATTATAGATATATTAGGTATCCTTATTATAGATACATTAGGTATCCTTATTATAGATATATCAGGTATCCTTATTATAGATATAGTAGGTATCCTTATTATAGATATATTAGGTATCCTTATTATAGATATATTAGGTATCCTTATTATAGATATATTAGGTATCCTTATTATAGATATATTAGGTATCCTTATTATAGATAATATTAGGTATCCTTATTATAGATATAGTAGGTATCCTTATTATAGATATAGTAGGTATCCTTATTATAGATAATATTAGGTATCCTTATTATAGATAATATTAGGTATCCTTATTATAGATAATATTAGGTATCCTTATTATAGATATATTAGGTGAGATTTAGATAAAGAGTTGTTTCTTTTTGCTTTAATAGTTAAAAAATAGATTATGGAAGAATGTTCAGAAGTAATTATTCCGCTGCCGTGTAGTCAAATTGTAAAGGTTTATTTATTCTCGGTATCAACGATTAGTTTTAAAATTAATTAATAATGGTGCCGAAATAATATCAATCTAATTTGTCTTATTTACTCTTGCAATGAGACTCGGTATGTCCAGACTTTTGACAGTTTCTACATATACGGTACACCTAATGTTCTTATAGCCTAATTTTACTTTTCTCACATTCTCAGTATCCCCAGTGGTTCCATTACTTTCTACTCCACTATGCCCCTGGGTTAATATATGGGGTAGTCAAATTGTGATGGTTTATTTAGTCTCAGTATCCACAGTGGTCTAATTCCGTTGTACCCATGGGTTAATATATGGCGTGGTCAAATTGTAAAGGTTTATTTATTTAGTCTTTGTGTAATATGTAAACCGGAGAAGAAGAATTTTATACATTAGAAATCTAATCCCAAAGCTCTGTGTGTGCTGAAAAGGGCCCTTGAGGAACAAAGGATAGGCTGCCAGGCAACGAAACATACGTCCATAGCAGCTAAATCGTCCGCCCAGTCAACAAGAGTTGCTGCATATTTTTTACTTTTGTTGGTAATGAAACATTTATAATAGCTGTTCAACTTATCAAAAATCATTGAAAATCAATATACTTGTTCGTCACAAGATCTTAAACTCTTTGTATGAGAGAGAATGGGGGGGGGGGGATTAACGTACACTCAACACAAACTAGGTAATTTTGGAACTAACATATATGGTTCAATTTTATTTAAACAATTCGCTTGTGCGTATGGGTCTTTGGCACTGGGGGAAAACGCGGAGGACGCGGAGAAAACCCACGAGGCTGGACAGGCGATCCTACTCCTTGTATAATACAACCGGAGAATCGAAACCACGTCAGTTGACTCAATGGCAGGCTTTATGGTATAGCGCGCACGCTAACCATTCGGTCATCCAAGACCCCTAATTACACAACTGAATATGGTTAAAGGCTGCGATGATCTGCAGACAGTATTGGGGTGTAGGCGAGCCGAGGATTGTCGATATAGTGGAAGATACATTATTTAAATTAGAATCACAAATTATAATTTAATATACGTGTAGGGTGGACTAACAGTTACCATTTAATTTAACTGATTAGAAATTTAAAAGATAAGTTGCGACCCAACGAAACATACACCCACAGTAGCTGAATCGTCTAGGCAGTAAATAAGAGTTGTCGCATATTCTACTTTCTTCGGTAAAAAAACATTTATAATACACTAAAATCTGATTAAAAGTAACAAGTCATCATTATGTAATTATCAGAAAATCATTCGAATTTGTTTGGCTTTGATAAAGTTTTCCTCCATGCTAACGTTTAGTATACGAAACATTTAATATTCGGGATTTAGCTGTTTAAGTTATCAAAATACATTGAAACTCAATATACTTGTTCGTCTGTGTATAAATTTAAAGTCAATCGGATATTAACTTTAGACGTCATCAAGGACCATAACTCTGACATTAATTATCGGAAATCGCTGAAAATCAATAGGCTTCTTCATCTTATGACCTGTGTATGTATTTTAAGTCAATCGGATATTAACCTTAGCCTCTAGAGCGTCCAAAAGCAATTGTGGACGCCAGACCGATGGACAGACGTGGGCGACGACATTATACGCCAAAATTTCAATGTGGGCGTTTAAAAATAAAAACCAAAAGCGATTGCCATGCAAGAAATGTCCGTCTGTCTGTCTGTCCCAATAAGAGTATAGAGTTCATCATCTCATTTTCCCATTAAAAATATAGAGTAAGTATTTCACTGAAAATCGGGGATCACGGTGGCTAAGTGGATAAGGCGCTGGTTCGCTAGCCTGGAGGTCGGGTGTTCGATCCCTGCAATGGCCGAGAAAGTTCATCTCGATTTTCCGGTGTGATTTCCCCTTGTCAGTGATGCAGAAGGAGGGTCTGACAAGGACAGCTGCCTAGTCGTTCGGATGGGACGAACAACCGAGGTCCCGTGTTCACATTGGAGTGCACGTAAAAGATCCTTTGGCAGTTGGAATTCGATATAAGAGTAGGCCGTAGTGCCGCTGCCCGGGCAAAATTTCCCCTCATAGCACACTGTATGGCATATGCCCGTCTTCAGTTAGCCTAGGTACGATGCTTAAGCGTAGGACGTTAAACCCCATTTCATTCATTCATTCACTGAAATTCAATAGGGTTCATCGTCTCATTTGTCCCAATAAGAATATAGGGTACGTATTTCAACGAACATAAAGCATCTTTACCAGAAAGTCGAAATAAGTTTAAACATCAGAAAGAATTATTGTGTCCCCAAAAGTGTGACAGTGTTGGCTGAGAAACTTCATTGGGATATCCGGCATATTGCAAGTGATGCAGGACAGAGGGCCTGACATGGATAGCTGTCTAGTTGTAGGGATGGGATGACAAACTGGGGTCCCGTGTACACATTGGTATCCACGTAAAACATCCCTTGGCAGTTGGAATTATATAAAAGGGTAGGCCTTAGCCGGACGGACGGGCGGACACACCCATTTCAATAGTCCCCTGCCATCTTCGATAGGCGGCAGACTAATTTATTCAACTGTTTAAACGTTTAATTAAATACATCATGTTACAATAGCCTCGTTATCGGTTTCTTAATTTACATATCTTCGTTTTCAATACGATGTTTTTCCTGAAAAAAAGCAGACGGACAGTTAGTAAGAACACAGAAATGAAATGAAGTTTATCGTCCTACTTTTCTACACCAAGCTATGCGGAATTTTCCCTGATGTAAGAAAACTGGGCTAGAAAATCCCCAGCTCTCTCAGCCGATGTGTCGTAACTTACTGTTGATTTATCTAGTAAAGCAAATAATGAATTTCCCAATCTTATCTCCGCTCATACAAACTGAAACATTTTTTAATCAATGGGCGAAAGATAAGTTGCGACATATGTAAACATTTGTTTTAATCAATGGGCGAAAGATAAGTTGCGACATATGTAAACATTTAGATATAAACCTGGCAACTATCAGTTTGTATTTCGCAATTATACATACGTGTAGGTGTATTATTTGATGAAAGACGTTGACGATTGCTATTCGATTGAGACCAGGGCCCTGTTTCACGAAATTTTAACTTAAGATAAAATCCAAATTTTAGTACATACTTAAATCTGATTGGCTAAGCGCTAAAATCAATCTAATACTATCCAATCGAATTACTAAAATCGGATTTTATCTTAGTTAAAATTTCGTGAAACAGGCCCCAGGGCTCACAGTGGCTTTCAATTTTTTTCCGCCAAAATGGATTCTAACTTTTATGTAAAACAATGATGACATGTTTTTCCCGCCAACTTGAATATTTTATCCGCCAAAAATATATGATAAAAACAACACATATTGTAATAATATAAAACAAATTCATTTCTTGTTCATTCTTAAACGACAATATATTTACAATTTACAAAATCCTTCCTGGGCCATCATCCCCGTCTCTGCCCCTAGGGAATAATTATAACCAGGGGGAAACCACGTCCAATGGTAAATGGGTATATTCAGGGGGAAACCCCGTCCAATGGTAAATGGATATATTCAGGGGGAAACCACGTTTCAATGGTAAATGGGTATATTCAGGGGGAAACCACGTTTCAATGGTAAATGGGTATATCCAAGGGGAAACCCCGTCCAATGGTAAATGGATATATCCATGGGGAAACCCCGTCCAATGGTAAATGGGTATATTCAGGGGGAAACCACGTTTCAATGGTAAATGGGTATATCCAGGGGGAAACCACGTCCAATGGTAAATGGGTTTATTCAGGGGGAAACCACGTTTCATGGTAAATGGATATATCCAGGGGGGAAACCACGTCGGATGTTTTAATGGATAAAGCTGTACCAACGACAAGGAAGGGGAATCCCCGCCGGATGTTGAATGGATATAGCTGTACCTCTGACAAGGGGAATCCCCGCCGGATGTTGAATGGATATAGCTGTACCTCTGACAAGGGGAATCCACGTCGGATGTTTTAATGGATAAAGCTGTACCAATGACAAGGAAGGGGAATCCCCGCCGGATGTTGAATGGATATATCTGTACCTGTGACAAGGGGAATCCATGTCCGATGTTTGAATAAGGTTTAATATATCTACCTGATTTCTACGTCACAATCAAATATCAGTTTATCCTCGTGTTCTTCTTCTTCTTTACATTTCTCTAACAAGTCAGCCTATACAAAGATATGTTACTAGGCAACGAAACATACTCCCACAACAGCTAGGGCGTCCGGGCAGTCGACGAGGGGTGTCGCATATTTTAACTTTCAGTAATGAAGCATTTATAATACACGAAAATCTGATTAAGAGTAACAACTCACTAAGTGTAAAATGATTATCGGAAAATCGTTAGAATTTGTTGGGTTTTTATAAAGTTCTCCTCCTCGCTAACGTTTTGTATACAAAACATTTCATATCATGCATTTAGCTGCTCTAGTTATCAAAATTCATTTTTGAAGTGATCAAGGGCCATAACGCTGACAGAACTTATCGGAAATCGCTGAAAATCATTTATCGTCTTCGCTTCATGACGGTAAACACTGTGTATAAATTTAAAATTGTAAACGACGGACGGACGGATGCGACGACAATATACGACGACATTTCAGTGTGGTCGTTTAAAAACACAGAAACAGATAAACACGGATCAACCTACACAGCAACACAAATGAACTAAGATCAGCCTACTTAAATACTTAACAAATTTCTCGAAGTATACAGAGTGTTTTCGACTAAAATCGTTGATTTATGACTTAAAATGTCGGCCAACTAGCTTAGTGTCTGTTCTCTAGCTGAGCTAACTGTAGACAGATAGCCGAAGTTTCGTATGCGGAATTATGTGCAGTTAAATTAGTGTTTTACTTACTAGCACAGTTTCTAGTTCAGTGTAATCAGCCATTTTGTTCTTTGGCGCTTTCAAATCATCCATTCCAACACATAATCTGAAATAAAACAGGCGCTAAGGTTTACTCTTATATCGAATGCCAATAAAATTTGCCACCCGAACAACTATACACATCCTTGGTATCCCCAGTCAGTGGTTTTATTAGGCCTAGTGGTCTAGAGTGCCGCGCTTCGACCTCCAGCTGGCCGGCCACCTCTGGCTTGCGGCTGTGGTTTCGAGCCCTGGTGTGAGCGTATGTGGCATGGAGATAGGGGCGCCTTCTCACCCTCGCGGGTTTCCACCGGACACTCCGGTTTCCTCCCACTGCTACAGACCCCTACGCGCAAGCGAATTATTGAAATAAAATTAAACCATATGCTAGTCCCGAAATGACCTAGTTGTTTTGAGTGGACGTTAAACCCCATTTCTACCTCTCTCTCTCTCTCTCTCCCAGTGGTCTTATTTCATTCTACTCCACTAACCCCTGGGTTAATCCATTAGGGGGGGGGGACGTTTTTAAATCATCCGCCCTTGATGATTTTGCTATTTTTAGCGACCAATCCCATACATCGTTAATTGCAAATCAACCCGACAACGCGACGAACCAACCAGACAATCGCCGCCCTCATTTTGTCGACTTGTCCGGTCAAAAGTGTCGACTTGTCGCCTCATTCACAACCCGACAATGCGACAAGTCGACGAAATACACCTTGTCGACTTGGAAGTCAATCTGTGCGCATGAGATGGCAATCATCGTTTAAGCGTGGAAACCTGTTGCGGCCATTTCATAATCTCGACGAGATGTCAAAGCGAGGGAGCGAGGATGCGAGCTTCTTAAAGGGACAATAACACTATTGCTGGTTTGACAGGTCCACAATTTTTTTTAGCCTTATTCTAATTGGTAGATGTTTAAGTGTCCTAGTAGCCATCTACAAAATCAACTGCTCCTGTAAAAAGACCTACATCGGAGAAACCAAAAGCCAGTTGAAAAAAGAATTTTCTACCAACACATCGGCCATAGCAGAGCACCTCAAAGACCACTCAAGACACAAAATAGATT
Organism: Patella pellucida; assembly: GCA_917208275.1. Taxonomy (NCBI): domain Eukaryota; kingdom Metazoa; phylum Mollusca; class Gastropoda; family Patellidae; genus Patella; species Patella pellucida. Next base: position 4,552,154 of record OU795041.1, read on the forward strand.
GGGACAAAGTTGAAATTCTGGCCACAAACCAACCAACACGGAAATTAAAAGAAGCCATACACATTAAAAGATTTGCACCAGAATTAAATAGTGATTTGGGATTGTTTACTGTGTTTTATTAGTTAATCATGATTATTATGATAGGACACACTATGGTTTCGTGTACATCCAGATCCTCGTCACCCAGTAGACATGGTACAAGGGTTAATCAGCGAACTGAATGTATGGGATGTGTTGTTGACGTTTGGGAAAGTAGGACGAGGGGAAATGTGTCGGGAGTGAGGTGCCGTAAAGGGATAGTTAGATGTGTTATAAATGGTTAGAGTGGCTGTGGTGTTACGGTGAAATACTATGCCGCCACCGTAACACCACAGCTTTATGATTTGTTAGACAGGAGTGATGTAATGGGTGTCAACAACTGGGTATGCTGGTACCGTCGCAACGTAGCCGTGAAATATATATTGGGGGGGGGGGGAAACGGAAAAATATAAATTTTTTGTTTTCTGTAAGCAGTCAAAACACTATTTAGGCATTGTTTGCGGGGTTAAACCTAAAAATCACATTAATACAGCCATTGCACGATATTGTGATTGGACGTGTGAAAGGTTATTCGGGGTTAACGACGTATTCAATAACCAATGAAGTCGTGTTGAATCAACCGTGTTTTGAATTAAAGACGCTTCGATTGGTGTTTTTATTATCTATCCCCGATTTTTTTTTTTAAACAATATTTTATTCAAGTTTTCTGAATGGGATTCGGGAACAGGCTTAACCTATGTAAAACCCCTCCCCCTCTATCCCCGATTAACCTTTGACATGCCATGAACGTGTATCATGTTTAAGTCAGGGATTGCCGTATTCAGACGTTTTTTAATGACTGTTACATATGTGAATATAAAAATTGTACACAACACTCGGCCATAGTATTGTTTGTGGACGGTTTACTACTCAGTGATAAGCCTGCGCCGCAAAAAGAGGTCTCGCCTTCTTATTATTAGTATAATGACTTTCTCATTTGCGGCAGGTTAGTTTCTAAAAAACACTGTTTTCCGTTCCAAATAATACAAAAGTAATTTTCTACCAGATGACCATGGTTCTTTTCACCGAGACTAGATAATTTCTCTCGGTGTAAGGATATAGCTATGGATAAGTTCATACAAGGTCAATAAATCCGCGGTCACACTGTTGAGAAAATAAACCCATGGGTTTGTTTACTAGCAAATCCGAGTGTGAATCAACTCAGTTTGTACTGAACAATTTTTCAGTGATATGTATGAACTATCTTCACACATTCGGTTTATAATTAGCGATTCACAGGTACAGTGGCAAATGTTCTACTTCACAGACTGTTACCTCCGAACTACCTCCGCACGAAATCCCCGATTATGGTACTTGCAAAAGAAAAATAAATAGTACCTGTGCGCATGCCAGTAAAAGAAAACTGCCCGAACGTACCAGGCGCCAGGTCATCCAGTGGTGCTTTCTTAGTTGATAAGTCTAAAATTGATAACACTGCTATCTATAATATACTAAATGGTTTCATGTTTATCTATATTCTTTATTCTTATGTATTCAGGCCCGAGGCTAGTGGGGGGGGGGGCGGCCAGGAGAGAGTTTTAGTACGAATTATCCTCTCAAATTCGGCCGAGAGATAGTTAATGTCGGCTGGAAACTCTTAATTTTCCTACACATTCGCCACCTGCATGTCATAGAGGCCTAAATTCCCTCTCACAGCTTCTAATTTTCGTGCTTTCCCCTCCTGCTTACGGCAGTCGGCGATGACCTTCGTTCATTAATTTTTTGTTGTCGGAAATTTATCTTCCTCGCCCCCCTATGTCGGCTAAATTCGCCACCTGCATGTCATAGAGGCCTAAATTCCCTCTCACAGCTTCTAATTTTCGTGCTCTCCCCTCCTGCTTACGGCAGTCGGCGATGACCTTCGTTCATTAATTTTTTGTTGTCAGAAATTTATCTTCCTCGCCCACCTATGTCGGCTAAATTTTGGTTTCTGGCTTCGGGCCTGTATGTATTGTAGTGTATCCAAGTTCATTGTCGGTAAACATGATTAACCATTATCCCGGTGACCCTTATTATTAAAAACATTAATTAAGTATGGCTTCATATTGCACATTTATATATCAGTGGTAATATTAAAAGACGAGCAACGTAAGTTGTGAAAGCGCTAACGGAAAATATGTAGTTTTCTTTTGCCATTTTTTAATGTGCTTGATAACGATAAGAGGATACTTATCGAAACGTCGTGCATGTGTAGGCCTATAATAAACCAGTGATTGTTTTCCCATATAATTGTGTTAGTTCTGATATGTCTCCAATCGCTAAATGCCACTAAAAGATTAAGAAATCACTTGTTCTGAAAATCTACTAATAACCTATTCAGGAAAGAGATGGCTAGGCCTCCCAAAGGGCCCTCAAATAGTATAGCCTCCGACATGATAAACCTTAAAACTACCCTGGCTTTGCTCCAACAAGCCAACAGCGAGGCTGATGTCCCCCGCCGAAATCCCAAAATAATAAGATGACACATATTAATAAATCGAACATTTATTTTTTTCAAAACATTAGCTTTAGCTCAAAATATTAATTATTAAACTTAGTCAAGACATTCGCCTAATGATCATCTACATCAAGTTCAAAATTCTACCTTAATTAAAAGCAGAGTTATGTTCCAAAGTCTTGACCAATAAAATTGATTATCGCTCCTTAGCCTAAGCAGAAAATTTGCACCATCGAACTTAGTCAAGGTAATGATAAAATGAATCTATATTCTGATTACATTGCTATCACACTCCATTACAATCAAAGTTATCCTGCCCCAAAGCATCAACCAATCAGATTGCTTATCTCTGCTTACCCTAAGCAGAAAATACTCATAATCAAACTTAGTCAAGGTATTGATGTAATGAAACTATACACCAAGTTTCACCACTTTCATCTAATTAAAGGGCCAATCCCTTACCATGAGCAGAACATGCTCATTATCGAACTCAGTCAAGGTATTGATGTAATGAAACTACACACCAAGTTGCATCACTCTCACGTAATTAGAATTAAAGTTATCGTGTCCCAAAGCATCAACCAATCAAATTGTTTGCCTCTGCTTACCCTAAGCAGAAAATGCTCATCTTCAAATTCCATCAAGACATTGACCTAATAAACACTCACACTAAGTTTGAACATTCTAACTCAATTACAATGAGAGTTATTCAGTTCCAAAGTCTCGACCAAACAAATTGCTCATCGCTCTGCTTACCCTGAGCAGAAAATACTCATAATCAAACTTAGTCAAGGTATTGATGTAATGAAACTATACACCAAGTTTCACCACTTTCATCTAATTAAAGGGCCAATCCCGATATTTGTTTTGGGAATAAAACTGCTTAATTTTGTGTTAAAATCCCTTAAAATATTCGAGTCAAGGGCCGAGCAACTGCTTCAGTATTTATGATACGTTTTAAAACGACTTAAATCCGTCAGTCATCATCTCGAATTTGAGACCTGTGCCCCAGGGCGTATTTTTTGGTATCTGGATAAAACCACATTTTTTAAATAAAAATAATGTGTAGTTGAAATTTTCCTTTCTTTATCAAGAACGGCACATGGGTTATTCACTGCATAATCTGTTATAAGGTCACCCAACGAAACAATTGACCCGAAATCTTAAAAGGGTTACGTGTCCGGATAAGCAGTTTTGGCGTTCACGTCCAAACGACTAAATATTTTGAGTTGAAATTTTGAGACAAGGTACATACACCATTCCCCTATATTTTGACGTTTTATTTTTATACATTCACAGACTTTTATTTTTGAGCCTCTGTTTAATTCGGCATTGTCCCTTTAAGTTATCGTGTCCCAAAGCATCAACCAATCAAATTGCTTATCTCTGCTTACCCTAAGCAGAAACTGCTCATCTTCAAACTCCATCAAGGTATTGACATAATAAACACCTACGCCAAGTTTGAACATTCTAACTCAATTAGAATGAGAGTTATTCAGTTCCAAAGTCTCACCAATCAAATTGCTTTCTTCGAAAGCCGGGGGACAATAAAACTATTTCGACTTGTCGTGCAGCGACTTGTCGGGTTGTAAAGGCGTGAATGCCGCTATGCTAACAACAGCCACCACACAAAGGCGTTTCAAGGGACACAATAAATATCGAGGTGGACAATAATAGATCGACTTCTCAACTTACATGTTTAAATCTTGTCTTAAAGCCCCAATACCACTCTTGTTGTAACTGAATAATATGTTCCAATCTTTTTTCTAATCAACAAATAGGACTAGGGGGTTCTGGGTGACCGAGACTAGTCAACAAATAGTACTATTTTACAATATTTCAATTAATTAATGATACAAATTTCATCTTAACACACCTAATTTTAAAAATTGGAAAAATTCAACTACATGCCGTAACATGGTTTGAAAAGCCTTACGTAAGCACTTTCAAATGTAACTTGGAATTAAACATTTTTTTTTAACCCTCTGGACAAGTAAGATAGGTTGCAAATTGTAATGGATAATTTACACAACAGGTAGGACTAGATATCACTCAGTTTACATTGGTGATCAAGGTCAATCAGCGGCGGCGGCAGCCGGCGCTGAGTGGGGGGGGGGGGTAAAAAGCTATGGGGGTCTAGCAAAATTGGGGTGGCCATGATTTTCAAAAGTGGCTCTGCCACTGGTCCAGGGATGTAGCCAGGAGTTTCTGAATAGTTGTAATAAAAAGTATGGCGAGCGTAGCGAGCCAAACAAATTTTGGGAGGGGGGAGTGGTCTTTTATGAAAATTCAACATGTGATGTTGTACTTTAATATAATATAATGCACAAAATAAGGATCCTACCCCCCCCCCCATAAATGTTATGTCATTTTTAGCAAAATTGGGATGGCCATGATTTTCAAAAGTGGGGGGGTAACTACCCCCCCATACCCCCCCCCCCCCCCCGTGGCTCCGCCACTGAGGTCAATCAATTCATTCAAGCATACATGTACCAGGCACGGATCCAGGGTTTGGAGATAGGGGGGGCGGGATGAGGGCGTAGCCCGATGAGATCGAGGGCGAAGCCCGAGGATTATACCGGTCTGTATCCAGTTGAAGGGGGTAAGGGTGCAAGAGGGAAAGGGGGTCTCCCCCTACCCTCGTCCAAGAAAATTTTTCAGAATTCATACTTCAAAGAAGCAATTCTGTGGACTTAATTAATAAAATCGTGACATCATCTGTTGTACCCCACAGAAACTGTTTCATTTTACTAATAAGCTGGAATTACCCCAATAAACTCATAAATATGTTGTGTGGCTGTCAAAAATGGTGTACGTACATCTGTTTTTACAGTTAACTTTTAGTGGACTTTTAAAATAATTACCAAATTGAAACTAAATCCTATATTGGATTGTTAAACTTTTTAAACATGCAGGTTGTTCGGCCGAAAATAGGGGGCGTGGTCAGCAAAAAAAGGGGGGGCGTACGTCCCTTCCGCCCCCCTCTGGATCCGTGCCTGATGTACTGTAGATCGTGTTTCTGTTTCACACCTCAAGTACGGTAACTCATCCGGTAGTCACTCATCCAATCCATCGACTCGAACTGCCTTTATAAACATCTTGTAGTTAGAATAAGGCTAATTTTTTATCTGGACCTGTCAATCTTTAATACTATAAATGTTCCGCTTGATTGAGAATGAACAAACGGCACAATGTTAATAATATCCTATTGAAGAAATATTCACACACAGAAAATACAGTGTTATAATAGCGTATACATGTCGGGGCAACAAGGAGTGTTACTCCTTTAAGAAATATTCACACGTATAAAAAAGAGCGTTGTAGCAGTGGATGATAAAAGATTATATAAAATAATAGGCCCTAAATTATCTATTCACAAACACGTGTTCAGTGGTAAGTACCTTACATTTATACAGTAGTGCAGGACGGTTGGTACGAAAGGTCAAAGTCACGTGTACAAAGGTTTTTTTTTTGCATCATCCAGACTTAAGTGGCCTAGAAATGAGTGAATAAAAGTCGGTCCATATACATCATTTGTACATGATAACGATAAGAGAATACTTGTCGAAACGTTGTGCTATTTGTGTATAAACCAGTGATTGTTTTCCATACAAATTGTGTTGTGTTTTTAATGTGCTCAATCACTAAATGCCACTCAAGGGCTAGATTAAAATTCCGTCCAATGGCGGTATATTGGGTCCCCAATTATTTGGCTGCAAGTACTCTTTTCTTCAGGTTATTGCGGCCCCTGTCAACCCTCGCCTATAGGGACCTTTATGGAAGCCCCCCCCCCCCAATCAAGAATTGCTTCCGCCAGCCCTGGTATCGTTTAAATTCTATTACGATTAGGGGGATCACGTGGCTAAGTGGGTAAGATGCTGGGTTGCAGGCCTGGTGTTCGATCCCTGCATTGGATGAGATTATTCGGTTATAAATATTTGACCGCTGCAAGCGCGTTTTCCTGCTATTTCAGCCCGTGGACAAATCAACTTCAGAGCGGCGTAATATACACTAATTAAGGTGGCTGACTTGAATTCCTTTGGGAGATAATTTTGAAAATTTAACTGCCACAAACTCGTTTTCCTGCTATCCAACCAATCAATCGAGCGGGATATGGGGTCCTTGTCAGGCCCTCCGTCCGCATCACTGACAAGGGGAAACCACGCCGGAAAATCAAGATAAACTTTCTCGGCCAATGCAGGGATCAAACACCCGACCTCCAGGCTAGCGAGCTGGAGCCCCTCACCTCACCCACTTAGCCACGTGATCCCCCCCCCCAATTCCAACCAATATCTAATCTTAATTCATCGTTCTTTTTACAGGTCTCTAGTTGCAGTATGTTTATCAAAAGACTTAAGAAGAAACATATTATATTAATAGCTACGGCCTTTGGTTTTATTTTAATTTGGAGACAATATTATGTCATTTCCCATCCCGATGTGTTCCAACCCGTTTTTGATGACACTCGAACCCACGACTATAAATACCTTATCAACGAATCGGAGATTTGTAAACCTTTTCCAGACAAAATATTTCTGTTAATAGCAGTTTGTTCAAGAACGACGGAGTTTGAAGAAAGAAAGGTTATAAGACAGACCTGGGGCTCGCTAGCTGTGAACAATACAGAAATACGTTTGGTTTTTATGCTCGGATATCGTCCCGAGACGAACTATCTTGATCTAAAGACTGAAAGTGAAAAGTACCACGATATAATTCAAGAGGATTTTTACGACAGTTATCGTAATCTGAGTATTAAATCTGAAGCCATTCTTCGTTTCGCCAGCACGTTTTGTCAGGGTGTAAAATATATTCTAAAAGTTGATAATGATGTGTTTATTAACCTCCCATTCTTGATCGAGGAATTACGTGAACATGATGGGAGAAATATGATTATGGGATATGCTTTTATTCCGTTAATGTCTCTATTGCCTAGTCGAAACCCAAAGTCCAAGGGGCACGTGGAAGGGATCACTTATCCACTTCCTTATTATCCGCAGTATGCCCATGGACCCGCCTACGTTTTATCCGGAGATATAACAAGGAAATTACTCAGTGTCGCTTTAAGGACAAAATACTATTCTCTGGAAGATGTTTTTATAAATGGCATAGTAAGGGAGCGTGCTGGAGTTAAACTGATTTATCACCGAATCTCCTATTACTGTGGTCCATTTGTTGATATTTGTTGGTTTGAAAATCGAGTTTCTGGACATCACTACACAAAAGAACAAATTATAGAAATATGGTCACAAAAAAATCAAAACAAACTCTGCACATTGCCGTTAAGAATGTTTTACACGTTGTGTGGTTATTTTATTTGATTATTTAGTTCAAATTTTTAAGTTATTTTTTTAAAATGTATTAAAATAAAGCTTTAAAATAGATGTTTTCCATAAACAGTCCTACCTTGTTAGAGAAAAATCCTATTAATCCTATAATTCACTAGTGTCAGCTGTGAAATTGGCAAAAATATCAATTTCAAACTTCAAATTCCAACGTTGTAAGATGGCTATTCCATGTAGTCAATAGGAAAACAAGGGAGGTAATTGTGTTATTATTTCCTGTGTCGATGATATTTATGGGTGGGAAATAATGCCCATGGTCATATAATAGTGAGTTAATAACCTATTGAGCAAAAGACTCGAGGGACGAGGCTAGATACACTGCACCACAAAAGATAGTAAGCTGGCACTGCCAGGCAGGATACGCCCACATTTTCGAGAGATGGTTAGAGAACAAGCAAAATCGAAAGTGATTTTTCCTACAATCAAAGGCTATAATTCATTTGATATGCGCAAATATCGAAAAGAATCAAGATCTTTAGGTTATAAACATGCATTTCAAGTTTCATCAAAATTGAATTAAAATTGTGACCTATACTGGGTCCACAACCTTGATATACTATATTTTAACACTATTAGCGTACAAACGGTGGCCATTTTGTCTGGCCATTTTGTCAGGCAATTATGGTCCGATTCCCCTGAAATTCAAACTCAACCTTCCGTATGTTGTAACGGTGATAGAGTCAAGATAATAATCATGACCTCCAGAGGGACCATAGGTGATTTTTCGGACAATCAGGGGCCATAATTCAGGAAGTTATGATCTGATATGTGAAAATAACGAAAAGAACAGTATTCGCATACAAACGGCAGCCATTTTGTATGGCAATTTTGTTCCGAATTTTCCCGAAATTCAAACTCAACATTCCTTAGGGTGTAACGGTGATATAATCAAACGATTTTTTAAATCAGATAATAATTGTGACCTCCAGAGGGACCACAAGCTCAACAAAGACGATTTTGCTTATAATCAGGGGCCGTAATTCAGGAAGTTACGATCCGATATGCGCAAATATCGAAAGGAAACTAAGATCTTTGGGTTATAACCGTGCATTTTAAGTTTCATCAAAATTGAATTAAAATTGTGATCTCTACAGGGTCCACAACCTTGATATACCATTTTTTAACAGTATTCGCGTACGAACGACGGCCATTTTGTATGGCAATTTTGGTCTGATTTTTCCGAAATTTAATCTCAACCTTCCTTAGGGTGTAACGGTGATATAATCAAACGATTTTTTAAATCGGTTAATTATTGTAACCTCCAGAGGGACCACAAGCTAAACCAAGACGATTTTGCGTATAATCAGGGGCCATAATTCAGGAAGTTACGATCTGATATGCGCAAATATTGAAAGGAACCAAGATCTTTGGGTTATAACCATGCATTTTAAGTTTCATCAAAATTGAATTAAAATTTTGACTTCTACAGGATCCACAACCTTGATATACCATTTTTTAACAGTATTTGCGTACGAATGGCGGCCATTTTGTATGGCAATTTTGGTCCCATTTTTCTGAAATTCGAACTCAACCTTCCTTAGGATGTAAAGGTGATATAATCAAACGATTTTTTAAATCGGATAATAATTGTGACCTCCAGAGGGACCACAAGCTAAACAAAGACGATTTTGCATATAATCAGGGGCCATAATTCAGGAAGTTACAATCCGATATGCGCAAATATCGAAAGGAACCAAGATCTTTAGGTTATAACCATGCATTTCAAGTTTCATCAAAATCGAAAATTAAATTTGTGACCTCTTCTGGGTCCACAACCTTTATATACCATTTTTTAAACAGTACATGTATTTGCGTACGAATGGCGGCCATTTTGTATGGCAATTTTGGTCCAATTTTTCCTAAATTCAAACTCAACCTTCTTTAGGGCGTAACGGTGATATAATCAAACAATTTTTCAAATCAGATAATAATTGTGACCTCCAGAGGGACCACAAGCTAAACAAAGGTGATTTTGCGTATAATCAGGGGCCATAATTCAGGAAGTTACAATCCGATATGCGCAAATATCGAAAGGAACCGAGATCTTTGGGTTATAACCATGGATTTCAAGTTTCATCTTAAATCGAATTAAAATTGTGATCTCTACAGGGTCCACAATCTTGATATACCATTTTTTAACAGTATTCGCGTACGAACGGCGGCCATTTTGTATGGTAATTTTGGTCCGATTTTTCCGAAATGTGAACTCGACCTTCCTTAGGGTGTAACGGTGATATAATCGAACGGTTTTTCAAATCGGATAATAATTGTGACCTCCAGAGGGACCACAAGCTAAACAAAGGCGATTTTGCGTATAATCAGGGGCCATAGTTCAGAAAGTTACGATCCGATATGCGCAAATATCGAAAGGAACAGAGATCTTTGGGTTATAACCATGCATTTCAAGTTTCATCTTAAATCGAATTAAAATTGTGATCTCTACAGGGTCCACAACCTTGATATACCATTTTTTAACAGTATTCGCGTACGAACGGTGGCCATTTTGTATGGTAATTTTGATCCGATTTTTCCGAAATTTGAACTCGACCTTCCTTAGGGTGTAACGGTGATATAATCGAACGGTTTTTCAAATCGGATAATAATTGTGACCTCCAGAGGTACCACAAGCTAAAATAGGTGATTTTTCGGACAATCAGGGGCCATAATTCAGGAAATTACGTTCCGATAGGCGCAAATATCGAAAGGAACCAAGATCTCCGGGTTATAAACATGCATGTCAAGTTTCATCAAAATCGGTTCAAAATTGTGACCTCTATAGGGTCCACAAGCTAAAAACGTGATTTTTCGTACAATCAGGGGCCATAATCCGTGAAGTTTTGATGCGATACATGCCAATATCGAAAGCAGCCGAGATCTTTTGGGGATAAACCTATATTTCAAGTTTCGTCAAAATCCGACAAGAATTGTGACCTGTAGAGAGTCCACAAACAATTGTGGACGGACGTCCGCACGGACGGACGGACGTCCGGACGGACGGACGGACGGACGGACAGGGGCGACGACATAATACGTCCACATGAAAATGTGGGCGTATAAAAACAGAGTTATGTAGACTGGAATAACTAGACGCTAGAAATTTGCACTCGATTGAGATTGCTGGCTTATTTCGTCGAACCTAACTGATTTGTAATTTGAGTAAAAATGGAAACGATTGAATGTAAATCAGTTTATATACATTTATATAACAGTATTATATGCGTAGCGACAAAATTTTGTGAATTTCTAGGTTCAAAATGTTAGCTATTAAAAGTTCCTTTAAATTAAAATTTTAAAGCCATATATATGAAATTCTGCGTTCGATCAGGTCGTATCGCCCGACGTTTCAACCATTGCCATTTACCCTTTCTACCAAAACATGGTTGTCTCCCCTTGCAGGTCACATGGTTGGCTGAATGTTTGATAGCGAGACTTGCCTGGTGAACCCCATACATGCAGTTGATACATGGCGTTGATACATGTTGCTTTATCCGTGGTAGAAAGCCTTCAACCAATCAAACATCAAAGAAAACGTTCAACCATTTTAACAGTGTGGGAAAAAATTGGAGCCGATCAAAGACACCAGAATTAACTTTATTACAGTCAATGGGAAAATCTTCGACATTGAAAACACGATTGTTTTTTTTCAATTTAAATTCAAAGTGTTCAAGAGCTGTAAATCCGGCAGTATTAATCGGAAATCGCTGAAAATCAGTCTGGTGACCTTAAAAACACTGTATATTAGTTCAACACCAATCATTACCTAAGAGGCAACAGTGAGGCTGATGCACTCCTCTACAATCCCGCTATAAATAGATGACATATTAATTGATCTCAAAAGTATTGAAAAATTTAGCATAAAATGTTCACGGTCGAACTGCATCAAGTTTTTGAAATACCTGTTAGTAAAACTATACACTAAGTTTCATCACTCTCCATCATTTAGAATCAGAGAGAGAGGGAAATGGGGTTTAACGTCCACTCAACACAACTAGGTCATTTCGGGACTAACATATGGTTTAATGTTTTATTTCAATAATTCGCTAACGCGTAGGGGTCTTTAGCAGTGGGAGGAAACCGGAGTGCCCGGAGGAAACCCACGAGGTTGAGAAGGCGCCCCTAATTCCGTGCCACATACGCTCACACCAGGGCTTGAAACCACAGGGCTTGCAAGCCAGAGGTGGCCGGCCAGCTAGAGGTTGAAGCGAGACACTCAACCTCCCCGGTCAAGACAGTCACCTATCAATATCAATATGTAGAAAATTCTCATTATCGAACTTAGTAACGGAACTACTCTACCCAGAAATGAAATAAAATGGGGCAATATGGACTACTCTTATATCAAATTCCAACTGCCAAGGGATCTTTAACGTACACGCCAATGTATACACGGAAACTTGGTTTTTAGTCCCATCCGAATGAATGAATGAATGAAATGGGGGTTTAACGTCTTACGCTTAAGCACCATATCTGAGTTCCATTGGAACAACTAGACAGTTTTCCTTGTCAGACAGATAGACAGTCGGGATAAAAGATAGGTTGCCAGGCAACACCCACAGCAGCTAAATTATAATACACTAAAATCTGATTAAAAGTAACAACTCATTATGTAATTACCAGAAAATCATTAGAATTTGTTTGGCTTTTATAAAGTGCTAACGTTAAGTATAAGAAACATTTAATATTCTGGATTTAGCTGCTCAAGTTATTAAAATTCATTGTAATTCAATATACTTTTTCGTCTCATGACCTACAACAATAACTCTGACAGTAATTATCGGAAATCGATGAAAATCTATAGGCTTATTGGTTTCATGACCTTAAACACTGTGTATAAATTAAAAGTCAACCAGATATTAACTTTGGCCTCTACAGCGTTCACAAGCAATTGTGGATGACAGACGGTCGTACGGATGTGGGCGTATAAAAAAGCTGTGTTATCGTAGCCAAAAAAACATGTTTTTAATTTTTATTTTGGTCTGCAGAAAAAAAAAAAAAAATTTGAAATCGGAACCCATTGCATGCACTTGCTATTTAATTTCTTGGTATTTGTGTCTTACGCTCCGCAGGCATACCATGGAAACTGAATTGCTTATTCATTTAGGAGATAAACACTTCCTGTTTGGCATTTAGAGCAGTGTTATTGTCCAATAGATATGTCCTGAGATCATCAGGACCTGAGACGCTTAGCAGGTTACAATGTTTGATTGACGTCACTAAATGTATAACTGAAGTTCGCGACGACATCGTAATTAGTTTCTGGCTCGTGTTTGGTCATATAAATATATAGATAGAACTCAATGACCATTGAATACAGCTCGGGTCATTCAATGGTTCAAGAGAGTGTATTCAATGGCTGTATTCAATGGCCGTATTCAATGATATTTGCATGTAGTTATTGACTAAATAAATATATCTTTATGCACTCACGACAAATGTCCGCTATCACATTAGGTGTCTTATTGACTCTAATATGGTAGAAGTTGAAAAACATTTCTTATGGTATTGTCCATTTTATGATAACTTGAGACATCAATATCTTTCACAATTCATCAAACCTTATATAACTGATTCAATTCAAATTAATATATTAAAGGGACAATACCACTTTTGCTGGCTTGACAGGTCCAGAAAAAAATTAGCCTTATTCTAACTACTAGATGTTTAAGTATCCTACCTGTTGTGTAAATTATCCATTACATCCTAATTTACTTGTCCAAAGGGTTCGAAAATATGTTTAAATCCAAGTTGCATTTGAAAGTGTTTACGTAAAGCTTTTCAAACCATGTTCTTACCATGTAATTGAATTTTTCCATTTGTTTAAATTTGATGTGTTAAGATGAAATTTGAATCATCAATTAATTGGAATATTGTAAAAAAATACAATTCGTTGACCAGAATAATGAATGGGGCATATTATTCAGTTACAACAAGAGTGGTATTGTCCCTTTAATGAATAATGATGAATTTATAACTTGAGACATCAATATCTTTCACAATTCATCAAACCTCATATAACTGATTAAATTCAAATTAATGAATAATGATGAGTTTATACAGGGATTTCAGGGGGGGGGGGCTACTGACAATAACACAAGCAATGTGGCTGCCCCCACTAAGCACTAAACCCATACCCCCCTCCCCCAACCTTTTTTCGCTTTTTTGAACTTTTGGCGACATTTTATTTTTCACTATTAAAAATTATTGCCGGGGCTAAAGCCCCCTTAGCCCCCCGTCTCCACGGCCCCTGAGTGTATAGAAAATGTTGGAAGTTTTGTATTGAATGCTCTTAAGAAAAGAGGAATATAAATATACATGTAATGAAATGAAATGGGGTTTAACGTCCTACTGTTAAGCACCTAACCTGGGTTAATGGAAGACGGGCATACACCATACAGTGTGCTATGAGGGAAATTTTGCCCGGTCAGCGGCAGTACGGCCTACTCCAAATGCGTACACGGGATCTCGGTTTTCCATCAAATCCGAACGACTACTAACAGCTGTCCTTGTCAGGTCCTCCGTCCTGCAGGTTAAATACAGAGAAGTGACTAGACTAGGTAAGAGAGAGAGAAATGGGGTTTAATGTCAACTCAACAAAACTAGGTCATTTCGGGACTAACATATGGTTTAATTTTATTTCAATAATTCGCTTGCGCGTAGGGGTCTTTAGCAGTGGGAGGAAACTGGAGTGCCCGGAGGAAACCAACGAGGTTCCTATCTCCATGCCACATACGCTCACACCAGGGCTAGAAACCACAGCCGTTTTTTATACTTTCATTGGCTGACACTACATGAAGATCTGACCGATTGCAGTGGAAGGTCGTATCAGGGGTAGTGTGAGCGGCTTTTTGTCCTATGACGTCATACATTGAATAATCCATCAGCTTTTGTGTTTCTACTGGTTTACCCACAGTTCCGTTCATGACATGCCAAGAACTCGCCGTTACAGTCCGTTTCATTGGCTAATCCCTCACTTAAAATGCTGGTAATATAACAACTCTTCCAGATCATAGTGTAGTAAAGAGAAGTAAAACGAAATTATGAACTATAAACACGAAACGAAAAAGGATTCTGTGTTTTATTCAGATTGTAGCGCCGACATACGGGCAAATTATTCCCCATGATGCGTTTAAATTTGATTCTGAAATAAAACAGCGACTCCATCTACTCTTAGTCAAATTCTAAATGTCAAGGATTCTTTTACGTGCACATGGCAACTCATGTTTTCGTCTCATCCGAATGACTAGGCGCCATTTCTTACCAGAACTTCCGTCCTGCACCAATGACACTGGAAAATCACGCAGATCTCTGTCGGTTAACGCCGGTATCAAACCTCGGGTCACCTCACACACTGAGAATAAAGTAACTTGAATGCTATTTTCAATGCATTAAATTTGAATTATCTATATTGTACCTGTTAAAGCAAGAACGGCCAGCCCTTTATCTAAATCTTACATAATGCATCTTTAATATAACTATTATACCAGGATATTGAACTCTTCTAGGGGGAGGGGGACGAGGGGCTGGGTCGAATGGGGGTTTATTCTTTTTCTAAATCTTTAAAGTTGGATCGTTAAACATAAAACCTGTTTCACGACATTTGACTAAGATAAAAGACCCAATTTTAGTAATTTGATTGGATAATATTAGATTGATTTTAGTGCTTAGCTACTCAAAATTTAAAGGGGAAGACCAACGATTTTCAGTTAATATCTGTCATGTGCTAGCTATCACATGATGTAAACAATTAGCACGTGGCTTAAATTGTGTCACTGTGTCCAGTTTAGAAACTTAATTTACACTAACACGTTGTTTACTATACCTTCAAAACACCCTAAGTTCTTGTTCTTAATATCCTAATAAAGATTACCGTCCATCGGATTTTCTGCCAAACGACGAAACGATCACAAAATACAGCGCTAAACTTACTCCAAATTTGTATGTTTACTATAGTGACCAGTGACCATGTCGGACCAACTACGTCACTTCCGGTATTAATAAAAATTAATTTACTATAGTGACCAGTGACCATGTCGGACCAACTACGTCACTTCCGGTATTAATAAAAATTAATTTCTCGCTTACAAATTATTTTTTGCAAATGTTAAAGGAGGGATTATTTTTAAATATATATTTATTATTTATGGAAACCTTATTGAAAATCGTTGGTCTTCCCCTTTAAGTATCTACTAAAATTTAGATTTTATCTTTCGTTAAGATTTCGAGAAAGATGGCCCTGGTCATTTTACTCAGGGCTGTAACTAGCTCAGTGGGGAACCGTTCTCAGGGGTGCTGTAAAATTGACAAACAATTATATCTATGGTCGAATATTGTTTCACGGGGGGGGGGGGGGGGGGGCTTTGCCCAGTCACTGAGAAGGGGGATTGTTGACTAGTTACAGGCCTAGTTTTACTGAGGGGGGGGGGCTTTTGCCTAGTTACGGGTCTGGTTTTACTGAGGGGGGTGGGGTGGCCTAGTTACGGGCTTGGTTTTACTGAGGGTGGGGCTTTGCCTAGTTACGGACCTGGTTTTACTAAAGGGGGGGGGGGGGCTAGTTTTACTGGGGGGGGGGGGGGTGCCTAATTACGGGCCTGGTTTTACTGAGGGGGGGGGGTTGCCTAGTTACGGGTCTGGTTATACTGAGTCTACATTACCTGTCCCCAATCTTTAGTAACACACACTCGACATCATTATATAATTCAGGTTGTCGATCAGCAACTCTTTTAACCAGTTGTCTGTAAGAACATAAAACGTAAAACTAATAAAATAGTCGGAGGGGAGTACGGGACACGACCACTTCCACTGGGTAGGCCTAGGCTACATTTCTTAACAGTTCAACTCCACGTCTCCACTCGACACAAACTAGGTCATTTTTGGACTAACACATGGTTCAATTCTATTTCAATAATATGCTTGTGCGTAGAGTCTTTGGTAGAGGAAGGGAACCAGAGGACCCGGAGAAACCCATCGACATTGGACAGGAGGCCCTACTCCTTGTCACGTGAGACATGGTAATTGCGACGACCATTGTCGACCACGGAATCTGATAGGCTCACAAGCTGGGCTTATACCCAATCAAACTTAGTGCCGAAATATGTGGGGTATTACCATTACGTGAAGGGCTTGATAAGATGTACATAGTTAAAAGCGAGATCAAGCCTTATATTGAAGCAGGCCCGTAGCCAGGTGGTGGCATGGGGGGGCAACTGCCCTCCCAATACTGAGTCTTGCCCCCCCAATATCACAAGAAAATTGGCCTTTACCGCAAAATTCATGCAGATGCCCATGCTAGTTGGCCCTCCCGAAAACATCTTTGCCCCCCCAAAAACAACTTCCTGGCTACAGGCCTTATATTGAAGATGTATGCCTACCTGATTGAAGACTTCGTTATTCTTCTCACATGATCTTTTGTTGTTTTACAAATCGGTTTCCATTTAGCTTCTCTAATGGCGGAAATTCTTCTTTGGCAAACATACATTCCTTTAGCTGAATTAAATACATAAAGAGAAATAGAACAGCATCAACATATTGCCAATAAAGGGGGGTGAGAGAGAGAGAGAGAGAGAGAGAGAGAGGGGAGGAATTGACGTCAACTCGCCACACACTAGGTCATTTCGGGAATAACATGGCGCCAATAAATGGAGATCCATCAACGTTCTCTTCATTTTATTTACGTTCTTTTTCTTATTCCATGAACACATGTCCAAGAAAGGGTGGAAATTAGAATTTCACTTCCAATTTTTAGTTTTTTGCCGAGCGGGTATACAGAACTGTTTCCACACCCGCGCATAAGGAAACACTCCTACTAAAATTCTATGAAAGTGTTTTTCCGTATCCGCAACCGGATGGGAGCGGGACCAGATCCTTACTAAAGGAAATGCAGATTTGTTGTAACTAAAATATCGCCCTTTATAAAATAATTTGGTTAATTTTTACTGTATCAAATACATCAATAAGAAACAGTGTGCAAAGTTTTGTATTTCTGGATCCTAGATGTTTCTCATTATCAGTGATTGAAAATTGAGTCCCACAGTGCCGGACTGGTGGGCCAAAGGCCCACTTGCCATACCTTTGACAAGGCCCACGAGCAAATGGCGGGCGAAGCCCGCCTATGAGCGCCGAAGGCGCGAACGCTCGAGGGGGGTTTCTCCCCCCAGAAAATTTTGAAAAAAAGAGAGTCGCAAACCCATTTTCCAAGCACCTCAGGCCAGAGCAGCAGATGGAGATATATGGTGACCTGCGAGCACTTTAATCACACATCCTCGAATACGAATAGAGAAATCAAATTTGTCATAGTCAAGAATTAACAGAATTTGTCATATTCAAGAATTCACAGAATTTGTCATAATCAACAGTACAGATAGTATGATAGATATTCACTGTTCAGAAAATTAGTATGATAGATATTCACTGTTCCTTTCCTTTCCCTGTTTCCTCTCCTCCCCTTTTTTACTACCTTTTCTTTTTCTTTTTTTTACTTTTTTCTTTTTTTCTTTTTTTCTTTGAGGCTTAGGCCCATATTTTTTTTCGTCTAAGGCCCACTTGCCAAGGGCAAGTGGGCCCAGTCCGGCACTAAATTGAGAGATAACGGTTTGTGAAACCAGGGCCTGGTTGTCGTCATTTGTCGCTTTCTGTCTTCATTGGTCCGTTTGGCGCAGAAAGGTAGGTTATTACCCCATTTCATTGTGCAGTTTGTTGATTTCGCATTACTGGCAGAAGGTGGGCCACTTTGCTGTTGACAAATAGATAAGGGAGAGAGAGAGAGAAATTGCGTTTAATGTCCACTCAACACAACTAGGTCATTTTGGGACTAACATATGGTTTAATTTTATTTCAATAATTTGCTTGCGCGTAGGGGTCTTTGGAAGTGGGAGGAAACCGGAGTGCCTGGGGAAACCCACAAGGTTGAGAAGGCGCCCCTATCTCTATGCCACATTCGCTCACACCAGGGCTCGAAACCACAGCCGCAAGCCAAAGGTGGCCGGCTAGCTAGAGGTGGTAGCGCTGCACTCTAGACCATCCCATCCCCCCAAATAGATAAGGAAGTGGTGTTTCTAAGCTTAGCTTGTTATCATTTCCTTGTATTGAAAATTCCCACCAAAAAAGAATCCAAACCCGATCTGTGTCTTGAAATAAATTGTATTTACTTTGAGTCTAATGTCTACACGGTCTCAAACAATTCGCCTTAATTATGGCCTGTGGGCTGCGTGAGAGAGTGGGAATAGGGGTTATTTATTTTGGGTTATTAGGCTAATGGTAGAAGGGAGGCAACTACAGTTTTTGCAAGGTTTTGCAAGGGGAGATAATTCTTTCTCAGAGTGCATTGTGTTTGTCACTTAGCCAGCTCAATAAAACCTAAATCTAATGTCACATGTTTTGTTTCTTTCCCCACAGACCGAACCTCACTCCTGATGGACGGGAGTAGCCTACGCCATACAGTGTGCTATCAAAAGTATCGGAGCAATTTTGCCCGGACAGCGCGGTGCTATATACGACCTATAATAAGCCTACTGTTATGTTGAATTCCAACTGTACAATGGATCCTTAACGTGCGCAGCAATATGTTCAAGGGACCTCGATTTTTTGTGCTTTCCGAACAACTATAGAGCACTAACAGCTGCCGCTTGTCAGGCCCTAGCTCTTTCTTGCAACACTTATAAAGGGGAAACCCCACGGAAAATCCCAGGAATTTTCTCAGCATAAACCAAGAGCGAACCCAAGACCTACAGGCCTACGGGCTAGCTAGCCAGCGTCTTGACCACTTTGACTTAGCCACATTGACTCCTTTCAGCTATATTGTTTGTAAGGCATTTAGTGATAGGACTAACATTAAAAAACACAAACACAATTTATGGATAACAATCACTAGCAACTTTAATAGTGCAACGTTTCAACAAGTATCCTCTTGTCGTTATCAAGCACAAGGTAAACGATAATATGATACAATAAATCTGGGAGTGAACATTTAAGTATAAAAATTAAAAGAAGCCACAAAGACAAGAAATAATATCCTTTAAAATATATAAAAAGATCAAAGAAGAAAAGGGGGGTTGTGATTACAAACTAAACATTAATCAACAATATACTAAGATAATTAGGAAGCCATTACACATAGTAAAAATATTCTGTTTATATATATAAAAATGATCAAAGACTAATAAGAGTTGTGATTACTGGCATAACATTGGTAAAAATAACTAGCTAGGGGGAAAGTTTAGGACACGGCTCAATACAATATGGTTTTTATCTACTCCTCCCACTGCTAAAGACCCCTACACCCAAGCGAATTATTGAAATAAAATTAAAACATGTTAGTCCCGAAATGACCTAGTTGTGTTGAGTGGACTTAAACACCATTTCTCTCTCTCTTTTTAATCTACCCGGTACTGGTAAATCAAGACTAGCAATTAACCAAATAATATTACCACTGCAACTTTTCTTTGGTGACTTTGGCTCTGTGTTTTCACACGATGCATTTTTATCCAGGGGAACATGGGACGGATTCCTTTTGGTATATTTAATCTTAGCCATGAAATAAGATGGAAACGCAACAAGGGTGTTTCTGGCAATTTAATAACCCTTCTGTCTCTGTCCCTTTAAATTAAAGTTTAATATTTTAAGCAGAGAGTTACTTTTCCTTGAATTTCCCGAATGACTGGATAATGATGACTTGCACGGAATTTTGGATAATAGAAATTTGCACTTGTATTGTGTCTGGATAATCGGTCGTAATGTTTACAAATATTTCCGCGGGTAAATGAAAATGAAAAGGTAAAATGGCAAATGATACGTGAAGCCAAAAAAGACAACAGCCCCAAATAAACCCATCATATCTCCGCGAAACGTACTTCCCTAATGTGAATATGTAGTTAAAATCTTCGAACGGTTTTGCGGCCTCCGATAGATATAGACCTACGTCTTTTTAGACAGGTTGTGCGTGATGTTTTTTAAAAGGCAGTGGATATTCAACCGTAAACGGCACTTTACTCTATTTACTATATCGCCGTAACTTCCGTTTGACATGCGCAGTTCTCTGATCCGTGGACTTAGCAGTTTTCAGCAGTTTTCGCAATGATGCCTAACCCGAACCCTAACCCTAACTTATGACCCTACCCCAAAACCTAACCCTAACCCTTACCCTAACCCTTACCATAACCACCATACGTTCTTTGTCTAACCTTTCTACTTTCTCCGTTTCTTATATAGGACGAAATAGCCATACTTGGATTTCTACGGTAGAACCCAGAGAATTAGTTTTAGAAGAAAATAAAATAATAAATATGAATTGTAGAAAATTATTCTATTTCGATCAAGGGCTTATTTCTGTGGGTTTTGGTTTTAATTTAAGTACCAAGACAGTCAGTGGTTTACGTTTTTTTCCGTAAAACCGTGCTTCTGCGCCAAACTTGAAAGACGAAGTTACCGTTCTTGTGGAATATATCAACTGCGCATGTCGAACGGAAGTGTCGTACAACTGCGCACGTCGAACGGAAGTTATTATTTAACCAATCACACACGATGTATATATACGTCATTGCGATTTACGGTGCAATAGCGTTAGTAAATAGGATACCGTTTACGGTTATATATCCACTACGTTTTTAAAATAAAATTTTAAATGAGAAATCATTAAGTCAGCATCGAGCTTCGAGCACATGGGTTCTTTGACTTTTAGTACTGTTGAATTATAAGCACACTGGCCTTTGTAAATGTTTCGTTAGTCACAGTTGCTAAGTGAGTAGGACGTTGGCTCACTTTATAACCTAGCTACACATAGGCCAGATTTTCGATCCCTGCGTAATCCGACGTGTTATACCAGAAGTGGTTCCTGCATCGTATTATACATATACAGATACTCTAAGTTAACGGTACATCCTACCGTTTTACTCCAACGCGCAGGGCTAACGAAGACAAGCATATATATACACCCTAATTAAACAGTTTTAGTAAAACTTTTACCCGGGCAGCGGCTCTATGCCTTGCTCTTGTCTTATATCGAAATTCAACTGCCAAGGGATCTTGTACATGCATGATGCCAATCTATGTACGGGACCATGTTTTATTGTCCCATCCAAATGACAACAGTTGTCCTTGCTTGTCAGGCCCTCTCCTCTGTCCTGCACCACTGACAAGGAGGGGACTGTATCAATAATTAAATTTCATTTCAACATGGAAGCTGGTTGAGTCTATTCAGACAGTCAAACAATTTGCCATATGTTCACATGGCCTTAGTACTTGTAGATCTTTCAGGGGGGGGGGGGAGGGGGTGTTGGTTGGCTATATGGTAAGCGTGCGCGCTGTATCATAAAGCCTGTCATTGAGTCAACTGGCGTGGTTTCGAATCCAACCCCTTGGGTTTTCTCCAGATCCTCCAGTTTCCTAACACTAAAGACCCTTACGCGCAAGCAAATTATTTAAATGAAAATTAAACCATATGTAAGTCCCTAAATGACCTAGTTTGTGCCCATTTCTCTTTCTCTCTCATTATAGCTTGAAGACTGGAGCCTGACTGGAGCCTGACGGAAGCCTACTTATCATTACCAATTTTCTGTTTAGAAAAACAGTTCACCCATCAGCATAAATAGTACTTAAAGGCAGTTCCAGGAATTCTATATCTTGGAATAGTAGCGCTACATGAAACAATTTGATGATGCTGTTTGATGAATTCTATGTCTTGGAATAGTAGCTAGGCAACGTAAAGCTGTTTGATGAATTCTTGGAATAGTAGCTAGGCAACGTAAAGCTGTTTAATGAATTCTTGGAATAGTAGCTAGGCAACGTGAAGCAGTTTGATGAATTCTATGTCTTGGAACTGTCTAGCACCGGTACATAAAGCTTTTTGATGAATTCTATGTCTTGGAACTGTCTAGTACATAAAGCTGTTTGATGAATTGTCTAATACGTGAAGAAGTTTGATGAATTCTATACCTTGGAATGGGAAAACTCACTAAAGGAAAGGACAGTGACTCGGTATTACTCTTTAAATTATTATTAGATCCAGAACTAGGCCCCAATAGCTGCAATCTGATTAAATTACAGATCTATATTTTTTTATACTTTCACTGTCCGTAACACTACAAAAAGATCTGACGGGTTGTTGTGATTTGGTCAAGTTAGAGGTCATACAAGCGACCTTTGATTGACCCTATGATGTCAGACACATTAACCAATCAGCATTGATGTTTCTGAATGCAAGGACTGTCATAAACTTCTTTTGTCTACAGGGGATCACGGTGGCTAAGTGGATAAGGCGCTGATTCGCTAGCCTGGAGGTCGAGTGTTCGATCCCTGCATTGGCCGAGAAAGTTCATCTTGATTTTCCGGCGTGATTTCCCCTTGTCAGTGATGCATAAGGAGGACCTGACAAGGACAGCTGCCTGGTCGTTCGGATGGAATGAAAAACCGAGGTCCCGTGAACACATTGGCGTGCACGTAAAAGAACCCTTGGCAGTTGAAATTCAGTTGCTGCCCAGGCAAAATGTCCCTCATAGCACACTGTATGGCGTATGCCCGTCTTCAATTAGCCCAGGTTAGGTGCTTAAGCGTAGGACGTTAAACCCCATTTCATTCATTCATTCATTCTTTTGTCTACTTATATATGATCAATTGTAAAAACTTGTCTATAAATATTTTTTAAACTGCCATTAATTGATTTAGCATACAATTAGATTTTATTACATACTTCAAGAAGGTATTTGTTGAGTAATAAAACCTTCTAGTAGTTTATCAAGGACTTGCCGTCCTTACCGCACGGTACAAATATTATCACCACAAAAGGATTGACGTCAGATACTAATATGTATACAGGTTAAATTAAAGCCCCAATACCACTCTTGTTGTAACTGAATAATATGTTCCAATCTTTATTCTGGTCAACAGTTTGTACTATTTTACAATATTTCAATTAAAAAATGATACAAATTTCATCTTAACACACCTAATTTTAAAAATTGGAAAAATTCAACTACATGCCTAAACATGATTTGAAAAGCCTTACGTAAGCGCTTTCAAATGCAACTTGGATTTAAGCATATTATCGAACCCTCGGGACAAGTAAGATAGGTTGTAATGGATAATTTACACAACAGGTAGGACACTTAAACATCTTGTAGTTAGAATAAGGCTATTTTTTTTTTTCTGGACCTGTCAAGCCAGCAAGAGTGTTATTGTCCCTTTAACTTTGTTCGTTTTATGAAAGGAATATCCTTGATTATTTATATATAAATCCGTGACTATAATCCAAATAGTGTGCATAATCTAAACACAGAGTGCTCGATGAATAAATCCAGAGCAAATATAAATAATTAACAATATGAAATCTGTAAGTTCTTTACTTAAAACAGATTTCATATTGTTAATTATTTAAATCCGTGACTATAGTTACCTGCATGTTATATTACAACTATATCCGTTTCCTGTAAATATATACAGTAGAACTTGTATTAAGCAAGCACCCAAGGGAAATTTAAAAATGGTTGCTTAATGGAGGTGCTCTTTGACTAGAGGTATCCAATATTGCCCCAACCCCTACCACAAACATTTTTTGGGTGCTCCTTGAAGCAAGTGTTCGCTGATTAGGAGTGCCTGCCCGAGCAAGTTCTACTGTAGATATATATATCTGTTACTATAGTTACCAGTATATTCTATTTGATTTATTTTCAGAAAGATCAGCAGTCAACAGGAAAAATATCCACCTTTTTTAAGGTGAGTGAATCACATTTCCCACCTGATTAAAAATAAGCAGCCTTTAATTTCAGATTAGACATGCCTCTAAATTTTGATAGTTCTTGTTTATGGCCCATTTTGTCATTTGAAATTCAATAGCTGTACGTCCAGTTGTTGTGGCTCATTGAGTAAGGCGCTGGCTCGCTAGCCTGGAGTTCCAGTGTTCGATCCCTGCATTGGCTGAGAAAGTTTATCTCGCCTGACCAGGACAGCTGTCTAGTCATTCGGATGGAACGAAAAGCCGAGGTCCCATGTACACACTGTCGCGCACATAAAAGATCCCTTGGCAGTTGGAAATCGATATAAGAGTAGGCCGTAGCACCACTGCCCGGGCAAAATCTCCCTCATAGCACGCTGTATGGCGTATCCCCGTCTTCCATTAGCCCAGATTAGGTGCATAACAATAGGATGTTAAACCCAATTTTATTTCAGTTGGTTGACATCAGGGGATATTGATGGCCTGTCATTGAGTCAACTGGCGGGGTTTCCATCCCCCTGTTGGATGTGACAATGGGTATTGGGAAGGGTCGCCTGTCCAACCTCGTGGGTTTTCTCTGTGTCCTCTGGCTTACCCAAACTGCTAGAGATCCCTACGCGCAAGCAAATTATTGAAATGAAATTGAACCATGTGTTAGTCCCTAAATAGCCTAGTTTGTCTCGAGAGGACATTAAGACACATTGCTCTCTCTGAATTCACTAATAAATTACAGGAAAATACAATGGCAGCTAACTCATCTTATTCTCTTTAAAACAGAAAAAAGAACCTGCTAGTCTGTTCACTAAGATTGGTGCCAACAAAAAACATCTTGTCTGTGAAAATATTAAATCAGAGGTCGACAAAATCAAGGAGAAGTCATCATTTAATCATCAAACTGTATCCAATTCTACTTGGACTAAACCTGGCAACAAATTCCAACCTAATGGATCTTCTGCCAGTGTTTCTGCCGAAGACATTTCACCAAATTTAAAGGAGAAGGAAATTGCTAAACGAGAGAGCAATCCGTCATGTGCAATCGAAGAAAATGGTGCTAAAAAGACTGATATAACGCCGACTAAAGTTTATAAACACAGCATCAAACGGTTAGCGAAAGCTGGGATATCGCCAACTGCTAAGAGAGGAATTCATTCGTCTTTCTCGGAGACTGACGCTAAAAATTCTAATCCTATGAAGCATACCTCGGTATATTCCAGCTCTAAAGATATTGTTTCGTGCGAGGATGCTAAAGATTGTAAACCTACGAAGCGTATCCCAGCACATTCCAGTTCGAAAGATATTCTTTCGTGTGAGGATGACGATATTTTGTGTGAAATATTAAATGAGCTCCATTGTGAAGAGCCTAAAAATAAACAGCTTGTCAAAAAGAAGACGACATTATCTCAATGTACTCCGAAAGATGAAAACAATTTAAGGTAAGTGAATATTGAAAATTTGAAATGGAATGATTAAATGGGGTTTAATGTCTTACTGTTCTTCTCTGAACTGGGCTAATAAAGACGGGTATACGCCATACATTGTGCTATTAGGGAAATTTTCTAGGACAGCAGCTTCCTTTTATGTGCAGGCCAACTCGTACACAGGCCTTTGATATTCTGTCCAATCCAAATGACTAGACAGCTGTACTTGTCACGCTCTCCTTCCTGCACCAACACAAGAACTTAACCTGCTCCCCCCAGGCCAGTATCTTAACTCATTCAGCAACTGTGACTCCCCTCTCTCATTAGCCCAGTTATTACAGTAAACCCCATTTCATTCAATCTATATTTCGTTTCTTTTTTTTTATACTTATGATGGCTTAAACTACATGAAGACCTGACAAGTTGTACTGGAAGGTTGCTTCAGAGGTCATACAAGCGACTTTTGACCTTATGACATCAGACATTTGATTAACCAATCAGCGTTGACGTTTCAAATAGGATACCCACAGTTCCCTGCATCGTGGCTAGGTTTCGATTCCCAGGTTGTACGTGACAAAGAGTAGGGTCGCCTGTCCAACCTCGTGGGCTTTATCCCGGTCCTCTGGTTTCCTGCCACTGCTAAAAACCCCTACACACAAGCAAATTATTAAAATAAAATTGAACGACATGTTAGTCCCAAAATGACCTAATTTTTTTTTGATTAGACAAAAACCCTCTCTCTCTTTCTCTCTCTCTCTCTCTGTCATCATACCAAGTTCGAAGTGTCTGATACTATTTCACTGATTAAATATTGTTTGTTTTACAGTAGATCGAAGCTGCCATATGTACAGAAGACTTACAGGGAATCGACTGTACGACCATGTGATCAGTTTAATCGTCATGTTGTCATGGATATACACCGGTAACTAACCAAAGTACAATAAATATACAAAGGTTAAAAATAACCAAAAAAAAACATCAATAAATAAATAAACAAAAGTTAAAAATTACAACAAAAAACATCAATAAATATACAAAGAGGTAGTGGTCACAATTTTCATCTGTTTTTTATGAAACGTTTATATCCGAAAGATCTGGATTCCTTTTGATATTTGCGCGTATGGGACCATAACTTCCTGGATTATGACCCTTGATAGTACGAAAATTTGCTTTTTTTTAAAAGCATTTTCCCTGTCCATCTCTTACAAAATGGGGAAGTATTTTGCATGGCAGTCATTCGTTACATATATTTCAGAAACGCCACTGAAGTTATATTAGACGTTAAATCCGAGAAAGGTGATGAGATAAAACAATGTATACTCAGAGGATTTTGGTGAGTCAATCTGATTAAAATACACATCTATATTTCGTTTTCGTCTTTTTCATACTTTCAAGGGCCTACACTACATGTAGAACTGACAAGTTGTACTAGGAGGTCGCACCAGAGGCAATACACACTGCTTTTGACCCTATGATGTCAGACAGATTAATCAAACAGCGTTGACATTTCTAGTGGTTTGTTTACCCACAGTTGTCGCCATGACAGATTAGCTAATCCTTTAACATCATCCGGAACACAGATTTTATAACAACTCTTCCAGATCGTAGGGTAGTAAAGACAAAAATAAAATGAAATTTTGAACTATAAAAAACGAAACGAAATAGGATCTGTGTTTATATCAGATTGTTGGTGAGTATCATTGCGTAATATATTGCAGGGAAAGTATTAAGTTGGTCCATTTGCTGATTACACTATTTTGACTGATTACACTATTTTGCCTATACCATTATTTTAGGACTTCAAATTTTGTCTAATGGTTTGGATTGTTCGTACTTGGTTTCATTTTATATCTTATTTCTTCAGTTTGTTATTACTCTTTTCATTGTTGTGAGGAGGGTGTGGCCGACATTGTTGTTGGAGGGGTGAGGAGGGTGTGGCCGACATTGTTGTTGGAGGGGTGAGGAGGGTGTGGCCGAGTTGGAGGGGTGAGGAGGGGTGGCCGACATTGTTGTTGGAGGGGTGAGGAGGGGGTGGCCGACATTGTTGTTGAAGGGGTGAGGAGGGTGTGGCCGACAATGTTGTTGGAGGGGGAGGAGGGTGTGGCCGACATTGTTGTTGGAGGGGTGAGGTGTGGCCGACATTGTTGTTGGAGGGTGAGGAGGGTGTGGCCGACATTGTTGTTGGAGGGGTAGCCGACATTGTTGTTGGAGGGGTGAGGGAGGGTGTGGCCGACATTGTTGTTGGAGGGGTGAGGAGGGTGTGACCGACATTGTTGTTGGAGGGGTGAGGAGGGTGTGGCCGACATTGTTGTTGGAGGGGTGAGGAGGGTGTGACCGACATTGTTGTTGGAGGGGTGAGGAGGGTGTGGCCGACATTGTTGTTGGAGGGGTGAGGAGGGTGTGGCCGACATTGTTGTTAGAGAGGTGGGGAGGGGTGGCCGACATTGTTGTTGGAGGGGTGAGGAGGGTGTGGCCGACATTGTTGTTGGAGGGGTGAGGAGGGTGTGGCCGACATTGTTGTTGGAGGGGTGAGGAGGGTGTGGCCGACATTGTTGTTGGAGGGGTGAGGAGGGTGTGGCCGACATTGTTGTTGGAGGGGTGAGGAGGGTGTGGCCGACATTGTTGTTGGAGGGGTGAGGAGGGGTGGCCGACATTGTTGTTGGAGGGGTGAGGAGGGTGTGGCCGACATTGTTGTTAGAGAGGTGGGGAGGGGCTGGTCAAATTGTATAATGTGTGGGAATTAGGTCATACGGTCTATCATTGAGTTTATTTTCGGGGTTTTGATTCCCTGTCTGTATGCGACAAGGTCGTCTGTCCAACTTTGTGGGTTTTCTCCAGATTCTTCGATTTCCAACCACTGCTTAATACCCCTTCATGCAAGGTTATTTTTTAAGTAAAACACCATATGTTAGTCCCAAAATGACCTACTGTAGTTTGTGTCCAGTGAACGCTGTATTTTATATATTATATTAAAGGTGTGATAGCCATGTTAGTGTGGGAGATATTATAAATATATTAGTGGAATATAAAGATGGCAGATATACTGTAGATGATAAACACGGACTACTTGTTATTAATCCGGATTTCCTTCTATCAGGAACATCCATTGTTTCATCAGTATTCTGTATGAGGAGGTAAGATTTTATTATAGTAGGGGAGAACACGAAAACTAGAAGCTGTGAGAGTAAATTTACGCCTCTATGACATGCAGGGGGCGAATGTGTCGGAAAATTAAGAGTTCCCAGCCGACATTACCTATATCTCGGCCGAATTTGAGAGGATATGTCGTACTAAAACTCTCTCCCTAAGAAAATGCGAGCGCTAACCAGCGATTTTTCTTCCGACGCAGACAGAAAAATTCCGACAGGAACGGCCATGGGGGGTCGACTCGCCCCCCCCCCCAGTCCCCCCACTAGCCTCGGGCCTGATCGTAGACAAGATATATGTGTGTAGCTTATCCAATTAAAACCTAGATCTTATAACACAACACAGTTCTATGGATAACAATCACTATATAATGATTGTTATCCGTAGAACTGTGTTGTGTTATATTATGATCAGTCGCTAAATGCCATTCAAAGATTAAAACCTACATCTTATTTCCTTTCCTTTTTTTTCTAAAGGGGGTTGGATGACCGAATGGTTAACCCATGAACGCTGGATCAAAAGGTCTGTCATTGAGTCAACTGCAGTGGTTTCGATTCCCTGGTTTTACGTGACAAGGAGTAGGATCGCCTGTACAACATTGTGGGTTTTCTCCGCTCCTCCCACTGCTAAAGACCCACTGCGCAAGCAAATTATTGAAATAAAATTGACCATGTGTTAGTCCCGAAATGACCTAGTTTGTGTGAAGTGGCTGTTAAATCCAATTTCATGATTAAATCATGAATGAAAGTTGAGCAACAAATGGAATCCTCCTTTGATTGGCATTTAGTAATTGAACATAATAACACAAGGTACAATTTTATGGATACACAATTACTGAGTTTGATACTAAGCGACTCCTAATGGAATCCTAATCCAATAAATATTGCAGGCTGGCGATGACATCAAGAGTTGATTATGGTCTGGATAAGTTCATTAATGTCTAAATAATAATTTATATAACATATCAACCCTAAAGAAAGACCTGCAATAGGCAGATTTAGCTCTTCATAATGTATGTTTAAGGGGGGTGGCTCCAATTAAATGAGAAAATATTTGTTTTTTAATTGGCACTTTCAACTATTAAAGCTAATGCTATGAAATTTTCAGGACTATATCGTTATCACACAAGTTTTTGAAAAAATCTGCATTTCGGAACCTGGACCACGCCCATTCCCCATAATCCAGGATGGCCACCCCATGCCGTTGAGGAAAAGCAAAAAAAAAAATGCTTGATAAAATATAGATTGTTATATATCCTACAAAAGCTAAAACACCAAGGAACTTAATTATCTATATTTGAATGTCATAAGCTGTAGTAGAAACAAGTAATTAAAGAAAATGTCAAATTTATTTAATATTTTCTCATTGAATTGGAGCCACCCCCCTTAAGTTAAGACTGTGGGCAAATATGACTAAAACATGAAATCTTTACCTATATTTTTTCTTGTATTTTTTGGTAGATCTGTTCTAAATGAGAAATTTAAAGTAAGTATAGCAACTTCATACTTTGGTTTTATAAAAAAATATTCTGATTCACAAATACAGCCACATGTAGATATTCAAAGGCTCAATATACATATACCACTCTTGTTGTAACTTAAAGGGACAATAACACTCTTGCTGGCTTGACAGGTTCAGGAAAAAAAATTAGCCTTATTCTAGCTACAAGATGTTTAAGTGTCCTACCTGTTGTGTAAATTATCCATTACAACCTATCTTACTTGTCCAGAGGGCTCAAAAATATGTTTAAATCCAGGTTGCATTTGAAAGTGTTTACGTAAAGCTTTTCAAACCATGTTACGGCATGTAGTTGAATTTTTCCAATTTTTAAAATTAGGTGTGTTAAGATGAAATTTGTATCATTTTTCAATTGAAACATTGTAAAATAGTACAAATTGTTGACCAGAATAAAGATTGGAACATATTATTCAGTTATAACAAGAGTGGTATTTGGCCTTTAATAATATGTCCCAATCTTTATTCTGGTCAACAAATTGTACTATTTTACAATATTCCAAGTAATTGATGGTACAAATCATATCTTATCACACCTAATTTTAAAAAAATAGAAAAATTCATCTAAATGATTTGAAAAGCCTAACCTAAACCTTTTCAAAGTAAAATAGGATATAATGGATAATTTACACAACAGGTGGGGTGGGACACCTAATTATAAACATCTGGTAGTTAGAATAAGGCTGTTATTTATTTTCAAACACAGCTACCATGTGCTTTAAATGGTAGTATAATATATTGTTTTTATTTAACTAGGGATGTGATATATTGTTTTTATTTAACTAGGGATGTGATATATAATATATTGTTTTTATTTAACTAG
Organism: Patella pellucida; assembly: GCA_917208275.1. NCBI lineage: Eukaryota > Metazoa > Mollusca > Gastropoda > Patellidae > Patella > Patella pellucida. The sequence goes on from OU795041.1 coordinate 4,583,613, forward strand.
GGATGTGATATATAATATATTGTTTTTATTTAACTAGGGATGTGATATATAATATGTTGTTTTTATATAACTAGGAATGTGATATATAATATGTTGTTTTTATTTAACTAGGGATGTGATATATTGTTTTTATTTAACTAGGGATGTGATATCAGTGTGCGAAATTAGCACTGGTCCGAACGCCCGTGGCCAGTACATTTTTGGTCTGGCCAGTAAAAATTATAAAAGCACAAGTCCGACTGGCTTGTGGAAAATTATAAAACCCTTCAACGGTTTTTATTCCAAATCACTCGAGAAAAAAAGATAAATATACGCCCTTTTCTCGAAATATTATGTGGAAAACACATTTTCCTTTACAAGGTCACACTATCTGGCGTGAAACCGTGATGGGTTTTTTTCGATTGAAAAATCCGTTATGGCTCGATATGTTCACCTATTTTATTATTTACTTTTCGCCGAGAGGTGAATTTTTACGTCTGACAGGTAGCAAGAAAACTTTTTTATGTTTAGTAAACTGACTTGAGACCACAATACTCACGCCTACGCCACATACATTTAATTATTCATTTCTAAATGCAAGAATTAAGCTCGGAAATACCGCGAAAAGCCGCCATTTGCATTGCGCAATATCGTAGTTTCTCACACACTGACAGTTGGAAAGTAGCCAATTTTATAACAAAAAATTTCACACCAGCTACGCTTGTTTTCGTTTAATTAGCACTAGTTTATAGCATTATGTCTATTTAGTCATTTAAAACATTGTCCAGAAATAAAGGCTATGGATAATTTATTAGAAAATTTGACAAAAATTCCATATATAAATATAATTTGTAGCGTACCGTAAATATAGACATGATAAGAGAAAGGAATTCCAGGGGGCGTTACCTGTACTCCGCACGCGGTGCATGTAAATAATATGCAGCCATGCACAGCCACAGGTGTCGAGTCGCGTTTGATATTAGATTAATTACGGATATTTAAGAATCTGAATTCTACAACTCAACGGTGTAGTATTCAATTTAGAACAGAAGTTTGGCACCATGATACTTGGAGAAATTTACGTCGATACGGATTATAGAATTGCTTGAATATTACGCGCCGAGGCTAAGCCAATTCACGGACTTTCAAGAATTTTTGGGCATTACCATAGGTTTCGTATTACGATATTTATATGGAACAATGTACGTAAAGAGTGTTTGTGTACCTAAATGTTTGGATATGTGTGATGTGACTGGTCTTTGATAATTTAGAGTGACAGGTTAGTTACTGAAGAGACATGTATGAAGAAAAGCTACCAGTGCAACTAATGTTTTACTTTACCGCCATTACCGGTACTTTACTTTACTTTTGTGGAGCCTTTAAATCACCATGTGTTTCGTGCTAATAATTTCCTGTTTTCTTAATTGGCCTGTTTCAAATAAACTTTCCTTTCAATTTATTCCCGAATCCAAGATGTCACGTGCCCGAGTCCAAAATCGTCAAGGCATTCAAGTAGTTGTATTACTACTTTTGAATTTTTGGGCCAGTGAAATTGGGTCTGGGCTTGTAAAAAATTGTAATCTACTGGCCCGAATGGCTTGTGATTTCAAAACTTAAAGTTATTGACTGTGATATATAATATATTGTTTTTATTTAAATAGGGATGTGATATATAATATATTGTTTTTATTTAAATAGGGATGTGATATATTGTTTTTATTTAACTAGGGATGTGATATATAATATATTGTTTTTATTTAACTAGGGATGTGATATATAATATATTGTTTTTATTTAACTAGGGATGTAATATATAATATGTTGTTTTTATTTAAATAGGGATGTGATATATAATATATTGTTTTTATTTAAATAGGGATGTGATATATAATATATTGTTTTTATTTAAATAGGGATGTGATATATAATATATTGTTTTTATTTAAATAGGGATGTGATATATTGTTTTTATTTAACTAGGGATGTGATATATAATATATTGTTTTTATTTAACTAGGGATGTGATATATAATATATTGTTTTTATTTAACTAGGGATGTGATATATAATATATTGTTTTTATTTAACTAGGGATGTAATATATAATATATTGTTTTTATTTAACTAGGGATGTGATATATTGTTTTTATTTAACTAGGGATGTGATATATAATCTATTGTTTTTATTTAACTAGGGATGTGATATATTGTTTTTATTTAACTAGGGATGTGATATATAATATATTGTTTTTATTTAACTAGGGATGTGATATATAATATATTGTTTTTATTTAACTAGGGATGTGATATATAATATATTGTTTTTATTTAACTAGGGATGTGATATATTGTTTTTATACGCCCACATTTTCATGTGGACGTATTATGTCGTCACCCCTGTCCGTCCGTCCGGACGTCCGTCCGTCCGTCCGTCCGTCCACAATTGTTTGTGGACTCTCTACAGGTCACAATTCTTACCCGATTTCGACAAAACTTGAAATATAGGTATATCCCCCAAAGATCTCGGCTGCTTTCGATATTGGCACGTATCGGATCAAAACTTCATGGATTATGGCCCCTGATTGTACGAAAAATCACGTTTTTAGCTTGTGGACCCTATAGAGGTCACAATTTTGAACCGATTTTGATGAAACTTGACATGCATGTTTATATCCCAAAGATCTTGGTTCCTTTCGATATTTGCGCCTATCGGAACGTAATTTCCTGAATTATGGCCCCTGATTGTCCGAAAAATCACCTATTTTAGCTCGTGGTACCTCTGGAGGTCACAATTATTATCCGATTTGAAAAACCGTTTGATTATATCACCGTTACACCCTAAGGACGGTTGAGTTCAAATTTCGGAAAAATCGGACCAAAATTACCATACAAAATGGCCGCCGTTCGTACGCGAATACTGTTAAAAAATGGTATATCCAGGTTGTGGACCCTGTAGGGATCACAATTTTAATTTGATTTTGATGAAACTAGAAATGCATGGTTATAACCCAAAGATCTTGGTTCCTTTCAATATTTGCGCATATCAGATCGTAACTTCCTGAATTATGGCCCCTAATTATACGCAAAATCGTCTTTGATTAGCTTGTGGTCCCTCTGGAGGTTACAATAATTATCAGATTTAAAAAATCGTTTGATTATATCACCGTTACACCCTAAGAAAGGTTGAGTTCGAATTTCGTTAAAATTGGACAAAAATTGCCATACAAAATGGCCGCCATTCGTACGCGAATACTGTTAAAATATGGTATATCAAGGTTGTGGACCCTGTAGAGGTCACAATTTTAATTCGATTTTGATGAAACTTGAAATGCATTGTTATAACCCAAAGATCTTGGTTCCTTTCGATATTTGGGCATATCGGATTGTAACTTCCTAAATTATGGCCCCTGATTATACGCATAATCGTCTTTGTTTAGCTTGTGGTCCCTCTGGAGGTCACAATTATTATCCGATTTAAAAAATCGTTTGATTATATCACCGTTACTCCCTAAGGATGGTTGAGTTTGAATTTCGGAAAAATTCGGAACAAAATTGCCATACAAAATGGCCGCCGCATGTACGCGAATACTGTTATAAAAAGGTATATCAAGGTTGTGGACTCAGTATAGGTCACAATTTTGATTCAATTTTGATAAAACTTAAAATGCATGGTTATAACCCAAAGATCTTGGTCCCTTTCCTTGTTTGCGCATATCATATCGTAGCTTTCTGAATTATGGCCCCTGATTGCCCGAAAAATCGCCTATGGTCCCTCTGGAGGTTATGATTATTATCCGATTGAAAAAAAGCTTGACTCTATCACCGTTACACCATACCGAAGGTTGAGTTTGAATTTCAGGGAAATCGGACCATAATTGCCAGACAAAATGGCTGCCGTTTGTACTCTAATAGTGTTAAAATATGGTATATCAAGGTTGTGGACCCAGTATAGGTCACAATTTTGATTCGATTTTGATGAAACTTGAAATGCATGTTTATAACCTAAAGATCTTGATTCTTTTCGATATTTGCGCATATCAAATTGTAATTTAATGAATTATAGCCTTTGATTGTAGGAAAAATCACTTTCGGTTTTGCTTGTTCTCTAACCATCTCTCGAAAATGTGGGCGTATCCTGCCTGGCAGTGCCAGCTTACTATCTTTATTTAACTAGGGATGTGATATATAATATATTGTTTTTATTTAACTAGGGATGTGATATATAATATATTGTTTTTATTTAAATAGGGATGTGATATATAATATATTGTTTTTATTTAACTAGGGATGTGATATATAATATATTGTTTTTATTTTAATAAGGATGTGATATATAATATATTGTTTTTATTTAACTAGGGATGTGATATATAATATATTGTTTTTATTTAACTAGGGATGTGATATATAATATGTTGTTTTTATTTAAATAGGGATGTGATATATAATATATTGTTTTTATTTAACTAGGGATGTGATATATAATATGTTGTTTTTATTAACTAGGGATGTGATATATAATATATTGTTTTTATTTAACTAGGGATGTGATATATAATATATTGTTTTTATTTAACTAGGGATGTGATATATTGTTTTTATTTAACTAGGGATGTGATATATAATACATTGTTTTTATTTAACTAGGGATGTGATATATAATATATTGTTTTTATTAACTAGGGATGTGATATATAATATGTTGTTTTTATTTAACTAGGGATGTGATATATAATATATTGTTTTTATTTAAATAGGGATGTGATATATAATATGTTGTTTTTATTTAACTAGGGATGGGATATATAATATATTGTTTTTATTTAACTAGGGATGGGATATATTGTTTTTATTTAAATAGGGATGTGATATATAATATATTGTTTTTATTTAACTAGGGATGTGATATATAATATATTGTTTTTATTTAACTAGGGATGTGATAGTAAGAATGTACATATGTTATACGGTAATATAATACATTGTTTGTTTCAAAAGGTGAGAATATTCAGAACTTTTACTCTTCCATATCATACTAAATTTCTAACAGATAATCAGTAATAAAGATAAATTCCTGTGTATGAACCAGGCCCCGAGTTCACAAAGCATTCTCAGACTTAAGTTGAGAATTTGCTCAATTTTCAATCACTGATTATGAGAAATATCTTTGATGCAGACACACAAATCTTTGCACATAGATTCTTATTGTTGTATTTCATACATTAAAACAACAAAAGTTTTATAAAGGGCTATATTTTGGTTAGAATATGGTGAACAAGTCTGAGAATGCTTTGTGAACTCGGGGCCTGGTGATTTGGTGATATAATTGGACTAAAAACATATACAAACTAATTAATCAATCACAATTTTCACTAAATCGCTCTCAAAACACTGCTGTATAAAATCTATTTTAAGAGTCCATGTTTGTGAAGTGATTGAATGTCACGGAAGGGAAGCAAGCCGCGCATTGGTGTTTCACTAATCGTCAGGTTGTCAATTTTGGATACCCTGACATTTTTGCCAAGTGCTTGTTTGTCCCTTGGGTGTTTTTCAGGGGATCCAGTATTTTTCTCGTAGGATTGGATGTTTTTACTTTCTGTATACCAAACTTGCCATACTTTCATTAGAAATTAACCACCTGATAAATATTTATCTGGGAACCCATCTTTAATACTGCACTAATAAAACTACGTTTGACTGTATGATGCAGTGGACACCTACAGCTAGCCTAGCCCCCAGATCCATTCACTTGATATGATATGTTCTATTTTTTGTGATTACATGTATTATGTCTTGTCCGTAATTTCCGACGTGATTTCCCCTTGTCAGTGATGCAGAAGGAGGGCCTGACAAGGACAGCTGCCTAGTCGTTCGGATGGGACAAAAAACCGAGGTCCCGTGTACACATTGGAGTGCACGTAAAAGATCCCTTGGCAGTTGGAATTCGATATAAGAGTAGGCCGTAGCGCCGCTGCCCGGGCAAAATTTCTCTCATAGCATACTGTATGGCGCATGCTTGTCTTCAATTAGCTCAGGTTAAGTGCATAACAGTACGACGTTAAACCCCATTTCATTCATTCATTCATTCTGTTCGTAGATTCGTTTTTGTGTAAATTAAGTGTGGTGCAATCCCCCTGCCATCAGTGGTCTCATACTATCACTGGTACGTACGTAGGGCTGTGTTGATACAGTTCATTTTCGATACAATACGTATTGACGATACGGCAAACTAATACACGATGCGTATTGCGTTGTGGGGACATCTCGAATTATGCCCAAAAATATCTCAAAAGGTATGTAAAAGCTAGAGTCCAAGTTATCCACTGAGTCCCAAACTCTCCCATTAATGTGATCTTATTGAAATGAAAAAAAATGGAATGAAAGTGGGTTAAACGTCCTACTGTTCTACTCCATCTGGGGCTAATGAAGACAGGCATACGCCATGCAGTGTATTAAAGCTTGTCTGTTGTGTTCTAATAGTCCTCTCAGACTTTGTACCATTCCTTTTTTTTCCAGATTTTGAAAAGCATGACTTACAAACAGGAAGAAATTATGGATGCTGCTCAGAAGGTTTTGAAACTCAATAAATTCATACATGAAATGTAAATATACAAATATTTAGCAGCCTGTAATCATGAATATTCAAGACCTGTTTATTTATGAATATTAATGAGTTACATTCATGACCTGTGTATTTATGAATGTTAATGAGTTATATTCATGACCTGTGTATTTATGAATATTAATGAGTTACAGTGTACTCTGCAACTTTACGCTTTTGATCAATCCGCCACTCGCCCAAAACCTCTGGTCCCGATTTATTTCCTACTTGATTGCTTTTAAAATGTTTTGTTCTAACCGCCATTTTGTCACTTCCGCCTTTCACCATCGACTCGAGGTCCGATGAGTGATTATCCATTGTTATTTAATCCTATAATCCGCCACTGTTAACTCCCCAATCACAAAAACACCACAGTTTATCAGACACTAATAATTAAAGTATAAACAAACAGTACTCGACAAATCTTTTAAGAGTTCATTGATTGTCAACCATTTTCAATAACTTACGTTAACACTATAGCACCTATGTCGAGCAATACTTTAAAAATAGTTCGCGCTAAAAATAGACCATGAGTGTCGTACAATAACAATACATTCAGTGAACTCTATTGAGCATTGATAATCGCCGATAGCCTGATGTCCGAGAACAGATTATACATCTGTGTATTTTGATGGCACATTGTCGGATTTATTATCATATTTTGAATGGGATTTATGTTTTTAAATAAGTAAATGAACACGCTAAGAAATGTTGACGTATATTTCGATTGGAATGACGTAAGTTAACTGTTTTAGATGATAGCACGTGCTATAGTCGAGTGCAATTATTTAGCAGTTGGTGTCACTCGTTCGTTGTATTAGAGCGACGTTAACTAGTAAACTACGATTACATGTCATTTTTTTTTTCTTTCTGTATATAAATCGAAACGCAGTATCAGACGAATGTCGGACATTGCTGAAAAATGTACCGACGTAGGATACAAAAAATACGGTCATTTTTGGGGAGTTTGATGTCTGTAATTTTGTACATGTACTGTATGAATATTATTGACATAAATTTGAATACCGAACGCGTTTTAAACATGAAATATATAACGAGGTGCGATCCGACAATAATTCCATTCACATTCACTTCCTGTTATTGGATAAACCGCCACTCGCCGACATCCGTCATTTCTATTTGGTCCTGCTTGGTGCTGGAAGTTACAGAGTACACTGTATATTCATGATCTTTGTATTTATGAATATTAATGAGTTAAATTCATGACCTGTGTATTTATGAATATTAATGAGTTACATGTCATTGGGTGTGTACAGCTGTGGACTTCAGTTGTCATGATAACGCGGGTGGTTGTCTTCTTATATCTGGGGACTGAGCGCTGTCGGATAGCCGTGGCGATAGAGAGGCGGCTTCTCACCAATGCAACAAGGGTTCAATCCCAGCTCAGGGCAAAGAACTTTATCGTTGTAAGTGAGAGGGATATTCGGTCTCCCGTCAGATCAGGCAGGTTTCCCCCGAGTTCTTCGGTTTCTTCCTGCAGTAATGATCGAAATCATTCGCACGATCTGTGCCAAGGGCCAAATTGGAAAAAGGCCTCAGGCCTAATTTGCTACCCTTGTAAAATGATTATCTCCTGTATTAATAATTGAAAGAAAAACACAGAAAATTGACAAATCTGCGCCAGGCAAATGGCAGAGTGATTACTTTGTGTTGAATGGTAGTTAAACCCCCATTTCTCTGTCCAGTGCTCACTCTTGGGCCCATTGTTTTTCCGCCCATTTTTATTTTTATTTTTTTAGCCATATATTTCTTCCGCCAAAAAAAGTTAAAATTTTCAGTAATTTTTATAACATTTTTATTTACATTTATACTGTACATAGTCTATTACAAATTACAATATCCTTTTCTGCTTTGCAGAAGCACATTTTTTGAAGGATTTTTTAAAATCCGGGGAAACCACCTTTCAAATACTGCTGAGTAGCCAACCATTAAATTACAGAGCGTATTGGTTTTTAATGAATTGCGGTATTTGTTTTTTTATATATAACAGTTGTAACAGGAATTGTGAGCAAACGCTTACTAATATCACAAACAGTTTTGGAAATATGTTGTTTTAGGTTAAAGGCAAATTTACAAATGGCAGTAATAGATACATCACATAAATCAGATAATTGAACATAATTGTGAAATGACATCACTTCTTCGGACAAGTTAAGGGTATTTAATTTTAACAAATTCACATATACTGGTAACTTCAGTAGGAAATATATCAAACAGTCGTCATAATTTCAAAAATCCCAAACGAATCGATCAAGGATTGTTCACCGACACCGTGTCCGCCATTTTGAATATATACAAACCATAAAAAAAGCCACCGATTCGTATTGAAAACAAATAATTAAATCTTTTGTCTCTTAATTAGTTTATTACTACTCTTACCGTATATACTTATCAACACTAATCCGAGATTGATCAAGAGACAAAAGATAGGTCTATTGATACCTAATTGATTGTCAATTGACTCATTGTCATTCAACCGAGCGCAATGGACCGTAACGCGTCTATACGGTGTGGATATCAACGCTTTGACATTATGACTAGAAAAAATTATTGTCAAAGGTAAAAAAGAATCGCCATGTAGGAAAAAGTTATCGCCAAAAAATCCGCCAGATTGAATATTTTATCGCCAAGATTATATTTTTATTGCAATTGGCGGAAATGGCAATCGACAGCGTGAGCGCTGTCTCTGTCTTTCTCTTTCTATATATAATACAGTATTCTCTCCTTTCCAGGTATAGTCAACAATCTGATGAGTCAGTGGTTTTGTGTGAAATAGAAAAATGTAAAATTTAGCCATATGTTAGTCCCGAAATGACCTAGTTAAACCCCAGTTCTCTTTCCAGGTATAGTCAAGAATGTGATGAGTCGGTGGTTTTGAGTGAAATAGAAAAATATATTCCCCCGTTACAGAGTTGGGTAGAAAAACACACAGATGCTAGTAAAACTAAATACAAGTAATCATCTTCTAATTTCTCTCGCCTGTCCAACCTTGTGGGTTTTCTCCGGGTCCTTCGATTTCCTCCCACTGCTAAAGACCCCTACATGCAATCGAATTATTGAAATAAAAGTAAAACCATGTTAGTCCCGAAAATGACCTAGTTTGTGTCGAGTGGACATTAAACCCCATTTCTCTCTCTCTCTCTAATTTCCCAATGTTTGCATTCTTTCCTTTTAGTTGGGTCTGATGGTCGAATAGTTAGCATGTGCAATTTGTATCATAAGGTCTGTCATCGAGTCGCATGGTTTTGATTCCTCAGTTGTACGTGACAAGAAGTAGGGTCGCTTGTCCTACCTCGTGGGTAATTCCATGTCCTCCAACTTCCTCCTACTGCTAAGAATTGAATCATGTCGTGTTAGTCCCAAAATGATCTAATTTGTTTAGATTAGAATAAATAAAAGGAAAAGGTGATTACCATCCTTCTTTTACCATGGATACAAGGGACCGCTCTCTCCCGTATGATATGAAAAAGTACATCGTCGGTGAAGTTGCAAAAGGTTGTACCTAACTTTACAGGAGAGACTAAAAACTACGATTATTAAATACAATTCGGACGTTCAAAAAAAGCAGACTTTTATGAGAATTTTCTGCAGATACGACATTTTACACTTAAAAAAATGTTCTCCAAAGATCATACGACGATTTGACACATGATCATACAAAATTATTTGATTGGACTAGAGATACAATTATTAGATAAAAAGACGTGCGATACGATGAGGAAATCAGAAATGCAAATAATTATTTTTCATCAAAAACCCAAGATACGACCTTTTGCAACTTCACCGATGACATGCTTTTCCTAGAAAAGACCCCACCCCCATAAACCACCAATAACAAATCAAGATGGAAAAAATTGTGAGTAACTTTCGGAACCAAACAGGAGGGCCTGACAAGGACAGCTACCTAGTTGTTCGGATGATACGAAAAACCAAGGTCCTGTGAACACATTGGAGTGCACGTAAAAGATCCCTTGGCAGTTGGAATTCGATATAAGAGTAGGCCGTAGCGCCGCTGCCCGGGCAAAAATTTCCCTCATAGCACACTGTATGGCGTATGCCCGTCTTCAATTAGCTCAGGTTAAGTGCATAACAGTAGGACGTTAAAACCACATTTCAGTCAGTCAGTTCGGAACCAAATCCATACCTCCTACTCACTGATCAATCATGGCTCTCTGATATACTCGAACGTCACATGTCGTTTAATAATGTGCTCTCCAGTAAGTTTCCTTTCATTTAATATCCTACTGGTCTGTTATCCACCTAAACTGGGCTAATGGAAGACGGGCATACGCCATACAGTGTGCTATGAGGGAAATTTTGCCCGGACAGCGGATCTACAGCCTACTCTTATATCGAATTCCAACTGCCATGGAATATTTTACGTGCACACCGAACGACTAGACAGCTGTCCTTGACAGGCCCTCCACATTCTGCATCACTGACAAAGGGAAACCACGCCAGAAAATTGAGATAAACTTTCTCGGCCAACACAGGGATCGAACACTTGACCTCCAGGCTAGTTAGCCAGCGCCTTAATCACTTAGCCAAGTCATCCCATTTCGAACGAAAGATTTCATTGTTTTTTCTAATGGATAATTTTGTTCTATTTTCAGCCCTACTGAAATCTGTATCAATGATGTTAAAGATATCGAGGAAAACATTTGGTCTCCAAGGTAATAAAACATCTCCATAGTAACAACTTATAAAACATCTCCAATCTTATAGCTTTTAAAACATCTCCATGGTAACACCTTTTAAAAACATGTCTATGGTAACAGCTTTTGAAAACATTTCCATTGTAACACCCTATAAAACATCTCCATGGTAACACATTTTAAAAACATTTCCATGGTAACACCTAAAACACTGGATAATGGATAGATGATTAATTAACCCCCAAACTTTGCATTTTTGCCAATAACCATAATAAGATGACCTCATTATTCGGACACTATTTGGCTTTATTTGATATTTTAGTATTTGATATTATTATATTGATATTTTAGTATTTAATATTATTATATTTGATATTTTAGTATTTGATATTATTATATTTGATATTTTAGTATTTTATATTTTAGTATTTGATATTATTATATTTGATATTTTAGTATTTTATAATATTGTATTTGATATTTTTATAGATATGGTGTTAAAGGAAAGATTGATCTAACAGTACAAGTAAAGGTAATTAATTATCTAATTGATGGGAAATGTGTTATTTTTACAGACAAGGTGGCTCTTGGGCTTTCTGTGTGGTCTACAGTCGGAGGGAAATCTTTTTCGAGTAACCTAATTGGTAGTCTCTGGTGTTTTTTTTTGATTTCCTTGAGGTCCATGTTGTCAGTGATTTAAAATTGTGATATGTTTTAGAACCTTTCAGTTTGACTGACAATCATATCCTAAGGAGGACCATTGAGTCAACTTATGTGGTTTCGGTTGAAGGTGACAAGGAGTTCGGTCATCTGCCCATCTTCGTTGGTTTCCTCCGAGTCCACTGGTTTCCTCCCACTGCTAAATAGCCCTACGCCCAAGCAAACTATTGAAATCAAACCATATGTTAGTCCCCAAATTACCTAGTTTGTGACGAGTGGATGTTAAACCCCATTTCTCTCTGTCTTGTTACTATGACACCCATTGTCATTTGGTTTTATTACCATGACAACCGTTGTCATTTCGTCTTGTTACTATATGACAACCATTTCCATTTGGTCATGTTACTGTATGCAATATCTGTATAACTAATGTTTTATTTCTTCCCAGATACCATCAGGCAAAAATTCCTACCAGACTAAAACAGTTCCGTTAGAATTGAAAACTGGTCGAACAACGTATTCTGTAGAACACAAAGGACAGGTAATAAAATTTTGTTGAAGACTAAAGGGAGATAACTCAACTCCTACAAGATATATGTGGTTTCAGACTACTAGTTATTCTCTCTCACCATTTATTTTAATGTTAAATCCATGTCATTTCATGGCCTGTAATTTTATTACACCCTACAGTTTACACCACGACACGCACAGAGTTTCGTCGTGTCCAGGATTTTATGATTTAGCACAAAATATGCTATTTTTTGGGGATGCAAAATGACCTACGGGTCTGATCGGGTGTAGGTCATTTTCCAGAGCCGTAGGTCCCAACCGGCATATACGGCCGAAATGGAAGCCTTGGCCTGTAACCTTTCATCATCCTAATTTTTATAACCACAAAGATCCCTAAATGTTTATCTTACATTAAAGACTTGATCTAGCTTTAACTACGTGCATCTTAATACCCTGCATATATATTAAAGTAGATAAAATACAAGTTCTTCTTTGTTTACGGTAGATAAATGCATAAATAAATAAAAAAATACGTCCAGGTAAGAAAATCTTCCACTTTACTTCATTATGACATACATTAAATTATAAGCTAGCTATCTGCCTTCTAAAGGAGTCTTCAAATATAAATAATGTATACAAAATATTGCAAATACGATAAATATATACATACATTCTTAGAATAATAGATTTCCATGACAATGGATTATTAATACATACACATATTGAAATTTTGTTGAAGACTAAAGGGAGATAACTCATAAGATATATGTGGTAATCTAGCATCGTCCATATGTTGTACAACGCGCAGTTGTTGCTTCAGTAAAATGTCACAATTTTCTGTTAAGAATGATAAAGAAGGTGATCGTTTTGATTTTTTGCTAGGCCTGATTAAAGGAATCTATAGGCAGTGACTGCCAGTGACATCATTTTCGTAGGTGATCACCCTAAATAGGAGAGAATGCCCTGTTGTACATAGCAAGGAGTATGGTCGTCTGTCCAACCTCGTGGGTTGTCTCCGGCCGGGTCCTCCAGTGACCCCTAGAAATAAAATTAAACCATATGTTAGTCTCAAAATGACCTAGTTTGTGTCCAGAATATGTTAAATCTCTCTCTCTCTCTCTCTCTCTCTCTCTCTCTATCCCTCCCTAAATTAAAGAAAAAGAAAATTGCTATAAATAGATATGTATCATTACATTAATGCATAAATGTTTGCATATGATATTATGTGCATGAATTCTGGTAAGTAAACAAAATAAACAAGGACTTGACCGAATAAACACCTACACCTAGTTAGAACATTCTACCTCAATTAGAAAGAGAGTTAATAATGTGTCCCAAAAAGTGTGACGGACGAACCCATTTTAATAGTCCCCTACTTTCTTCAAGACGCGGGGGACAATTATGTTGAAGGTGTGCTTTCAATTCTCCGGTTGTACTTAACAGGGAGTAAGGTCGCCTGTCCAACCTCGTCCCTTTTCTGTGGGTCCTCCGGTTTCCTCCCACTGCTAAAGACCCCCAGGTGCAAGCAAGTTATGGAAATAAAATTGAACCATATGTTAGTCCCTAAATGACCTAGTTTGTGTTCTCATTCGAGCAGTTGGTACAAAACAGTAGAACATTAATTAAACCCCATTTCATTTCATTTATTCATTGTTGAAGATTCAAGGGAGACAATTTATATTTGGCCCAGGTTACCTTATATTCTATGATGAGTTCTGATCGTCGTGACGACCCTGAAGAAGGTCTCTTACTTTATCTCAAGGAACCGTCCATGAAAATGATTCCTGCGAAAAATGAAAATAAAAAAGGTAAGAAGCCGATAGCTAAACAATTTTAGAAATCCACTAGCCCACTAAGGGGCCATCCATAAAGTACGTACGCTTTAAGGGGGGGAGGGGGGGTCACGCCAAAAACGTACAGGTGCTTAAATTCATTGGCAAAACTTAAGTACAGGAGTGTACATCTGAATTTTACCCATTTTGAGCGCTCATACTTTATGGATGGCCCACTAAATTTTTAATTTATTACAAATGACAAGTGCAATATGAAGTGGTCTTTCATCTTTAATAGAAGGCTTGATCTCGCTTTAACAACGTACATTTTATCAAGGCCTTCACATAATAACCTGAATATTACGGCGCATAAAAATAGCAGTCGTTGCTTCAGGAAAATGGTGGGCTTCAGCTAAATAGGTCAGTTATGTTTGGTAGTCGGGCTAGTAGATTTTAAAAACCCAGGTGATAGGAAGACACCTCAGTTATGTTGAGACCAGTTCCCTCATTTCCGAAAAATTGAATCTAAAATATTTTAAGGATTTAGCAATTCATTGGCTGGAAGATAAAATCTAGGTTCAAATTAGCTCTTAGCCAGTCACTTTATTCACAAGTTTCTTTGCCAGTCAGTCCCGAAATGACCTAGTTTGTGTCAAGTGGACATTAAACCCTCTCTTTCTCTTGGTGTGGGATGGCCTAGTGGTCTAGAGTGCCGCACTTCAACCTCTAGCTGGCCGGCCAACTCTGGCTTGCGGTTGTGGTATCGAGCCCTAGTATGAGCGTATGTGAAATGGAGATGAGATAGGGGCGCCTTTTCAACCTCATGGGTTTCCTCTGTGTACTGCAGTTTCCTCCCACTGCTAAAGACCCTTATGCGCAAGCTGTCTGTTGTAGGTTTGTTACAGTTACGAAATGAAATGGCGTATTATATTAGTCACCATGTTAAGAAGGAAGTTGATGAAGAAGGTCATGTGACCTATAATCTAGGGAAGTTACCGGAGCCAATCAACAGCCAGCGTTCATGTAGTAAATGTCCGCAACTTTTAAACTGCGCAATATATCAAAGGTGAGTTGTGTTTTCCAGAATATTGATTGTACGTGACTAGGAGTGGGGTCGCCTGTCCAACCGCAAAGGTTTTTCCTGGGTCCTCCAGTTTCCCCCCACTGCTAAAAACCACTATGTGCAAGCGAATTATTGAAATAGAATTTAGCCATATTTTTAATCTCGAAATGACCTAGTTTTTTTTTCGAGTGGACCTTAAACCCCATTTCTCTCTCGCTTGCCTGGAGGTCGGGTGTTCGATCCTTGCATTGGTCGAGAAAGTTCATCCAGACTTTCTATTGTGGTTCACCCTTGTCAGTGATCCCACTGTGCAAGCGAATTATTGAAATAAATAGAACCATATTTTGTCCCAAAATAACCTAGATTATGTTTCGTGGACGTTAAACCCCATTTCTCACGCACTCTTCAACCTCGTGGGTTTTACCCATGTTTTCAACTTTCCTCCCACTACTAAAGACCCCTAAGAGCAAGCGAATTATTGAAATAAAATTGTTAAACCATATGTTAGTCCCTTAATGACTTAGTTTGTGTCGAGTGGACATTAAACCCCATTTCTCTCTCTCTCTCTCCGCCTTCTATTGTAGATCTGTCGAGAAGTATAATTTTGGAGAGAACCATGCCATGAATAGGCTGGTACTGGAATCTTTATCACATCTTTACACATATAGCACCACATATTCTCTTATTGCTTGATAACAATAAGAGAATACTTGTCGAAACATTGTGCTATATGTGTATAAACCAGTGATTGTTTTCCATATTATATTGTGTTTTTTTATCATCATACTATGCAAAACAGGCAATGCCCAAGCGAGATTACGCGTCTTCTAGAACTATTTCTAATACGCGTTTAATCAATGACGTCACATATTTTTGACCTCAAAGAAAATAATTTTAACATTTTTTATACGCCCACATTGAAATGTGGTCGTATATTGCCGTCGCCCCCGTCTGTCCGTCGGTCCGGCGTCCACAATTGCTTGTGGACGCTCTAGAGGCCAAAGTTAATATTCGATTGACTTTAAATTTATACACAGTGTTTAAGGTCATGAGACGAAGAAGCCTATTGATTTTCAGCGATTTCCGATAATAACTGTCTGAGTTATGGCCCTTGATCACTTAAAAAAATCTTGTGGACGTTCTAGAGGCCAAAGTTAATATCCGATTGACTTTAAATTTATATAAATTGTTGAAGGTCATGAGACGAACAAGTATATTGAGTTTCAATGAATTTAGATAACTTCTACAGCATGGAGGAGAACTTTATCAAAGCCAAACAAATTCCAATGATTTTCTGATAATTACATAATGAGTTGTTACTTTTAATCAGATTTTAGTGTATTATAAATGTTTCATTACCGAAAAAAGTAAAATATGCGACAACTCTTGTTGACTGCCCGGACGATTTAGCTGCTGTGGGCGTATGTTTCGTTGCCTGGCAACCTATGTTTTTTAAAATTAATCATACAATTTAGATCTAAATTAAAATCAATTCAGTATTTGTTTAACATTATTTGTATCAGTTGAGAAACCTTATTATAAAGGTTTTATATTTATTTGACAACATCAACTTCGCTCCACTCAGGCAATGCCTGTTCCATAATATAAATTATATTGTGTTTTTTTTACATCATTGTAGATCTGTCGAGAAGTATAATTTTGGAGAGAACCATGCCATGAATCAGCTGGTACCAGAATCTTTATCGCATTTATCGACAGAACATCTGGATTATTTCATACACTGGATGCTATGTATGGATCTAGAAAAACAGGCAGCACAAAATACCGATATTAAACAACTCTGGTGCTCTACTAGCAGTGAAAGGTGAGTCATGGGGGGCACATGAAGAACAACATCCTGCCCGTCCCCCAAAAAACAAAATTTAAATGTGTGTGCATTGGGGTGGTGGTGGTTGGGGGGGGGGGACCGCCCAGTGCCGCTGGGTAATATTGGGCTGTATGGAATATCCTATAGCCAATTTGTAGCATATCTGTTGGGTGTAAAAAGATTGATGGGACCCCTAACCAATGTCACTTCTATTCATGTCCTTATATATGAGGCGCCCCACCACCTAAATGATGAGGCACCTCATAATGAATCACACGATTAACACCTAACTTGAGGGGGCGTCTAAAACTGCGAGCTGTGGTGTTACTTATCCGGAGGGGCGCCAATAATGATATGATTGGTGGGGCGCATTATAATGGCAATGTATGTTTGTCGGTTCGCACATAATAAATAATGTCGAGCGAGAATGGTTGGGCGCTCACGACTTGGTCAATGGGGCGCCCAATACAGCATGATTGGGCGCCCCTTGAAAGGCTTGTGTTATATGCGCCCGTTATACAGCGCACCTCATGGGGAAACAATTCATTTTATCCTGTGTCTATAGACTTGAAGTCGCTTCGTATTGCTCAGCTAGTATCATAGGTCAGCAGGAGCTGTTTATGGTCTGCCACTCGAATTATTAGCAAATCTCACCAGTTATTAATATTTCACTGGCATCCTTCGTATATTAGTGAATTCATTACAAAAATTATTCTAGATATTGAACTCGTTCAAGGTACACACCGTACTTGTTGCCGTTTATAGCGTATTAGACAATAGATCTGGCAGGGTTGCGCTCGATCTTTTTTTAAAGGATGTCAGATACTGCCGCAATCCTGGGCGCATTGTTTCAAGTATAGATTCAGCGCGCCCCCTTTTCAGGATTTGAAGCGTCCCTTTCGTATTAGTATTTCAGATATTATAAAACTTACTTTAGACTAGAACCCAAGGAGTCCTTACCCGTTCTCTGCCGTATTTTAGGGAATTTTTAGAATTCAGGTTTGTTTTTCTGCCCAGAATCTGTCGTTATGTGTAAAGTAGCAGGAATTAAACTTTTTATAAGTATATAACGGTTCCCGATACATACAGCATCGATATTGTATAACGTGCGATACTAAACAGTGTGAAGACATGCCCCCGAAAAAGAAGTCGGGCAGTGTAGCGTCAGATATCTACAATGACGGAAACGCGACTAAACGACCACACACCGACGCCCGAAGAAATCCATTATAAGAAAGCCAACTGGAGATTGTAGGAAATGTTCAGGTTAAATTCCCGATGGTGATGAGATTGATTCAAGCCCCACCAGAAGTGATAATCTTCAAAATTCAAACAAGTCGCACTCTAACCCCATTCAAAACTTTTCGTTTTTCTCATTTATTAATATAGTCGTATTCCTTCCTTCAAATTTTTATAATGTTCATAATACGCCAATATCGCAAATTAAAATGTCTGACATTTTCATAGTTCCTCGGGTGCAAACCATATTTTCTAAACTTTTCGGGCGCCTTGGGGGGGGGGGGGGTAGACCCTTCTCTGTGGACCGTCAACTGTAGGTACACCGCCGCCCCAGAAGCCCCATCGGATTAGACATTTATGGTATTTGACACAGGAATTAGTCCCACTGGGCCTTTTTGGTAGTAATGTACCTGCGGCTGAGAAAAACGAAATGGCTAAGAAACTGTTAGAGATAAAACCTGATGAACTGCCACTTAGACCAGTGAATCACTATGGATCAGGATATGGTAAACCTTTTTTCCCTGAGAATATTACTTGTGTTTCGAAGTTGTCAGATTTTATCGGTGAAGATTCCTGGTACTTCTTCCGCATTATGCGACTTGATAGCAAGTTTTTGACCAGAGATGTACAGGAATGGGAAGAATGGGACCAGTACAGTCAAAATCTGTATAATGTTTCGGCAATAAATGTCATAAATGACTGTGCTGAACGTGGTGTAAAGCTGAGCTCAGACTTTTTGTGTTCAGCCAAAAAGGAAGACAACTATCAGAACATATTGCAGGTAGTGGAAAAGAATCGTAAGGACGTTCCTAATCTTCGCAAAAAGAAGATATTTAATTGACCGACTGGTATTTGATTCATTCCGCTTTGGTTGAATGTAAATGTAGCTTTGGAGTGGACTTTTATCGCTGTAGTTTGCTATCAGTCAGAACTAATAAAAACACCGGAAGTCCCTTAACATCTTTATCTTGAAAATGTTTTGTAAAAGGCCACAAAATAAACCCATCACAAACCATAACCATGTAATTGCTTGTTGTTTGTATTTTTTGGTGCATGAGTTGCATTACTTTTGGTGTATCATGGACCAATGTAAATATACCAGTTCTGTATGTATAGGTAAACTCATTCCTCATACTTATTATGAATTTCCGGCTCTTTATATAGTATTTTCATCAGGGTGGTGGACCACATAAACTTTAGCTGATCCTGATCAAACTTCACATATTTGATTTTTGATGGGAAAGGAACACTTTGACCATAGGGACAGACAATTTTGTACACAACATAAAATTAATGGGGCTATATGGACACCCTAACTGAGATTTGAATTAGCAGTTTCTAGACATTCTGTTCTCAGTTGTTCAATGAAGGCATGTTGAGATTCTGGAAAGTCATTTATGTCGAATCGCTTTAGAGGTTCACTAGAGTCATGAGGCACTAGGTCCCATCCTTGTCTCAGCCTTTTGAATAATTGTATGTCTGGTGACTTGGAGGCTTCAATTTTCAGATCTTCAAACACATGCACCAGAATCAACTCACCGATGTGATGGCGGCAACTTGACCACAATAGCGCTCTGTCCACACGCCGCTGTCACATGGCCTGTGTTGCTAGCTGTAGTATCGTATACAAGATTACAAACATTGTCTCGACATTCCCACTGTTCTAGCAAATCTACTGATAGTTGCGCGATTATTTCACCTGACGACTGATCAGTCCCAGGTTTGTAAGAAGGTACACCAAGTAACTTTAATTCATTTTGAGTTCCAACAGCAATTGTCAAACGTTCCTCTTTATCGTATTTATTAGTTAATGAGTCGAGCAATTTTGAATCCCAGTGTAGTGACAGTAAATTAGGTGGTACCCATTCTTTCTTGTACTTTTCAGCCAGATCACTTTCTACCTTTCTTCTTGATTTGTGTGCTTGAGAATGTGAGGTCCATACTTTACTCGAATCTCCACCTGCTTCGTCTATAACAGCCCTCGTGAAGGCTGCTTGTACTGTGGGTGACATGTTTAATCTTGTTGACAGGGCAACTAGTTTTGGTGAACTCAAAATATCTGCAGGTATAAATGCTTGTGTGCCCTCATATACGCGACGATGCTTTCGCTTTTTGTGAAAGCCATTTTCCACTTCACTTGTTGGCATTGGTTCCTCTATATCACTATCCGAGTATAAAGCTGCAGATGATGATGATGCCCATGTTTCTTTCATTTCTTTCTGGGCTAATGCTTTTCTTTTTTCAGCCAAAAATTCTTGTTGATTTTTCCGTTTTACCTTAGCTGCTGTTACTTGATCAAATGAACCAAAAGTGGCTACACGGTCCGTCCTCATAGATTGCAGAAACTTTTTATCTTCTTCATTCTTGACAAGGATCTCGGCATTAGAAGGCCATAGTTGTAATGTTTGAGATAACTCATGATTGTGAGTAGCCAACTTTTTCATAACACTGTCGGAATGACGACGTGATGCTGGTATTTGTCTAATTTTGGCATTTTTATCAAGCAAATTCAGGATTTTTTCTATAACCTTTCGATCTGAAATCATGGGTATATTCCCTTTTGCGTAAAACAAAGATACTTGCTTTAAAACTATTTTGGTGGCTTGCCATTTAGTGCGGTTTTCAGACAGTCCTTCTTCAATGAAATACATCAAGCATCTCAAAATTTGACGCCCAGTGGGCAATTTCAGCCCTGTTATAAGAGAGTCATCGACACTAATCATACCTCCCAAACCGAATATCTCATTGGACGACCTTGTCACTGCTTTTTTATCCACTTTTTTATCCATATTTGACAGATTTTTGATAAAAACTAAAGTCTTTAAAAGAGAAAGCGCAAGCAATTATGATCCCATAATGCTGGTTCAATAAGCTATCTGGCACATTTAATAGAAACAAGTAAATGGCAGCACAATCATTCAATTATTTTATGGAACTATGAAAAAAATGTCGCTTATTTTACTAAATCTTTATTAGCTGTGTGGACCACCTAAACAACTTTAAATTTTCACAAAATCTTGCATGGCAGAGAATTTCATAAAGTAGAACATAATTATTATAGGGACAGATCTATTTAAAAAGATGAGGGCTATATGGACACCCTAATCTCAGTATGAAACAGATTAGAGATGATTACAGAGAGTTGATACAATTATGCCTCGTTTTCTTAGATCCGACTTACAACTGTAAGTTCAGGCGACCAGGTGCTATCCACAAGGCCAGGTGGATGGCCAAACTTCTTTACTGCATAAAAATATGTCTTTTTGAAAATCAAATTGCGAATCTGCCGCAAGGTACTATAACAACTAAACAGCAGATATCTAAAATCAGAAGGTTTACCCACTTTATTATCCTTTTATATTGTGTATGGTGGATGAAATGTCCTTCTAGTTGCAATTCAGCTTGGAATGACATGCAACTATATAAAAATTTCCTAAAATATTGTGCAGTTGATGAGATGATTGGCAAATCTGCCATTAAAGCTTTTGATAGACGCATCGGCGCCCCTAGCAGGCAAGATACAGGCCTGGTATTTATAGGTAAATTATTTCCTATTTAGTGTAAATGGGTATTTAAACGAGTACAAGGCATCATTTTGTCCGATTTGGTAACGTCTTATGTAAACAATGCACATGCTATTGAGCCAATGATTGACCCCGCGTGATGTGACACTGCGTGCTGTGAAGCCACGTGTTGAAGACAGTCATCTTTTACAGAGATATTAGAAGACTTTCGTAATCCTCTGTGAAATAGATTGAGACCTTACGATACAGTTCCTTTTTATACGCCCACATTGAAATGTGGTCGTATATTGCCCTCGCCCCCGTCCACAATTGTTTGTGGATGCTCTAGAGGCCAAAGTTAATATCCGATGGTGAGACAAAAAAAGCCTATTGGTTTTCAGTGATTTCCTATTATAAGTGTCAGAGTTATGGCCCTTGATCACTTCAAAAAATCTTGTGGATGCTCTAGAGGCTAAAGTTAATAACCGATTGACTGTAATTTTATACACATTGTTAACGGTCATAAACTGAACAAGCCTATTGATTTTCAGCAATTTCCTAATATTACTGTTAAAGTTATGGCCCTTGATCACTTAAAAAAATCTTGTGGATGCTCTAGAGGCTAAAGTTAAAAACTGATTGGCTTTAAACTTGAACACAGTGTTTAAGGTCATGAAACGAAGCAGCCTATTGATTTTCAGCAATTTCCGATAATTACTGTCAGAGTTATGGCCCTTGATCACTTAAAAAAATCTTGTGTACGCTCTAGAGGCTAAAGTTAATACTTTAAATTTATACACAGTGTTAAAGGTCATGAAACGAAGAAACCTTATGATTTTCATTGTTTTTCAGCGATTTTGATAATTACTGTCTGAGTTATGGCCCTTGATCACTTCAAAAATTCTTGTGGATGCTCTAGAGGCCAAAGTTAATAACTGATTGACTTTAAATTTATACACAGTGTTTAAGGTCATGAAACGAAGAAGCCTATTGATTTTCAGCAATGTCCAATAATTACTGTCAGATTTATGGCCCTTGATCACTTCAAAAAATCTTGTGGACGCTCTAGAGGCTAAAGTTTATAACCGATTGACTTTAAATAATTTATTCACAGTGTTTAAAGTCATGAGATGAAGAAGCCTATTGATTTTCAGCGATTTCCGATAATTACTGTCAGAGTTATGGCCCTTGATCACTTCAAAAAATCTTGTGGACGCTCTAGAGGCTAAAGTTAATAACTGATTGACTTTAAATTTATACACAGTGTTTAAGGTCATGTAACGAAGAAGCCTATTGATTTTCAGCAATGTCCAATAATTACTGTCAGATTTATGGCCCTTGATCACTTCAAAAAATCTTGTGGACGCTCTAGAGGCTAAAGTTTATAACCGATTGACTTTAAATAATTTATTCACAGTGTTTAAAGTCATGAGATAAAGAAGCCTATTGATTTTCAGGTTTTCCGATAATTACTGACTGAGTTATGGCCCTTGATCACTTTTAAAATTTTGTGGACGCTCTAGAGGCTAAAGTTGATATCCGATTGACTTTAAATTTATACACAGTGTTGAAGGTCATGAGACGAACAAGTATGGAGGAGAACTTTATCATAGCCAAACAAATTCGAATGATTTGCTGATAATTACATAATGAGTTGTTACTTTTAATCAGATTTTAGTGTATTATAAATGTTTCATTACCGAAAAAAGTAAAATATGCGACAACTGACTACCCGGACGATTTAGCTGCTGTGGGCGTATGTTTCGTTGCCTGGCAACCTATCTTTAGTCTATGTTTCATTGCCTGGCAACACATGTTTTTATTTGTTGTTGTCGTTCAGATGGGACGAAAAACTGAGGTCCCTTATACACATTGGCATGCACGGTAAAGATCCCTTGGCAGTTGGAATTCGATATAAGAGTAGGCCATAGCGCTGCGGCATGGGCAAGATTTCCCCTCATAGCAAACTGTATGGTGTATGCCAGTGTTTAATTAGCCCAGGTTAGGTGCATAATAGTAGGACGTTAAATCCCATTTCATTCATTTCATTTCATTTATTTGTTGTTTATTTTGTAGAGAGCTTATTGGTGATTGTATTGCCTGGCAACATATTTTATTTGTTGTTTATTTTGTAGAGAGCTTATTGGTGATTGCATTGCCTGGCAACATATTTTATTTGTTGTTTATTTTGTAGAGAGCTTATTGGTGATTGTATTGCCTGGCAACATATTTTATTTGTTGTTTATTTTTTAGAGAACTAAGTGGTGATTGTATTGCTGGTCTTGTTATTTATAAAACGGATGTTGGTCAAATATTAGCCAGTCAGAATTATTCCGAGGGTAGTGACTGTCTCATTACATTCACAAGACATCATGAGTAAGTTCTTCTTTTATAATCTTCTATAATACCATATGTTCGTCCGGATATGGCTTTAAATCATATTTCTCTCTGCACTCTCACTGAAATCTGTGAATGGCCCTTTATTTATCAATAATGTTTATCTTGTATATTTCCAGTTATTCTCCGATCATGCTAAATTCTGTTGGCATGGTGAAGAATGATTTTGTGGTATACCGTTTATCTTGTATTTTTCAGTTATTCTCCAATTATGTTAAATTTTGTTGGTATGGTGAAGAATGAATTTGTGGTAATTATTTCTTATTTTTCAGTTATTCACCAGTTATGTTAAATTGTGTTGGTATGGTTACGAATGATTTTGTTGTTATAAGTACTGAAGATGGTCAGTTATTAGCCGTCAGTACCGGTGTAATACAGAATATAACAGATACATGTATATATGTTGCTGTAGACAGGTACTTGTTCCTTTAAATTAAACCCTCTCTCTCTCACTCTCTCTCTCTCTCTCTCTCTCTGTAGATAGATACTTGTTCTTTAGGGGATCACTTGGGAAAGTGGATAAGGCGCTGGTTCGCTAGCCTGGAGGTCAAGTGTTTGATTCCTGCATTGGCCAAGAAAGTTCATCTTGATTTCTGGCATGGTTCCCCCTTGTCAGTTATGCAGAACAGAGGGCCTGGCATAGACAGCTGTCTTGTCGTTCGGATGAGACGAAAAACCAAGGTCCTGTGTACACATTGGCATGCACGTAAGAGATCCCTTGGCAGTTGGAATTCGATATAAGAGTAAGCAGTAGCGCCGTTGCCCGGGCAAAATTTCCCTCATAGCACACTGTATGGTGTATGCCCGTCTTCCATTAGCCCAGGTTTGGTGCATAACAGTAGGACGTTAAACCCCATTTCATTTCAATTCTCTTGTTCTTTAAAGCTGTTATATCATATCATTCATTGAGTCAACTGGCTTTGTTTCGATTTGCCGCTTGTATGTGACAAGGAGTAGGATCCCCTGTCTAACCTTGTGGGTTTTCTATCGGTCCTCCGGTTTTCTTCTACTTCTAAATACCCATAAACTTGAAATAAAATTGAACTGTATTTTAGTCCCGAAATGACCTAGTTTTTTTCGAGTGGAAATTAACCTCATCTCTCTTTCTCTCTAAATAGCCCACTGATTTGCTCATTTTTGGGGGAACATTTTGGAAATCTACACTAATAAAATGTCAGAGCACCCCCTCAAATTGGACCATTTTTTAACGGAGTGAGAAAGGCTCCGGGTGTTGACAGTTGGAATTCGCCACCTAGTAGGCAGAAACACATCATATCGAAAAATTTACTTTATGATCGATGTTAGTCGCCACCTAGTGGTCAAGGAAAATTTTACTTTATTATCCATGTTGGTGCAAAATAGTACAACATTAAACCTCCTTGCATTTCATTTTCTATTTCAACATGGATTTCTACTTTCTATTTTTTTAGAGACACTTTACATACAGATAAAGTTTTACAGCATAAATTGTTTCGATTAGATAAGTGTAATAATTTTAATACGATGGGATACTTGTTTACAAACTTATCACGTCTCATGTTAGATGACCCTCATAGGTGAGTTTTATAAATTTTTCAAATTGTTGCTTAATAACTTATCCTATTTCCAATTGAACTGTTCCAAATTGCTCAAAACTATACTTTATTTTCTGAAAGTGGTGTGCGTGTGTTTGTGTGTGTGGGCTGAATGGTAAAGGGAGCAGGCTGGATCCGAAAGTCTGTCATTAAGTCAACTGGTGTGGCTTCAATTCACGAGGAGTAGGGTCCCCTGTCCACCTCATGGGTTTTCTCTATTTCCTTCGCTTTACTTCCACTGCTAAAGACCTGCACGTACAAGCGAATTATTGAAATAAAATTGAACCATATGTTAATCCTGAAATGACCTAGTTTGAGTCTTTAGCAGGGGAAGCAAACCGGAGGACCCGGAGAAAACCTATGAGGATGGACAGGCGACACCAACTCCTTGTCATGTACAACCAGGGAATCGAAACTACGTCACTTGACTCAATGACAGACCTTCTGATCTAACCCTCTCTCTTTCTCTTTCCTTCTTTTCTCTCTCTCTTCTCCCTCTTCTCTCTCTCTTCGTTTTCTCTCTCTCTCTCTTCTTTCTTCTCTCTTGCTCTCTCTCCCTCTATCTCCAATCCCTTTCTCTGATGTTTTTAAAGGAAGTTATGAAATAATTGATATAGTTTAAAATATTTCAGTGCTAGATTAAGGGATCTGATTATTGATAAGAAGAAACCAGAATTTAATTTAACTTTATCAAAAAAATCCATAGAACAAGGTAAGTTATTAACAGATTAGAGACGACCCTACCAGGTATTATAAAATGTTGTTAAAATGCGCGTATCCGGTATTACCAGCAGGGTTCTTACGCTTCCTGGAAAACCTGGAAAGACATGGAATTCCACCCATGAAAATTCCAGGCCTGGAAAACCTGGAAATATGAGTATTTTATCATGGAAAGTCATGAAATTTTCACATCTGTCCAGTAATCGCCCTATCTCAGAAATTTGATCCCATTTATTCAATTTGTAAAACTTATACGAAAGAAAAGCATGGTAAAGAAGAATAGATCTAAGTAAACATGCATAGACGAACTTCAGTGCAATGCTCTAATTTTGGTCCTGGAAAATGCCCTTTTTGGTCCTGGAAAGTCATGGAAAAGTCATGGAATTTCATTCATATTTTAGTGTACGAACCCAGGTACTCAGTGTGGCCCTCTTTAAAAATTAGCATCTGCAAGTGCCATCTATTGTATTTTCTATACACTAGGGCATTTCCACGTGTTTCAAAGCCCAACCTCTTGCCCATCCCAACATACAAAAATAATTTTCATAAAAGCTTCCATGAGTAGGCCTACTGTTTGGCATTTAGTTCCAAACCCTCTATTCTACTTAAAAAAGGGTCTAGCACAGGCAGTGGATTTACATCTAGCATTGAAAGGGTTAAGGGGGGGTGGCTCCAATTCAATGAGAAAATATTTGTTGAGGAAAAGCGTTAAAAAAAACTGCTTGATAAAATATGGATTGTTATATATCCTACTAAAGCTAAAACACCAAGGAACATAATTATCTATATTTGAATGTCATAAGCAGTAATAGAAACAAGTAATTAAAATTAATGTCAAATTTATTAAATATTTTCTCATTGAATTGGAGCCACCCCCCTTAAAGGGGCATTATGGGAATTTGGACAGTTTTTGCTATAATAGTTAAAAATTAGATAACGTAAAAAGAATATGCTCAAAATTTCAGTCAAATTGATCAACACTGAACCAAGATATTAGGTTTTGAATTTTAGGCTAGACTCAATCATCATTACTTAAGTCGGTACGATAAACGAAAAAGTCTCGATTATCCATTTAACGTTTAAAGCCCCAATACCACTCTTGTTGTAACTGAATAATATGTTCCAATCTTTATTCTGGTCAACAATTTGTACTATTTTACAATATTTCAATTAAAAAATGATACAAGTTTCATCTAAACACACCTAATTTTAAAAATTGGAAAAATTCACAACATGCCGTAACATGGTTTGAAAAGCCTTACGTAAGCACTTTCAAATGCAGCTTGAATTTAAACATATTTTCGAACCCTCTGGACAAGTAAGATAGGTTGTAATGGATAATTTACACAACAGGTAGGACACTTAAACATCTTGTAGTTAGAATAAGGCTAATTTTTTTTCTGGACCGGTCAAGCCAGCAAAAGTGTTATTGTCCCTTTAATTATTTAAAAATAAATATCCAATCCGCTTTTTTACGCAAGCTAGTGATGGTCTGGATAAGTTAATTAATAATTTAGATAACATTTCAGGCCTAAAGAAAGACCTACAATAGGCAGATTTAGCTCTTACTTAATGCATGTAAAAATGATACACTGTTTTCATATTTTAATCTTGTATGGATCATATTAATTCAAAACATCTGACTTCTTAATTAAACTTCCATATTTATATATCTCTGTTACAGTGAAGAAACATTTTAAATCTATGAATAAACCTCAGAAAACGGCCATTTTAAAGGTTTGTATACAAATTTGCTGTGTAAATTCAATTATAGACAGATTTGAGAAATGAGTCCTACTGTTCTGCTCCTACTGGGCTAATGAAGACGGACATACACTATGAGTACTTCTCAGTATAATGCATCAATGGGCATCCTCGATTAAGGGGGGATCACGGTGGCTAAGTGGATAAGACGCTGGTTCGCTAGCCTGGAGGTCGAGTGTTCGATCCCTGCATTGGCTGACGTGATTTCTCCTTGTCAGTGATGCAGAAGGAGGGCCTGACAAGGACAGCTGCCTAGTCGTTCGGATGGGACGAAAACCTGAGGTCCCGTGTTCACATTGGAGTGCACGTAAAGATCCCTTGGCAGTTGGAATTCGAAATAAGAGTAGGCCGTAGCGCCGCTGCCCGGGCAAAATTTCCCTCATAGCACACTGTATGGCGTATGCCCGTCTTCGATAAGCTAAGGTTAAGTGCATAACAGTAGGACGTTAAACCCCATTTCATTCATTCATTCATTCATCCTCGATTAAGGAATTTCCACCAGGCGTCGCCAGTAAAAATGTGGTCCCACATGTCCTTATCGATGGTAAGAGAACCGTATCGGTATTAATTTCAATATTAACGACAATAACTAACGTTTGTGAACACACGAGTTCGTAATGAATGTACAGGAAACTGTAATATAGGCTAAACAATGAGGTCACGGGGGACCGCCTTGCCTATAAGTTATTCCATTTATCTCTAGCCAGAACGCCCATTCTATGGAATTTGCTGCCACCTTCTATTTAAAAATGTGAAATATTATCTATCTTCAAATCAAGGGTGAAACCCTGGTTGTTTAATCACTATAATTTACCTACATGAATACTTTCATATGCCTAGAGGATTGGACAGCAGCACTATATCGAATTCCAACTGCCAAGGGAGTTTTTACGTGCACGCCAATGTGCAAATGAGACCTCCGAACGTGGTTTCATAAGGTCTGTCATTGAGTCAACTGGCTTGGTTTTGATTCCCCGGTTGGGGTTGGATGCGACAAGGAGTAGGGTCACTGTGCAAGCGAATTATCAAAATAAAATTGAACTATATGTTAGTTTTAAAATTACCTGGTATGTGTTGCGTGGAGGTTCAACTCTCTCTCTCTCTCTCTTCCTCCTTCTCTACCCCTCCCTCTCTCCCTCCTTCTCTCCCCCTCCATCCTTTCCTCTCTCCTTCTCTCTATCTCTCGATCTCAATCTCAATCTCAATCTCAACAGATTTGAGTAAAGATTATGTTTGTTTATTTACAGGTATTGATGAGTAAAGATTATGTATGTTTATTTACAGGTATTGATGAGTAAAGATTATGTATGTTTATTTACAGGTATTGATGAGTAAAGATTATGTATGTTTATTTACAGGTATTGATGAGTAAAGATTATGTATGTTTATTTACAGGTATTGATGAGTAAAGATTATGTATGTTTATTTACAGGTATTGATGAGTAAAGATTATGTATGTTTATTTACAGGTATTGATGAGTAAAGATTATGTTTGTTTATTTACAGGCATTGATGAGTAAAGATTATGTGTTAATAAAAGGTTTCCCTGGAACAGGTAAAAAAAACTTGATTATTCTGGGATGTTGTTCTGTATGTGGCTAAGTGGGTATGGCGCTGACTCGCTATCCTAGAGGTCGGGTGTTTGATCCCTCACAGGGGCCGAGAAAGTTCATCTTGATTTTCCGACTAGGTTTCCCCTTGTCAGTGATGCAGAACGGTGGGCCTGACAAGGACAGCTGCCTTGTCGTTCGAATGGGACAAAAAACCTAGGTCCTGTGTACACATTGGCGTGCACGTGAAAGATCCCTTGGCAGTTAGTATTCGATATAAGAATATGGCGTAGGACATTAAACGCCATTTTTTTTCATTCCATGTGTATAAATCAGTGTTTGTTTGTTTGCCGTATAAATTGTGTTGTGCAGCGATTGTATTTTTCTATTTATATTTTTGGAACATTGATAGTTTATCTTATGATCTTGGGATCCACCAGATTTTATTTGTCTGGTAGGTTTAACACTCAAATTCCACAAGATATTGGACATAGAAAAAACAATGATTTTAGTTCAAAAAGTTCTTCACAGACCCCTTATATGCCCGTCTGCTTAAATTACGATAAGAGTTATGCCCCTTTATTTCGGGTAAATATGTCCGACAAGAAAAATTTAGAAATCCCAACACTGGTGTGGTACCACACTCCATCTGCAAGATTTGGATACAGTGTTTTGAGCCTGTGGTGTTTTTACCACAAGATAAAGGACTTAACAAAAGCAATCATTTTTGTTCTCAGACCCCTTATATGCCTGGGTGGTACCACATTCCACAGAATTTTCAAACCTTTCCATGCCATAAATGTTATTGTGCTCAATTGCTAAATGCTACTCAAGAATTTTAGGTCTTTACTATTTGCAGTTTGTCCATTTGTCCTATGTGGGGTTGGATGGCCAAATAGTTAGCATGTGCACACTGTATCATAATGTCTATCATTGAGTCAACTGGCATGGTTTCGATTCTCTCCGGTTGTACATGACAAGGAGTAGGGTCGCCTGTCCATCCTCGTGAGTTTTCCCCGGGTCCTCTGTTTCCTCTCATTGCTAAAAATTGAACCATGTGTTAGTCCTGAAATAATTTAGTTTGTGTTGAGTGATAATAATCTCTCTCTCACTCCCTCCCTCCCTCTCCCTCCCTCTCTCTCTCTCTCTCTCTCTCTCTCGCTCTCTGGTCTATGTTTTGTGTGTGGTCTATGAAATAATTTAGTTTGTGTTGAGTGAACGTTAAATCTCTCTCTCTCTCTCTCTCTCTCTCTCTCTCTGGTCTATGTTTTGTGTGTGGTCTATGTTTCAGGAAAAACCTCAACAATAGTAGCTTTAGTGAAGATATTGAGATCTTTAGGACAAACAGTTTTATTGACGAGTTATACACACTCAGCTGTTGATAATATACTACACAAGTTAAAACAGGTAAATCATACAAGCTGTTGATCATATAAAATAAAACCAACTACGAACTATCCAAACCATTAGAAAAACGGTATAGGCAAAAGAGTGTCATCAGACAAAATAGTGTAATCCGAATATTACACAAGAACAGGTATTAGCTTTTGACAATATGGATTACATAAGCTGTTGATGATAAACTGCATAGATTACATAAGCTGTTGATGATATACTACATAGATTACATAAGCTGTTGATGATAAACTGCATAGATTACATAAGCTGTTGACGATATACTATATAGATTACATAAGCTGTTGATGATAAACTGCATAGATTACATAATCTGTTGATGATATACTACATAGATTACATAAGCTGTTGATGATATACTACATAGATTACATAAGCTGTTAATGATATACTATGTAGATTACATAAGTTGTTGATGATATACTACATAGATTACATCAACTGTTGATGATATACTACATAGATTACATAAGCTGTTGATGATATACTATGTAGATTACATAAGCTGTTGATAATATACTACATAGATTACATAAGCTGTTAATGATATACTATGTAGATTAAATAAGCTGTTGATGATATACTACATAGATTACATAAGCTGTTGATGATATACTATATGGATTACATCAGTTGTTGATGATATACTACATAGATTACATAAGTTGTTGATGATATACTATATGGATTACATCAGTTGTTGATGATATACTACAGATTACATAAGCTGTTGATAATATACTACATAGATTACATAAGCTGTTGATGATATACTACATAGATTACATAAGCTGTTGATGATATACTACCTAGATTACATAAGCTGTTGATGATATACTATATAGATTACATAAGCTGTTGATGATATATTACATAGATTACATAAGCTGTTGATGATATACTACATATAGATTACATAAGCTGTTGATGATATACTACATAGATTACATCAGTTGTTGATGATATACTATATAGATTACATAAGCTGTTGATGATAAACTGCATAGATTACATAATCTGTTGATGATATACTATATAGATTACATAAGCTGTTGATGATATAATACATAGATTACATAAGCTGTTGATGATATAATACATAGATTACATAAGCTGTTGATGATATACTACATAGATTACATAAGCTGTTGACGATATACTATATAGATTACATAAGCTGTTGATGATATACTACATAGATTACATAAGCTGTTGATAATAAACTGCATAGATTAAAACAGCAAAATTACGCCCATAAGGTGCTGGCTCACTAACCTGGAGTTCCATAGTTGATCTTGGTGTTGATTTAGAACGTTCCAAAGTTCTTCAGGCTATTCTAGTCTCGTGTTCCTTTTGTCTGCTGTGTAGAACGAGGGATCTGGCTAAGAACAGGGATCTGGCAAGGAATGGGGGGGGGATCTGGCAAGGAATGGGGGGGGGGATCTGGCAAGGAAGGGGGAGGGATCTGGCAAGGAACAGGGGGGAACTGGCAAGGAACGGGGGGGAACTGGCAAGGAACAGGGATCTGGCAAGGAACGGGGGATCTGGCAAAGAACCAGGGATTGGGAGTGGAAAAACGTTGGAAGCCAGTGCTCTAAGGTTGTTGTTTTTCTAGTGTTATGTCCTTCAGCCACTGCTATGCCTAGATATATTTTATATTTTAGGACGGTTTACCGTTTTTACGACTGGGTAGATTGGCTAGAATTCATCCGAATATACATGATCATTCAGCTGAAGTCTTAACGTCAAAGATTACCGGTGTTGGGGAATTGAGAAGTTTCTACACATCTCAGGTATGTGGTTTTAATTCCTATAAGGGGGTTGGGATGGCCTAGTGGTCTAGAGTGTCGCGCTTTTACCTCTACCTGGACGGTCACCTCTGGCTTGCGTCTGTGGTTTCGAGCCCTGGTGTGAGCGTATGTGGCATGGAGATAGGGCCGCCTTCTCAACCTCGTGGGTTTCCTCCGGGCACTCCGGTTTTCTCCCACTGCTAAAGACCCCTACGCGCAAGCGAAAAATTAAAATAAAATTAAAACCATATGTTAGTCCGAAATGACCTAGTTGTGTTGAGTGGATGTTAAACCTCATTTCTCTCTCTCTCTTTAATTCCTATAATCTTTAGTTTTTATGAATGGTTATAGTGCTGGCGCTGTATCATAAAGCCTGTCATTGAGTCAACTGGTGTGGATTCGAGACCACAGTTGTACGTTGCAAGGAGTAAGGTCACCTGTCCAACCTCCTGCTGTAAAGGTTTTCTCCAGGTCCTCTGGTCTCCTCCCACTGCTAAGACCCCAACGCGCAAGCAAGCAAATTATTGATTAAAATTGAACCATACATTAGTCCCGTAATGACCTGGTTTGTGTTGAGTGGTGGTTAAACCCCATCCCTCTCTCTCTCTCTCTTTATCTTGCCATAGCTATTAGAAGGTTTATATTTATTTCAGGGTATCGTAGCTATGAGTTGTCTGGGTACTAATCATCCTATCAGAGACAATTTGATGTATGCATCTCTCTCGCTATCTCTCTCTTCTCTCTATCCCCTTTCTTGCTATAGCTATTAGAAGATTTATATTTATTTCAGGGTATCGTAGCTACGAGTTGTCTGGGCACCAATCATCCGATCTTTACGCAGAGACGTTTCGATGTGTGCATCATTGACGAGGCATCGCAAGTTTTACAACCTGCTTGTCTCGGACCCATCTTTACCTCAGATAAATTTATTCTAGTCGGTGATTCGAAACAACTCTCACCAGTGGTACAGAGTAGAGAGGCCAGGTATGTACGAGGGTCTTATAATAATAATAATAATAATAATAATCGCGTCATTTTACAAGGGTAGCAAATTAAGCCTAAGGCTTGTTTCAAATTTGGCCCTTGGCACAGATCGTGCGAATGATTTCGATCATTACTGCAGGAAGAAACCGAAGAACTCGGGGGAAACCTGCCTGTGACTGTTGTTTATCTATAGGGGATCACGTGGCTAAGTGGGTAAGGCCCTGGCTCGCTAGCCTGGAGGTGGGGTGTTCGATCCCTGCATTGGCCGAGAAAATTCATCTCGATTTTCCGTCGTGGTTTCCCCTTGTCAGTGATGCAGATGGAGGGCCTGACAAGGACAGCTGCCTAGTCGTTCGGATGGGATAATAAAACGAGGTTCTGTGTACACATTGGTGTGCACATAAAAGATCCCTGTATGGCGTATGCCTGTCTTCAATTAGCCCAGGTTAGGTGCAGAAGCGTAGGACGTTAAACCCCATTTCATTCATTCATTGTTGATCTATATATTGTACAATTGTACAAAGTAGACAGGCCAGGTATGTCCGGGAATCCTGACGGGCCTTCAAGTGTTTTATATTCTCCCAAGTGTTGTTTTATACATGCTACAGTCGCTTGTCTCTGTGTGTAAAATGTATTTATGTCTGTGTATTTTATAATTTTTTAAGTTCACCAATTGTGATTGTAAAGCGCCACTGAGTAACACTTGTGTTGGATATTCAGCACTGTATAAATTATTATTATTATTATGAAATGTATATCTGGCCCCAGTTTCACAAAGCATTCTCTGACTTTGAATTGAACCACTGGAATCTATAATTAAAGACACTAGTGCAGTAGTAGGGGTGGGCAAATGGAGGTCGAATTTTGGTGACAAGTGTTTTCTAAGGCGATTTTGGCTACTGAATCCGAATCTGGTGAAATTTTAGGTTGGTTCAGTGGCCAACCCTAGCAGTAGTGGGGTTGCTGGATGACCTTCTCAAACACGACAGACTCTCCTGGCAAGGTTTTCGGCAAACATTTATCTGGGATATAATCCTCGCTGGAATTGGAATTAAGCCTAATAAACGTACAAACAAATTTTATTTTATCTGTATGTTTTAATTTTGTATCATATTTTGTATAAAAATGTACAGTAATAACAAAATATGATTATCAACTGTAATAAGTGCAGGAGGACGACATTATATATAATATTACATACTGAGTTACACCCCTGTGAATCAGTGATAAAATCAGCCATGCTTTTTTTGTTCATGTGCTTTTTTGATAAAATAAAATTAATTCATCGATTTTCTTCACAAAAATGGATAAATATTATTGAATGCATCACAATGGTAGACAGTAGTATCGAAGGTTGATACAAAATGGCAAGTTTACAGAAGTCATGTTTGGAATTTGAGTAAAGAATTGTGTATAATTTTGTATAATATATATCAGGGATCTAGGTATGGAAGAAAATCTGTTTATAAGATTAGATGGAATAATAATAATAATAATAAAAATGGCGTCATTTTACAAGGGTAGCAAATTAGGCCTGAGGCCTTTTTCAAATTTGGCCCTTGGCACAGATCGTGCGAATGATTTCGATCATTACTGCAGGAAGAAACCGAAGAACTCAGGAGCTAGTTATGTTGTATATTGTATTGTATTATTTATATCAGAGATCTAGGTATGGAAGAAAGTCTATTTATAAGATTAGATGGAATGGGGGCTAGTTATGTTGTATATTGTATTGTATTATTTATATCAGAGATCTAGGTATGGAAGAAAGTCTATTTATAAGATTAGATGGAATGGGGGCTAGTTATGTTGTATATTGTATTGTATTATTTATATCAGAGATCTAGGTATGGAAGAAAGTCTATTTATAAGATTAGATGGAATGTGGGCTGGTTATGTTGTATATTGTTAGGGGTTGGCAAATGGAAGTTGAATTTTGGGAACGAGTGTTCTGTGGTTTTCAAAATGGTGGCCCAAAAATGTCTTTTTTTCTCATAAAAGCGAGACAGTATTGGAAAGAGTTGTCCAATATGTTAAAATATATGTTTTCATGACCGTGGATTCTATAATTGCACTCCCATTTATGATTTGATAACATCCTATATCGATATGAGGGTAACAACTGAAAAAAAGCCATTTTGAAAATGGCCATGGAACCAGCTCAAAAGGATGTCACAGAACAAAAATTTCACCAGATTCGGATTCAGCAGCCAAAATCGCATTAGAAAACACTCGTTCCCAAAACTTGACCTCCATTTGCCAACCCCTAATATTGTATTGTATTATGTATATCAGAGATCTAGGTATGGAAGAAAGTCTATTTATAAGATTGGATGGAATGGGAGCTAGTTATGAACTTAATTTACAGTACAGAATGAACAGGTGAGAAATGTTAGGGTTGGATGGCCGAATGGTTAGCGTGTGCGTGCTGTATCATAAAGCCTGTCATTGAGTCAACTGGCTTGGTTTCGAATCTCCGGTTGTATGTGGTAAGGAGTTGGGTAGCCTGTTAAATCTTGTGGGTTTTCTCCAGGTCCTAAAGACCCCTATGCACAAGCGAATTATTGAAATAAAATTGAACCATATGTTAGTGCCGAAATGGCCTGGTTTGTGTTGAGTGGATGTTAAACTCCATTTCTGTTTCTCTATACTGATGTTACGTAGTGAAATTGGGTTGTTTTTTTCCATAATGAAGTTCAGTAATTATGTTAAACACACGTTATGCAAGAGCTAAATCTGCCTATTGCTGGTCTTTCTTTGGGCCTGAAATGTCATAAATTATTAATTAGACAAATTAATTTATCCAGGCCATAATCAACTCTTGATGGCATCGCTAATTAACCTGCTATATTTACTTGATTAGAATCGTATTTGCTGCTCTACTTTTATTCATGATTAAATCATGAAATGGATAATCAAGACTGTGTTTTTTATTGTACCGACTCTAGTAATGATGATCGAGGCTAGGCCTAAAATTCAATCGTTACATTGGCGGTTCAGAGTGGATCAATTTGACTGCCAGCTCTTTACCTAATCTAACATAATGCATCTTTAAGGGGTTTTTTTCTATTATTACTAGAGTTATAATGAAGTTAGGAAATGATCTTGTTTATGGAGGTGCTCTACAGTGTGGTAATAAAATAGCTAGTGAAAGCTGTCTAGTATTATCTCATCCAATCAACATGTCTGTAAGTATTTCTCTAACAATCTCATCCAATCAACATGTCTGTAAGTATTTCTCTTACAATCTCGTCCAATCAACATGTCTGTAAGTATTTCTTTTACAATCTCGTCCAATCAACATGTCTGTAAGTATTTCTCTTACAATCTCGTCCAATCAACATGTCTGTAAGTATTTCTCTTACAATCTCGCCCAATCAACATGTCTGTAAGTATTTCTTTTACAATATCATCCAATCAACATGTCTGTAAGTATTTCTTTTACAATCTCGTCCAATCAACATGTCTGTAAGTATTTCTTTTACAATCTCGTCCAATCAACATGTCTGTAAGTATTTTTTTTACAATCTCGTCCAATCAACATGTCTGTAAGTATTTCTTTTACAATCTCGTCCAATCAACATGTCTGTAAGTATTTCTTTTACAATCTCGTCCAATCAACATGTCTGTAAGTATTTCTTTTACAATCTCGTCCAATCAACATGTCTGTAAGTATTTCTTTTACAATCTCGTCCAATCAACATGTCTGTAAGTATTTCTCTTACAATCTCGTCCAATCAACATGTCTGTAAGTATTTCTTTTACAATCTCGTCCAATCAACATGTCTGTGAGTATTTCTCTTACAATCTCGTCCAATCAACATGTCTGTAAGTATTTCTCTTACAATCTCTCCAAAACAACATGTCTGTGAGTATTTCTTTTACAATCTCGTCCAATCAACATGTCTGTGAGTATTTCTCTTACAATCTCATTGTATGCCTTTTACCTTCTTTTCTTACTTAAGATACAGTTGAGACATCATCTATTGGGGGATTATAGGGTACTGGAGCATGCCGATGTATGTCGATTGATGATATCTATATGAGTGTATCGGAGAGTCGGGGATGGTCTATAGTGTCAAGCTTCAGTGTCTAGCTGACCCGTCACCTCTGGTTTGTGGTTGTGGCTTGGAGATGGGCTCCTTTTTGACCTTGTGGGTTTACTCTGGTACTAATTTGTGACATTAAACATTAAAATAGGAAGAAAATTATCTGATAACAATGAGAGAATCATTGTTGAAACGTAGCTTTAATAGAAATATAGTAATTATTATCCATATAACCTTTGTGTTTATTTTAATGTGTTCAATGCCATTCAATCAAACAGAATATCTGATCTGCTTTTAATTGAAGTTCTTTGTTTTGTTTGTTGGGAGGAGTAACAATTCCTGTTGATTATTTCTAGAGTTATTGCCCTTTATTTATCACTGTAAAACTAGAACTGTTAATTGTGCCGTTTTAGCGTTAGAATCTAATCCTACCATTGAATTTCAAAACATCGTTGAAAAATTGATGAAAATCGTTGAAAAATAACAAAAATGGTTTAATTAGTACAATAGTTTAGATTAATGGCAACGGCTTTAGTTTAAAAACGAATTTCCCGTTCAAAAATCTATTGCGTTTATGTTAGTTTGTATTGTAATTTCAGGATGAATGTGATTGGTTAAAACAAGTATTAAACTGTGAAATTAACCAATCAGCTGTATTTTGTGATACTCAACAGGTTTGTTCAGAATATATATCACTATAAAACTGGTATCCTTTAAAATGGGTTTTTTGCACTTTAAAAACTCTGTGTACCCTTTAATTCCAAACATCGTTTTATAATTGATAATAACACTCGAAAGTTTAATTTCTCCGAGAGGGTTTTTAAAAAGTAAAAAAACTCAATTTTAAAGGATGCCAGTTTTACAGTGTATATATCCGCAACTATTTTCATGCTAAAAGTAGTACCTTGTTTCGCAGACAAGACGGAGGAGAGCCAATGGTTCTTCCATTATTTTTAGAATATGATCTTGCACTCTTTCCATTTCATCGTAAAAATATAATCTCTCATTAACTCAATTATTTTACTTCTGGGAGATTAACAAGCTATATCCTGGTTACTATTATGTTCAAGAATCAGGCCCCAAGTTCACAAATTTACTCAACTTCACTTAATGGATGAAAACAACAAACGTTTAATAAAGGGCTATATTTTTGTTAAAATAAGTCGAACAATTTTGAGTTAATTCTCAACTTATGTCTGAGAATGCTTTGTGGAGTCAGGGCCAGAATAAATATAATTAGGATTGTGTGTTTCAGGTACCGGCACCAGAAATCTCTGATAAAAAAGGTGTAATTGAAAATCCTGTAGAAGCAGAAATTATCTCGACAATAATATTAACGTTATTAAAGGTCATTGAGATTCTTTTAACCCTTTTATTTCATATTTTACGTTAATTATGCCTGGATGTTGTGTCCGTTTGTAGTTGAAGGGGGTTGGATGGCCGGATGGTTAGAGTCTGCACGCTGCCTTAAAAAGCCTGTCATTCAGTCAAATGGTGTGGTTCCAATTACCTGGTTGTACGTCACAAGGAGTAGGGTCGCCTGTTCAACCTCATGGGATTTCTCCAGGTCCTCCGATTTCCTCCCACTAGTAAAATACCCCTATGCGCAATCGAATTATTGAAATAAAATTGAACCTTGTGTTGGTCCCAAAATGACGTAGTTTGTGTCCGAGTGGACAATAAAACCCATCTCTCTCTCTCTCTCTCTGTTTATAGTTTAACTCGTCAGTCTATTTTTATTGCACTTTAAACGGATATAGGGGGGTTGGGATGGCCTAGTGGTCTAGAGTGTCGCGCTTCGACCTCTAGCTGGCCGGAAACCTCTGGCTTGTGGCTGTGGTTTCGAGCCCTGGTGTTAGCCTATGTGGCATGGAGATAGGGGCGCCTTCTCAACCTTGTGGGTTTCCTCCGGGCACTCTGGTTTCCTCCCACTGCCAAAGACCCCTACGCGCAAGCGAATTATTGAAATAAAATTAAACCATATGTTAGTCCTGAAATGACCTAGTTGTGTTGAGTGGACGTTAAACCCCATTTCTCTCTCTCTAAACGGATATAACTTGTTAAATAAAACTTTACGGTTATATACCCTTATTAATATTGTGTTAAAATTACTGATATATCTGAAGATA
Organism: Patella pellucida; assembly: GCA_917208275.1. Lineage (NCBI taxonomy): Eukaryota > Metazoa > Mollusca > Gastropoda > Patellidae > Patella > Patella pellucida. The sequence goes on from OU795041.1 coordinate 4,623,817, forward strand.
TTTATTTATGGTGGGGCACCCTTCCATTGGTACCATGTTGAAGGTCACATGATAATTGGAATTTGAAGAAGAGTACCCTTTTCAAATATCTTCTGCAATAATTTCATTCTTTCCTCAATATTTTTTCAGGCTGGTATTGAAGCAGTTGATATAGGTGTTATTGCTCCATACAGAAGCCAGGTCAAACTTCTTCATTCACAGTTACAGAAGGTCAAAGTTCAACAGGTCGAGGTCAACACTGTTGATCAATATCAAGGTCGTGACAAGAAGGTCATAATTATTTCGTTTGTGAGAAGCTATTCAGACGGTTCCAAGTCCTCGGTAAGATAGTTTGTCGATTTTACAGATGGATTAAACCGGATGGTAGGATTTATTTAAAGTAATTAAATTTTTAAATCTTATTTGTCTTTATACTAGTCTTATTCATTTCCCTTCTTTGGCAAATTTGGGGGTTTGGATAGCCGAATAGTTTGCTTGTCCGCGCTGTATCATATGGCCTGTCATTGAGTCAACTGGCGTTGTTCGATATCCCTGTTGTGTGTGAAAAAGAGTAGGGTCGCCTGTCCAACCTCGTGGATTTCTCCGGGTCCTCTGGTTTCCTCCATCTGCTGTAGAACCCATGCGCTAGTGAGTTATTGAAATAAAACTGAACCATGTGTTAGTCCCAAAAGGACCTAGCTTGAGTTGAATGGTTGCTTAACCCAATTTCTCTCTCTCTAGAGAAGGGTTCACTAGTCCGAGGGTCAATTAATATGGGTATTAATAATCCTAACCCTCAGATAGATATCGGTGGACTAATGAACCCTAACCCTAACTCAACAATATCGGTGGACTAATGAACCCTAACCCTAACCTCACCCTAATAATAGATATCGGTGGACTAATGAACCCTAACCCTAACTCAACAATATCGGTGGACTAATGAACCCTAACCCTAACCTCACCCTAATAATAGATATCGGTGGACTAATGAACCCTAACCCTAACTCAACCCTGATAATAGATATCGGTGGACTAATGAACCCTAACTCAACCCTAATAATAGATATCGGTGGACTAATGAACCCTAACTCAACCCTAATAATAGATATCGGTGGACTAATGAACCCTAACTCAACCCTAATAATAGATATCGGTGGACTAATGAACCCTAACTCTAACACAACCCTAATAATAGATATCGGTGGACTAATGAACCCTAACCCTAACTCAACCCTAATAATAGATATCGGTGGACTAATGAACCCTAACTCAACCCAAATTCTAATAATAGATATCGGTGGACTAATGAACCCTAACCCTAACTCAACCCTAATAATAGATATCGGTGGACTAATGAACCCTAACTCAACCCAAATTCTAATAATAGATATCGGTGGACTAATGAACCCTAACTCAACCCAAATTCTAATAATAGATATTGGTGGTCTAATGAACCGTAACTCAACCCAAATTCTAATAAAAGATATTGTTGGACTAATGACCGCGGACTAGTGAACTTGCAGACTATTGAGAATTCCTTAAATGGTGAGATCTTAAAACTAGATAGTGATTGATCGATGCTTTGGGACTACAAAAATTTGATAGAGAGTGATGAAACTTACTGTGTGCAATTAATTAATATGTGTCATCTTATTATTTTGGGATTTCGGTGGGGGACAATATCAGCCTCACTGTTTTTATTTGTTTTGTTTTTGATGATCAGAGAGGTGCGTTATTAGATGATATCACTGTTTTTATTCGTTTGTTTTTGATGATAAGAAATCTAAAACCGTTATTTCTAGTCCTTGATGGATATATGATCGTTTTATTTGTTTGTTTTCTATGATCAGAGAGGTGCGTTATTAGATGATGTTAAAAGATTGAACGTGGCCGTGACGAGAGCGAAGGTGAAGTTAATAATGGTGGGAGATATATCAACGTTAAATAGATATACACCTTGTTCTACTATAATAACATCAATCATAAACACAAATCAAGTATCCTTTCATCATATATTCAAACATTTTTGGGGGGTCTTTTGTTTGTTTTTTTGCGGGGGTTGGGGGGCTGAATGGTTAGCACGTGCGCGCTGTATCATAAAAGCCTGTCATTGAGTCAACTGGTGTGGTTTTGAATCCCTGGTTGTACGTGGCAAGGAGTAGGGTCGTCTGTTCAACCTTGTGGGTTTTCTCCGGGTGCTTCGGTTTCCTCCCACTGCTACAGCCCCCTATGCGCAAGCAAATTATTGAAATAAAATTAAACCATATGTTAGTCTCGAAATTACCTAGTTTGTGTCAAGTGGAGGTTAAACCCCTCTCTCTCGCTCCCTCTCTCTCCCTTTCTCTCTCTCTGCAGATGTTCATGTCTATGATTGTCTGTATGGTGACTACAATTAGCTGTCATGATTAACAGAAAGAACGTCATAGAGTTTAAGAAGTCACTTTATTTATGATAACAAATATTTTAGTTTCTTAACACATTTATAGATGATCAAATTACCTAAAGATGCTCACATACAACACAGTACAAAAATGGAGGTCTGAATGGGGATGGAGTGTGTTATAAGTGGTCTGAATGCAGATGGTGTGTGTTATAAGTGGTCTGACTCTAGATGGTGTGTGTTATAAGTGGTCTGACTCTAGATGGTGTGTGTTATAAGTGGTCTGACTCTAGATGGTGTGTGTTATAAGTGGTCTGACTCTAGATGGTGTGTGTTATAAGTGGTCTGACTCCAGATGGTGTGTGTTATAAGTGGTCTGACTCCAGATGGAGTTTGCTATAAGAATACTTTATGTATTATTTAATGGTCGAGAGGGAGACATAAAGTAATATATTGTAACAACAAGAGGACCGTGAGGTCCCGAGTGTTTTTATAATATATTACACAATGTCTTAAGCTCGAGACCTTTAAACAACTTAAAATACAGACACTCTGCATGTACGTTTACAGTGAAATACGCCACACGATTCTAATATTTTTACAAGATACGATGGGCAAGTTGCCTATACGATTATTTAAAATAATGGTATGCGAACATCAAAGGGTGACGTGACATCTGTATTTTAAAAATTGTTACCCTATTGCTGTGTATATATAGACTACTCTTTATTTTCATAGGTAGAGTGGTCTAAAGCCAAGCTTATGTCAACCTTTCTATCATTCTCATACTTCCTATCCTCCGGTGCAAACCCTGGATTGGGGGGGAGAACCCTAGATCCTTCGCTGTGGACCGTCAAGTGAAGGTACATTGGCGTCACCAGAAGCCCTTGCACACTCACCCACCCCATCCCAACCTTTTTTGGCTAGCTACAGGCTTATAATGATGACATATTCAAAAAATGTCCGCAAATTAAATATTGTAAGCCACGAATAGATTGCATAAAATAAGAATAATATTTTAAATATCATGTAATGCATACAGATTTGTATTTTTATTACCGATATCATTTATTGGATATTTCCCCAAATTAAATCATAATCCACTAATTCCATAATAACAAAATTTAATGCTTCCATTAAAGTATTTATCATTAAATTGTAGTCAATCATTCATCATATTATATTCCTGTGATAAAATTTTATTCAATCAATTCATACATTCAGAGTTGTTATTGTTTTAGTCCAACCTCCATGGGTTTTCTCTGGGTCCTCCTGTCCACCCCCAACCCACTGCTAAAGACTTCTACGCGCAAGCGAATTATTGAAATTAAATTAAACCATATGTTAGTCCAAAATGACCTAGTTTTTGTCGAGTGGACGTTAAACCCCATTTCTCTCTCTCTATTGTGTAAGTTATAGATTGGGGTCAAAGGGAGATAACTGCAATTTGTAATTTACAGATCACATGACCAAACCTTTCAAATTGTCATAACATAACAAGTTTGGATTTTACTTTAAATGATAATAGAGCAATCGAAAGTATTTTGATTGACTCATCATGTAGGTCATTGTAGAAGATAAAGAGGTGGAACTAAAAAAGGAATATCTGTAACAACTTTTCCCAGGGTTGTCACAGTCAACTTGGGGCTGCTCAGTGCTGTGTTGTGGTTTATTTACAGGGTTGCCAGAGTTTTATTGATTTTTATATAGATTGTTTTTCTTCAATTTCAATGGAGATACTTCGTAGATGTTAATGCAACATCTTTTACTATTAATAGAAGGTACATAACATTAGTTATAGATACTTTGTTGTTGTTAATACGACATTTTATTCCTGTTCATTTTAATATCCAACAAGTACAAGGTAGCTGTTGATTTTGATATCGAATCAGAGTTATAAAAATGGGTTGTCAAATGAATGTTGTCCTGATTCTAACCTTCGGTCTAGCTCTGTGTGTTCATTGTGTAAGATACGAGCCGACCTGGAAATCTCTCGACAGTCGGCCATTACCAAAATGGTACGATCAAAGTAAAATAGGTATTTTCATACATTGGGGAGTTTTCTCCGTTCCAAGTTTCGGATCGGAATGGTTTTGGTATTACTGGAAAGGATCCAAAATCCCAAGTTTCCAGATTTTTATGGAAGAGAATTATCCTCCTGGATTCACTTATGCAGATTTTGCTTCCCAGTTCCATGCAGAATTTTATAATCCCAAGAAATGGGTGGACATCTTTAAAGCTAGTGGTGCCAGGTTAGTATACAATATTCAATTCAATGTAATTATTCCCTTGCTTAAATTCAGTGATTACTAAGTGTGTCGCGTAGTTTCGAACGGGCACACTAAGAAAATATCTAACTAAAGAAACCAGCTAAATTCATAGCTGTGTTTTCTTTATTTCTGTGTCTATGGTTGTATGCAATCTATGACTTGCCATGTTTTGATTTTGCAAAATTCAAATATTTTTCATATACATTTAGCTATGTGTGCTGCTGCTTCTTTCATGTGTTCAAAGGTGTGCCGTTGGCATAAAAAGGTTTAGAACCACTGCTTTAATATAATAATTGCCCTGCTTTAAAGCCCCAATAACACTCTTGTGGTAACTGAATAATTTGTCCCAATCTTTATTCTGGTCAACAAATTGTACTATTTTACAATATTCCAATTAATAAACGATACAAATTTCATCCTAACCCACCTAATTTTTAAAAATTGGAAAAATTCAACTACATGCCGTAACATGGTTTTAAAGCCTTACGTAAGCACTTTCTAATGCAACTTGAATTTAAACATATTTTCGAACCCTCTGGACAAGTAAAATAGGTTGTAATGGTTAATTTACACAACAGGTAGGACACTTAAATATCTAGTAGTAAGAATAAGGCTAAAAAAAAAATTCTGGACCTGTCAAGCCAGCAAGAGTGTTATTGTCCCTTTAACACCTACTATAAATACTGTGATGTTTATTACCACTTCAAGAATTTTCTCTTTGACAATTGTATATAGAACTGCAATTAGAGTTTTCTTTGAAAGGCCTTTGATAAAGTAATACAATCGCCGTCTGGTTTATTATAACACACAAAAAGACTGGATATTTTAGCCTATTGACATGTGAGTCATGCATGAATGAACATGCTCAAAGATCAGTCCAAACACAATTATAACTGTCACAAAGCGAATGATTTCTTAAAGGGGCATTATGGGAGATCACATGTAGATAAAGAGCCGACAGTTTTCCCTGTACATGTAATAGTTGTTTTTTATTAGCAATATTTTATTCAGACTTGTATCTGAATAGGGATCAGGGGCCGCGGAGCCGGGGGGGGGGGGGGGGATGCTAAGGGGGCTTTAGCCCTGGCAATAATTTTTAATAGTGAAAGATAAAATGTTGCCAAAAGCGAAAAAAAGCAAAAAAAAAAAGTTTAGGGGGGGGTATGGGTGTGGTGCTTAGTGGGAGCGGCCACATTGCGCGAGTTATTGTCAGTAGCCCCCCCCCCCTATTAGGCCCCTGATAGGGATTGGGGAACAGGAATAGTCGATATTAAACCCCTCTCCCTATAATAGTTGATTGATATATAGCGAAAATGTCAGTCAAATTGCCCCATCCTGAACCGAGATAAAAAGGGCAATATCTCGGTTCAGGGAGGGGCAAATTAACTGACATTTTAAACACTTTGACCTACCAGTAATGGAAACCTAATCACACTAACTCTATTTTCCAAGTTGATACAAGAGAGAAAAAGGGGTTTAACGGCCACTCAACACAAACTAGGTCATTTCAGCACTAAGCTAGGATATTTTGATTTTATTTCAATAGTTCGCTTTCGTGTAGGGGTCTTTAACAGTGACAGGAAACCGAAGAACCCAGAAAAAACCAACGAGGTTGGACAGGCGACCCTACTCCTCGTCACGTACAAGCGGCCTCTCTATTACCACGGCTATCCGACCAGCTTGTATTAAAGATGGTCGTCGGGTTTCTTCCAACTACTAAAGACCATATATTAGTCCCGAAATGACCTAGTCTGTGTGTGTTCAGTTGACGTTAAACTGCATTTCTCTCTCTACATATATTACCAAAAAAATAAATTTTGATTGTGCTTGTATTAAAGCTGGTTGTCCGGTTTCCAACTACTAAAGACCACATATTAGTCCCGAAATGACCTAGTCTGTGTGTGTTCAGTTGACGTTAAACTGCATTTCTCTCTCTACATATATTACCAAAAAAATAAATTTTGATTGTGCTTGTATTAAAGCTGGTTGTCCGGTTTCCAACTACTAAAGACCACATATTAGTCCCGAAATGACCTAGTCTGTGTGTGTTCAGTTGACATTAAACTGCATTTCTCTCTCTACGTATATTACCAAAAAAATAAATTTTGATTGTGTTTGTATTAAAGTTGGTCCTCTGGTTTCCTCCTACTGCTAAAGGCAAGAATATCCAACTCTGTGTTAATAAGATACATTAGTTAAACATGCATTATTCAAGAACTAAATCTGCCTAGTGCAGGTCTTTATTTGGGCATGAAATGTTTTCTAAAGTATTAATTAGACATTAATTAACTGATCCAGGCCTTAATCAACTTTGGATGGCATCAGATTGCTCCGATATTAAAAAGATTAAAACGTTTCAGTGATAAATCAAATATGGCGCGCCAAGGCGCTTCGAGTCTTAGCTTTGATCAACCAGGACCGTGGTTGAAATTATTGTACAGGCCGGCCAAATCTTCAAATGCCATTATCTTCGCTTGCAATAGAGTAATTTGAATGTAATTTTCAAATTATTCATTTTACATCATCTACTTTCGAACTAGTATAGCAAGAATGGCTAGTTCCTATCTATATCTTGAATAATGTAACTTTAAGATATAGATAAGAATTAGCCATTCTTGCAATAATAATTTGAAAGTAAATGATTTAAAATGAATAATTTAAATCAAATTATCGCTGAAATGTTTTAATCTGTTTAATATTGGAGAAATCTGATGCCATCCAGAGTTGATTAAGGACTGGATCAGTTAATTAATGTCTAATTAATACTTAAGAAAACATTTCAGGCGCAAAGAAAGGCCTGCTATAGGCAGATTTAGTTCTTAACTAATGTATCTTTAATATACAATGTACTTTCGTTCTAATTACATATTTAAAACATATATATTTCCTCCTACTGCTAAAGGCCCCTGCACGTTAGCGAATAATTGAAATAAAATTGAACCATATGTTAGTCCCGAAATGGCCTAGTTTATGTCGAGTGGTCGTTAAATAATCCTGTTAAATAAATTTATTCCAGATATATCGTCCAGGTTACTAAACATCATGAAGGTTTTACGAGTTGGCCATCAAATCATTCCTTTAACTGGAACGCCATGGCTGTCGGACCAAAAAGAGATCTTGTTGGTTTGTATTCTTATATCTACAATCCCGATATCGGCAGAGAAAGCTTCTCAGGATTGTACGGCATGGTTCCCAGGTCGGGGGTGCAGGACATAGGGCCTGACAAAGACAAGGCCTATATGTTTTCAAGGCCTATAGCCTTTCTCACACACACTGTGGCCTTAGGCCTCAAGATTGGGATGGGCAGCTCCGGCTAAGGTGTATGATATTTTTGAGCAATCTGTTTAAAATACAGATCTTAATTTCTTTTCGTGTGTTACACTTTCAATGGCCTCTACTGCATGAAGAACTGACCAGTTGTTTTGGGAGGTCATGTCAGGGGTCATATGTTAATAACAGACTTTCAGTTTCCTCAAGTTGAGATGGTGTTGGAGTTGGAGGAGTCTCTGAAGTGGAATAACCTAGGGCTTTTTATACGCCCACATTTTCATGTGGACGTATTATGTCGTCGCCCCTGTCCGTCCGTCCGGACGTCCGTCCGGACGTCCGTCCACAATTGTTTGTGGACTCTCTACAGGTCACAATTCTTGTCCGATTTTGACGAAACTTAAAATATAGGTTTATCCCCAAAATATCTCGGCTGCTTTCGATATTGGCATGTATCGGATCAAAACTTCATTGATTATGGCCCCTGATTGTACGAAAAATCACGTTTTTAGCTTGTGGACCCTATAGAGGTCACAATTTTGAACCGATTTTAATGAAACTTTATATGCATGTTTATAACCCAAAGATCTTGGTTCCTTTCGATATTTGCACCTATCGGAACGTAAATACCTGAATTATGGCCCCTGATTGTCTGAAAATTCACCTATTTTAGCTCGTGGTACCTCTGGAGGTTACAATTATTATCCGATTTGAAAAACCGTTCGATTATATCACCGTTACACCCTAAGGAAGGTTGAGTTCAAATTTCGGAAAAATCGGACCAAAATTACCATACAAAATGGCCGCCGTTCGTACGCAAATACTGTTAAAAAATGGTATATCAAGGTTGTGGACCCTGTAGATATCACAATTTTAATTCGATTTTGATGAAACTTTAAATGCATGGTTATAACCCAAAGATCTTGGTTCCTTTCGATATTTGCGCATATCGGATCGTAACTTCCTGAATTATGGCCCCTGATTATACGCAAAATCGTCTTGGTTTAGCCTGTGGTCCCTCTGGAGGCTACATTAATTATCCGATTTAAAAAATCGTTTGATTATATCACCGTTACACCCTAAGGAAGGTTGAGTTTGAATTTCAGAAAAATGGGACCAAAATTGCCATACTAAATGGCCGCCATTCGTACGCAAATACTGTTATAAAATGGTATATCAAGGTTGTGGATCCTGTAGAGGTCAAAATTTTAATTCGATTTTGATGAAACTTAAAATGCATGGTTATAACCCAAAGATCTTGGTTCCTTTCAATATTTGCGCATATCAGATCGTAACTTCCTGAATTATGGCCCCTGATTATACGCAAAATCGTCTTGGTTTAGCTTGTGGTCCCTCTGGAGGTTACAATAATTAACCGATTTAAAAAATCGTTTGATAATATCATCGTTACACCCTAAGGAAGGTTGAGTTCAAATTTCGGAAAAATCGGACCAAAATTACCATACAAAATGGCCGCCGTTCGTACGCAAATACTGTTAAAAAATGGTATATCAAGGTTGTGGACCCTGTAGAGATCACAATTTTAATTCAATTTTGATGAAACTTGACATGCACGGTTATAACCCAAAGATCTTGGTTCCTTTTGATATTTGCGCATATCTGATCGTAACTTCCTGAATTATGGCCCCTGATTATACGCAAAATCGTCTTTGTTTAGCTTGTGGTCCCTCTGGAGGTCACAATTATTATCTGATTTAAAAAATCGTTTGATTATATCACCGTTACACCCTAAGGAAGGTTGAGCTTGAATTTCGGGAAAATTCGGAACAAAATTGCCATACAAAATGGCTGCCGTTCGTACGCAAATACTGTTTAAAAATGGTATATCAAGGTTGTGGATCCTGTAGAGGTCACAATTTTAATTCGATTTTGATGAAACTTAAAATGCATGGTTATAACCTAAAGATCTTGGTTCCTTTCAATATTTGTGCATATCGGATCGTAACTTCCTGAATTATGGCCCCTGATTATACGCAAAATCGTCTTGGTTTAGCTTGTGGTCCCTCTGGAGGTTACAATAATTAACCGATTTAAAAAATCCTTTGATTATATCACCGTTACACCCTAAGGAAGGTTGAGTTCAAATTTCGGAAAAATCGGACCAAAATTACCATACAAAATAGCCGCCGTTCGTACGCGAATACGTTAAAAAATGGTATATCAAGGTTGTGGACCCAGTATAGGTCACAATTTTAATTCGATTTTGATGAAACTTGAAATGCATGTTTATAACCTAAAGATCTTGATTCTTTTCGATATTTGCGCATATCAAATTGTAATTTAATGAATTATAGCCTTTGATTGTAGGAAAAATCACTTTCGATTTTGCTTGTTCTCTAACCATCTCTCGAAAATGTGGGCGTATCCTGCCTGGCAGTGCCAGCTTACTATCTTTTTTATCTAAATTCTGCAATATTTATAGCATTCATATTCAGTTGATTTGAATTTTTATACGCTCACATGGAAATGTGGTCGTATATTGCCGTCGCCCCCGTCTGTCCGTCATCCACAATTTACAGACTACATTTATGTTCTTATTGTTTTGAGATGAGATGAAGAATCCTATTTGATTTCAATAATTTCCGTTAATTTCTTCTTGAGTTATGGCCCTTCTTTAATTTTGTTGCACCTTGGGAACACTAACAACAAAAGTTATCATTGTTCTGTATCAAGTTTTCATGCATCGTATAATTTAGTAAAACAAAAAAGCCTATGGAATTACAGCAATTTCCATTGACCTTTTGAACAAGTTAGCTCTTGTGGCTGAATGTTTTGTTGCCTGGCAATCTATTTTATTTATTCTAGGTGAATTAGCTGATGCTGTACTTAGTAATTCTGATCTACATTACAGTGTTTTGTTGCCTGGCAATCTATTTTATTTATTCTAGGTGAATTAGCTGATGCTGTACGTAGTAATTCTGATCTACATTACGGTGTTTATCATTCATTATTTGAATGGTTTAATCCCCTCTATAATATGGATAAAGCTGCTAATTACACAACCAATGTCTACGAACAGGTAGGTATACATGCTCATGAGGGTAGTCCTTCTTTTTAACTATGGATGCAGCGGTATTGCAGCCCCTGGTGTCTAAGGCGCTAGCTTGCAAACTAGAAGTTCCTCCTTTTTAAACTATGAGGGAGTCCTGGTGCCTCTTTGTCTAACCCTGTGTGTTAGCCCATAAATTACCTAGTTTTTGTCAAGTGGACGTTACCTCCCATTTCTATTTTGAACTATGAGGGAACCCTGGTGCCTCTTTGTCTAAAACGCTGACTTGCAAACTAGAAGTTCCTTCTTTTTAAACTATGAGTGAGTCCTAGTTCCTCTGTGTCTAAGGCGCTGGCTTTCGAACTGGCATTCCTGTGTTTGATCCTGCTGTCGGCTTAGAAAAATCCTCAAGAGTTGCTGATGTCTAGACGATTGGATGGTACAATAAGAAAGCGAGGCCACATATAGACATTGGCTTGTAAGTAATAGAGCCTTTGACAAATGGAATTCAAAAAAAGAATAAGCCGTAATTCTGCTGTGTCAAAGCAAAATTCCCTCTTAGCACATTCAGATGTGTCATTAGACAAAGGTCCTGTGCAAAAGAACCCTTGACAACTTGACTTCAAAAGTAGAATAGGCTGTAGTGATGCTGTCAAGGCAAAATCTCCCTCGAAGCACGGTGAACCGTAAGTCCATCTTCATTGGTCCAGTCGGGGGGTCGGATTGCCGAATGGTTAGCGTGTGCAGTGCACGTTGTATCATAAAGCCTGTCATTGAATCAACTGGCGTGGTTTCAAACCCTGGTTGTACGTGACAGAGAAAAGGGTTGCCTATGGGTCCTCCAACTGCTAAAGACCCCTACGTGCAAGCAAATTATTGAAATAAAATTAAACCATATTATGCTAATTTCGAAATGACCTAGTTTGTGTGGAGCAGACATTAAACCCCATCTCTCTGTCTCTCTCTCTCATTGGTCGATTCAGAAGAGTAGGACATTAAATTAATTTCATTTTGGTGTTTGTAGACGAAATCGTCCCCAGAATTATATGAACTGGTAAAGCGATATAAACCAGATATTGTTTGGTCAGATGGACCAATGGGGGCTGATTCAAATTATTGGAAGTCAAAGGAATTTCTTTCATGGCTCTACAATGACAGGTTGGTATCATTATAACCCTTGGAGCCACAGAGCCAGATAATGACAGCTTAGCAACCCCGGCTAAAATCTATTTAGATTGATTATTTAGGAGATAAACACTTCCTGACACATATTTATCGGGGGTTTATTGTCCATTTAATTAACCATGCTTGAATAATTACAAAAAGAGAAGCTATAAGTTGTTCTAATGTATAATTCAAGCATGGTTAAATGGACAATAAACCCCCGATAAATACGTAACAGGAACGTGTTTATCATTATTGTAGCACAAATATTTGGAAATTTTCTTCTGAACTATTTAGGAAACGTTTTTACAACCATTTTAAAAAATCGTTATGAAAGAAAATGTTATTAGGATATTGACAAAAAAGAATTTTTTTAATGTTTGAACTAGTTTGCAGAACGGTAAAAAGTCTTACTTTGGCATTTAACACTAAATTTATGTACTTAAGTTTTCATGCTCTTTATGTTCATTGTTATAATATTTGGATTTTGGGTTATTGAATGGATTAACCGATGCGCGTTTGATCATAAGCTCTGTTATTGAATTAAGTGGCATGGTAAGTAAGGTCGCCTGTCCAACGTCATGGGTTTTTCACCGAGTCCTTTGTTTGATATGATATTTGGATGTCTGGTGGTCGATTGGATTAACCAGTGCATGTTGGATCATAAGTTCTGTTACTGAATAAAGTGGCATGGTTTCGATTACCCTTGTATGTGACAAGGAGTAGGGTCGCCTGTCCAATCTTGTGGGTTTTCTCCGAGTCCACCAATTTCCTCCCACTGCTAAAAGACCCATACATGCAAGCGAATTGTTAAATTATAATTAAACTATAGGTCAGTCCAGAAATGTCATGGAGATGTCAAGGAGATGTCAAGCCCCATTTTTATCTCTCTCATTGATATTCTATTTTTGTTTTCCAGTCCAGTAAAAGATCGAGTTATTGTCAATGATACACGGAGCTCAGAAATTGTCTTTGATATGTCCTCACTTTCTTACTGGTTAAAAAAAGTCAGCCAAATACCAATTTAATGTTACCAGCGAAAAATGTGTGCGGAAACATGTACATGGAAAACTGGCCTTAATTTAAAATTCTACTTTCATTTTTCAGTCAGGCGTTTGGATGGCCTTGTGGTCTAGAGTGCCGCACTTCGACCTCTAGCTGGCCGGCCACCTCTGGCTTCAGCTGTGGTTTTGAGCCCTGGTGCAAGCGTACATGTATGTGGCATGGAGATAGGGGCGCCTTTTCAACCTTGTGGGTTTCCTCCCGGGTACTCCGGTTTCCTCCCACTGCTAATGACCCCTACGCACAAGCGAAATATTGAAATAAAATTAAACCATATGTTAGTCCCGAAATGACCTAGATGTGTTGAGTGGACGTTAATCCCCATTTCTCTCTCTCTCTCTCTCTAATTTTTCAGTCCAGTAAAAGATCGTGTTGTTGTTAATGATAGATGGGGCTCAGAAACTGGATGTAAACATGGTGGATATTATACCTGTAGTGATCGCTATAATCCAGGTAAGAAGATATAATTTATAGAAGATTCGAGTGGACATTAAACCTCATTTCCCTCTCTCTATCATTTCTAGAAGATTCAAACCAGATCATCACTTATACTTATTAAAGGGACAATACCACTCTTGCTGGCTTGACAGGTCGAGAAATAGATGTTTAAGTGTCCTAACTGTTGTGTAAATTATCCATTACAACCCATCTTACTTGTCCAGAGGGTTCGAAAATATGTTTAAATCCAAGTTGCATTTGAAAGTGCTTATGTAAAGCTTTTCAAACCATGTTGTTACCATGTAGTTGAATTTTTCAAATTTTTTAAATTAGGAGTGTATCAACAATTAATTGGAATATTGTAAAATAGTACAATTTGTTGACCAGAAAAAAGATTGGGACATATTATTCAGTTACAACAAGACATTGGGGCTTTAAAGAAGATTCAAACCAGATTATCACTTTTAATTATTAAAGACTTAAGGCAACCAAGTCCTTGTGATGATCATTTTTATTACTCTTTTGTGATTTTTATTATTTATGATCAGTATTTTACTCTTTTATGATTATTATGATCGCTATAATTCAGGTAATATAATATCATTTATAGAAGATTCGAACCAGACAGCTCCCACTTCAAAAAATGAATATATTGGGAAATATTCAGTCAAATTACTTTATTCTTACTAAAGTTATGAATGTTTAAAATTTTGATAAGAATAACCTAATGTCAAGTTTTATTGCTACCGTTTTTACAATAGTAAACAAAGTCATGAATATACATTTTTAAATTAAATAGCGATCGTTTCTCAATCACAACCATATGATGACTAGCTAGAGAGTTAATTATAGATTTTGTCGAGTGAACAAATCTCTATATAATAGTTCAGATACCATTTGAAGCCAAAAGAGAGAGAGAGATGTGGGGTTTAACGTCCACTTGACACAAACTAGGGCATTTCGGGACTAACATATGGTTTAATTTTATTTCAATAATTTGCTCGTGTGTAGGGGTATTTAGCAGTGGGAGGAAACCAGAGGACCCGGAGAAAACCCACTAGGTTGGAGAAGCCAAAAGAAAGACCTGCAATAGACCGAATTAGCTCTTCTAACATAATGTATCTTTAACTCATTGTGATAAATATTATTTTAGGAACACTTCAGAAGAAAAAATGGGAGAACTGCATGACTCTAGATTTACATTCTTGGGGTTATCGAAGAAGGATGCAAATGAACGACATCATAACGATTGAAGCTCTGATTGCTACCTTAGTTGAAACAATCAGGTCAGACATTTTAATATATCTCATGAAAGTAAAAGTAGGGTAGGATCGTCCACTTTATATCACAAGGTCTGGTATTGAATCAAGTGACGTTGGTTTCGAAAACATAACAATTTGAAGCTAAAGACTTTTGAGAAGAAGAAATAACAAGTTGATTGAGAGAGCAAACATTTAACAATTTAGCTCTTAAAGGTTTGTGAAAAAAATCCTATTGAATTTCAGCAATCTCTGCAGAGGCGGATCCAGGGGGAGGGCCCTAGGTGCCCGCCCCCCCCCCCCCTAAATCCCTAAATAACAGTTTAAAAAAAAGATATGCGCCACAAATCACCACTGACACCCCTATTTTTTCGAAAAAATTAATCAGGGGCCCCCCCCTAACTGGATTCCCTGGATCCGCCTCTGAATCTCTGTTAATAAATTCTCTAGAGTTATGGCCCTTGTTTCACTTTATTGAACCATGTGAACTCGCTTACAACTAGAGTAATCATTCGATCTGTATAAAATTGATTTTGATTAATTAAATGAAGAATTAAGCAACTTCTGATAATTACATCTAGAGTTATGGCCCTTGTTTCACTTTGTTGAACTGCTTATGTAAACGTCCAGTCTGTAGTAAATTACATGCATTATTGAGATTAGTAAAATGAAGACACCTATTGAATTTAAGCAATTTGTTAATAACTTCTTTAGTTCTTGCCTTTTTTTTACTTTGTTATACCTTGCAAACATTCGATCAGTATCAAATTGACTGCTCTGACGATTAAGCTGCTGTAGTAGGGGTATGCTTCATTGCCTGGCAACCTATGTTATAATTTCAGCTGTGGAGGTTATATTCTGATTAATGTTTCATTGCCTGGCAACCTATCTTATTTCAGTTGTGGAGGTAATATTCTAATTAATGTCGGACCAACTAGTTCAGGTATTATTGTTCCTGTATTTGAAGAAAGATTGGGACAGATGGGACAATGGCTGACAGTAAATGGAGAGGCTATTTATTCATCTAATCCCTGGTCTTATCAAAATGATACATTGACACCGAAAGTATGGTAAGTATCTTTGAATATAACAGACTATTGGTTTCAGACTGTTGAGATCCATTGCTGGGCGGTCTCTCTCTCTTTCTCTCTCTGCGTCCCTTGCTGGGGGGTCTCTCTCTCCCCCTCTCTGTCTCTCTCTCTCTGTCCCTTGCTGGGTAGTCTCTCTCTCTCTCTCTCTCTCTCTCTCTCATTGTGCCTTGCTGGGTGGTCTAGTGGTTTGAGGTTTGCACATGGAATCATAAGGTTGATTCCTTGCATGAACCTGACGCCTAGATTGTGTCAACTGGACAATGTAGACCCTATTTTTCTCTCTGTGTGTCCCTAGCTGTGGCCCAGGTATTTGAGTGGTGGACCAATGACCTCTGAACTAGGTATCTGTCCCTCTATTGACAAAGATAGTTCAGCAAGGGATGCATTGGATAGGACCAAAAAAACTGTGGACCTGAGTACACTTTGGCTCTGGGTGTATGTGACAAGGAGTAGGGTCCAGCCTTGTGGGTTTTCTCTAGGGTCCTTCGGTGTCCTCCCACTGCTAAAGACCCCTATACACAATTGAAATTTTTGAAATAAAATTGAACAATACGTTAGTGCCGAAAGAACCTAGTTTGTGTTGAATGAAAGTTAAACCTCATTTCTCCCTCTCTTTCTAAAAACGAAGAGTACCGTACTTGAATGCTCCTCTCAAAGCCTTAGCCCGTCTCCATTAGCCCAGTAGGAGCAGAACAGTTAAACCCCATTTCATTTCAAAGTGTTTTGCTCCTCCAAATTGTTAAACGTTTGCTCTTGTCATAAACCTTTAGAACGTGTTCTCTCTTTCAGGTATACATCACAGAACACCAGTCAGGGTCTGTCTAAGAAAATAGTCTACGCATTGGTGCTGCAATGGCCGAAAGATAACATATTGGTGTTGAAATCACCAATTGCTAGTGAAAATACTACTGTGTCCTTGGTTGGGTATCCTGGAACATTCCATTTCAATCGTCTAGGAAACCAAGGTATTTCCATAGAGATACCAGTCATCAGTTTTAATCAGATGCCTTGCTCTTGGGCCTGGACTTTCAAGTTGACTAATATTGTTAATTAAAATTGTTGATTAATATTGTTAATTAATAGTTAATTTTATTAATCAATAGTTAATTTTATTAATTAATAGTTAATTTTATTAATTAATAGTTAATTTTTTATTAATTAATAGTTAATTTTTTATTAATAAATAGTTATTTTTTTATTAATAAATAGTTAATTTTATTTATTAATAGTTAATTTTATTAATTAATAGTTAATTGTATTAATTAATATTTAATATTGTTAATTTTATTAATTAATAGTTAATTTTATTTATTAATAGTTAATTTTATTAATTAATAGTTAATTGTATTAATTAATATTTAATATTGTTAATTTTATTAATTAATAGTTAATTTTTTATTAATAAATAGTTAATTTTATTAATTAATAGTTAATTTTATTAATTAATAGTTAATTTTATTAATTAATAGTTAATTTTATTAATTAATAGTTAATTTTATTAATTAATAGTTAATTTTATTAATTAATAGTTAACTTTATTAATTAATAGTTAACTTTATTAATTAATAGTTAATTTTATTAATTAATAGTTAATTTTATTAATTAATAGTTAATATTGTTAATTTTATTAATTAATAGGTAATTAACGTACTGTGAATCTGCTATAATGCTCTTGGACTTTCAAGTGAATTTTGCCTCTAGGTCTACCGTTTTTTAGGACTTTAAATATTGTCTAATGGTTTGTATTGTTCGTACTTGGTTTTATTTTATATGTAATAATGCTCTTGGGTTTGGACTTTAAAGTTAACGAAAATAGTTAGCCAATGTAATGTGAATCAGCACTATTGTTCAGGGGCCGGTTGCTCAAAGCTCCGTTATCTTTTAACGATCCGTTAACTTTAACGGAGGGAAAGATTGTTGCTTGAAATAAAGGCCCCGAACATTCTGTGGTGCAAATTTTTGCTACAGACTTATGCTAATATTTCTAAAGGAAAAAATAAAGTATTCTATAATGTTTTCTGTAGTAAATTTAACGCAAACAACACGTTACCAAGATATGTCCGCTAGAGTTTAATGGATAGTTAAAATAACTTAGTTTTGGGCAACCAACCCAAGGGGTGTAGCTGGGGTCTAAATTAGGGAGAGTAGCCTAACTATATTTTTATTTTGTATACATTTTTTATATTCCGAGAATAATTGCCTTTCTTATTGTGAAAAATAAAAAGCAGATCATTTGATGTTTTTTAGGACTTCGAATTTTGTCTAATGGTTTGAATTGTTCGTACTTGGTTTTATTTTATATGTAATAAAACAGAGTGTAGCTGGGGTCTAAGATAGGGAGAGTAGCCTAACTATATTTTTTATTTTGTATATATTTATTACATTCCATGAATAATTGCCTTTCTCATTGTGAAAATTAAAAAGAAGATCATTTGAAACATCTTATTAGTGTTCTTGCTATCAGAAAGTTACATCAGAATATTGAATATAACAAATCCCTAAAATATCACTGGTGCATTAGTCACACCGAATGGCTCTATATATGTCTTAAGTATTCATCCGGATACAATGTAACGAGGGTTCAATCCCAGCTCAGGGCAAGAACTTTATCGTTGTAAGTGAGAGGGATATTCTGTCTCCCGTCCGATCAGGCAGGTTTCCCCCGAGTTCTTCGGTTTCTTCCTGCAGTATTGATCGAAATCATTCGCACGATCTGTGCCAAGGGCCAAATTGGAAAAAGGGCTCAGGCCTAATTTGCTACCCTTGTAAAATGACGCAATTATTATTATAATTATTATTGCAATAGAACTATTTTTGTGTGGCCAGGTAAACATACCCTTGCCTAGGATGTCCTGGTTTAAAAATATGACACAGCCTGATATCAAGAGGAACAATCAGGGTTTAGTTGGCGCTGCAGGCTGACAAAGACAATGGGTCTGGTAGTTTGGAAGTTATTAAGGATTTCTTGAGGGGCGGGGGGGGGGGTGGAACTGGGAGACATTTGAGAAAAATCCATGTATCAAAGGTGATGTATTGAACTTTTGTAGGTGACACAATAATTCAGTGGGGAGAGGACACCCAAACATGAAACAGCTTTTTTTAACGTCCGCTTCCACCTAAGTGATATATCGCAGAGACAATTTTAGTTGGGGTTAAGGATATGTACAAGAATTGTCAATATGCTTAAAGGGAGATAATTACAAGTAAATTTTCCAATTTATCAAGAGAGAACTTGTTTTCATGGTTGTAATAATTAGTTGTGCAATGGATTTTATTGAACGGGAGTTGATAACAAACACACAGTTAAGTTTATAATAACCAAAGTTAAGTAGTTGGTTCATAATCGAAGAAATACGTTTATTGTTTACCATGGTTCAGACAGTAGTAACTGGATTAAAAAACTATAGCACACACTTATGGAAAAACAGCTAATTGTTTATGTATGCGAGGTTTCGAAGAGTGTTTTTCAAGCCCGATAACGTTAAGAGAATAATCTTCGAAACTTCACCTAAATAAAAATACTAGCTGTTTTTCCATAATTATGTGGTATATTTTAGTGGCTGCTGAGCGCCATGGAAAGCGCACCCCTTTTTTTTCCAAATATTTTATTAATAGGTCGATTTTATCTATAATATTATGCAATACTATAAACTATTGTTTCACACAATGCTCCCAAACGCAAAAAATATCGGCCCGTGTGCACAAGAAAAAATTGGTCGAGATGCACATGGAAAACCCAATATTCACGTGCAGTATTGTGTGTGAGCCCTTTAAAGCATGTTTTCAACTTAATGTGCAGTACATGAACTGTGAAACGTGTGACAAAGTAATACATACATAGAACTTTTCTAGATTTTACATTATATTATATTGGACATTTTCAACTATAAACAACTTCTGCTAATGTGTTCAATATGTTATTTACGGGCAACACACAAATGACCTCTCTTAGTTTTGACAATACGCACGATCTCATTAAATATCTTAATTATCCATATGTTATTTATAATCTACACATGTTCTATGTGTTGAACACTCAGCAGAACTTCGCGACTTAAAATGGAAATACGAGGTGTGGTTATAGAAACTATAATCTCAATTCCAAATAAGTTAATCTGTCATGTATCATTATTTTCAATTACTGTATGCTTTATAAAGCCAGAATTAACTGACAGTAAGTCAGACTTGAATAGAGCTCCGTCCGACCTATGTCTATTCTATGTTCTCAATAAAGATCTACCAACTATGCTGACAGTCTGTTATCTGTAGTGTAACAGATAATAGAAATGATGCCGTGCACCAGTGAACCTGACACAGCGTGAACCAGTTCCAGTAATGGCGGCCGCACCTGTAAACTTGGATTTGAATCGCCATAACAGCGGGACGTTGTTCCAGATGATCATGGACCACTGATTGAAGACAGAAGATGGTATCTATAACTTCTGAATGGGATCCCGGAGGAAAACCTTTGAAAAAGACGAAGTTTCCGGACGTTTTCTAAGGTAGGTACATTATTTCCTAATAATTTGACCATGGAAAGCCAAACAGACCACGGGATAATTTTAATCAATTTTAAGGTTAGGGATATGCTAAATATAAGGGTTTAAAAGAACGTCAAACTAGTAAAATAATTAAGTTAGGGGATAAGTTAAGGAAAAAGTTAAGTTTTAAAACAAATGGACGATCGCAAGGTAATCATAATATAATAGCAATGAAGAGGCGTGTGTCACACGTTAGATGTGGGGTTTTGGGCGATTTCCACATCTAGTCAGTGTCACAAAAAACTGCAAAATGCTATCAAAGTAGTAGATGTAATACGTTGTTCAGTAATTGAACGTTAGGTTTAGACTAATTGTCTATATAAGGGTAGGAATAAATACGAATCGTACAATTGAAAAGGTAAAACTAAGCTAAAAGAAATAAATTATGTCTCCGAACTATAAATCTAGATTGTAATAATGTAATGTTGTCTTGTGTCTAAGTAATGTATATGTGTTTAAATGGGTATTTTTCCGGTATGGATCTGTGTAAAATTTATGTTTATGGGTAAAGGAATATGCCCAAGGGAAATTTGAACCTGACTGGCCCTTTGTAAATTCGCGAGTAGCGTGTGGGTCGGTATTAGGATTTAAATAATGGTTTAAAGTGAATCAGGGTGCATTGCAATATATAGCGAATAGCTTATGCAATATAACTGTTTCTGGATTATTCGTGTAGTTTTGTTTTGTTTGAAAAGTATAAATTTGTGTTAAAAACGTGAAAATATACCGTGGTAAAATGGGTTATTTAAATTTAATTGTTTGGATGTGCGATGATATAGCATGACGAATAAATTTTGAATTTCCTCATATATCATGCGTAGCGTACGTATTGGGAATTTATTTGTAAATTGTTATTTGTTATAATTATGTGTTTATAGGGAATATAATACATTCAGGCCTTGAAATAAATACTGATCACATTTGTTTAAAGAAATTAATTAACAATAAGATTTAAAATGTTAATAGGGAGATCTATATGGAAATTTGCAAACGGGACGTGTCTGTCTTATCTGATCTCAGTGTGTTAATTAGCACACATGCTGCTACAAGCTTGTGTTATACACACAGGTTCGTTCGTATACGCCATGTTAAAAGGTATACCTTTCTTTCCTATGCCCTCTGTGTTAACTGTTGATGTATAGTGCAGTGGAATGTGATACGGTTAAGATAATTAATTGAAGATGATTTGTTAATTATGAGATAAAACTGTTCACTGTCAGTAAGTAAGGAGAATACTAATGAGGTTGGATCATCTTAATTACTGTAGGTGATGAGTACTAATTAATGCTAATAATTGTTATTAAGAGAACAAATTGAGTTGTATTTGTTAATAGTTTATTCAATTAAAAGTAACTCGAATTAAGGATTAATACAGGTGTATTTCTACTAAAGAAAATACAATTTTAATGTTAAGTAAACTTAAAGGAAAGCATATGATTAAGTTAGAAATAATCGTATCAAATTAATTTTAAAATAAATGTTATAAATTAAGGGTAATGTAATTGTAATAATTGGTCTAATTGGGTAAGTACACTGGTCATTTTAAAGGGATTTATTGTACCATATCTTAACGCGAAACAACAACGAACATCACATGGGAATTCCAGAATGAATCTGAAGGGAAGATTCTGATTGCAGCAGTGTTTACCATCATCCAATTAGCTGTGCAAGAATCAGAACTGTGAATAGTCCATCTAATTTGGAAGTGTTAAAAACAGTGAACATATTGACATTGACACAGTGTTTTTTTGTATTTTTTTAAATGTGTTTTATAGTATAACCACATAGTCATTTTTTATATCTTATTGTAGCATGTATATCCGTGTATTTATATTGTAGAATCTTAATTGCCACATTTAGAGCTTTACATATATATTGTATTGTATTTAATGTATGTTAGATAACAACGCTTAAAAGGATTGGTGTCGGCTGGGACCGAGGACGAGAATACGCTCCATGGAACAGATGATTCCACATCAACATTAAGACATCATCAAATGACATTAACTTTGTCATCATTTAGTCAAGAAGAATGGCAGAATTTAATGGTGTAGCGAGAGGTGTAGACCCAATAAATGGTATTGTTCTACATGAATTCTAGAACCACTGTTTCATTATATACTCAGTACTTTTTATATCGTGTTAGATGTCTTAATCGTGTGTGCTGTTTTATTCCGTGTGTAATATACTTTTATTAATGTGGTATCCTGAGTACTCTTTTTACATCGTGTTAGCTGTCGTATATCATATGTACTGTTATTATTTCCTGTGTACTGTTATTATATCATGTTTGCTGTATTATATCGCGTGTGCTCTTCCTAATTCGTGTGTAATGTAATTTTATTGTGTGAAACATCAATGTATACAGATGAAGACAATGTCCCACATGTGAGAATTGTGTTTGTTATGTCCTTTTGGTACATAACTCGTGGGTGATGAAGGAATGTGACAAAGTAATACATACATAGAACTTTTCTAGATTTTACATTATATTATATTGGACATTTTCAACTATAAACAACTTCTGCTAATGTGTTCAATATGTTATTTACGGGCAACACACAAATGACCTCTCTTAGTTTTGACAATACGCACGATCTCATTAAATATCTTAATTATCCATATGTTATTTATAATCTACACATGTTCTATGTGTTGAACACTCAGCAGAACTTCGCGACTTAAAATGGAAATACGAGGTGTGGTTATAGAAACTATAATCTCAATTCCAAATAAGTTAATCTGTCATGTATCATTATTTTCAATTACTGTATGCTTTATAAAGCCAGAATTAACTGACAGTAAGTCAGACTTGAATAGAGCTCCGTCCGACCTATGTCTATTCTATGTTCTCAATAAAGATCTACCAACTATGCTGACAGTCTGTTATCTGTAGTGTAACAAACGTCATTCTGTCGTAATTTGTTAATAGGACGTGTGAAGGAGTCGAGCTAGAGATGCCGAGACTTACTGAAAATCAACAGAATGAAGCCACGGGAATGTCTCGGGCTGGCATGTCTACACGTGCTATTGCCAGACACTTCAATTGGCATCAGTCCACTATTGTAAGGTTGTTGAAACGTGTTAGAGTTACTGGATCAACACGTGGCCGTCAACGTCCTGGTCCACAACGCGTTACAACCAAGGCTCAAGACCACGACATCCGGGTCACTCATCTGCGTGACAGATTCCGCTCAGCGACTCGAACAGGTGCAGCAGTCGTCGGGAGACAAGGACCAGTAAGTGCCAACACCGAAAGACGTCGTATAAGAGAAGTAGGGCGACCAAATGTTGGAGCTATTCGCAGGGATCATCACCGTCAGCGGCGTTTGATATCATGGCCTCAAGGACACCAGGCATATAGAAAAGTCGACTGGCAAAGTGTGCTCTTCAGTGATGAGAGTCGCTTACAAAATTACATCTTTATTACGCTGATGGCCGTCAACGTGTGAGGAGTCGTCTTGGGGAACGTCTTGCTACGTCTTCGAAACGAATCGATGGGGTGGGGGAAGTGTAATAGTGTGGGGAGGCTTCACATTTCATCACCGGACTGCCCTACACATTTGCAGGGGTCGCATTAATGCTGTAGCCTATTTAAGTCTGGCTGCTAACAACATCAATGGCGTTTTCTTGTACGAGTTAAATATGTTCCTTCAATACATTCACTATACATCTATTTAATTGAATATTTTACATTTCACCGATGGTTACTTGTAGGCCTATAGTTAAAAAAATTTGTTTTACTACAGTATGCTTACATTTGTATTGCTTGTACTATATGGCAGACCATGACTCATGCAGACATCACATAATGTTTTTCCTGATCATTTTCAATATTGAGTGAAGTCTGTTTTACTTCAGACCCGGGACTGTACAGCGCAGTGGACGCTTACGGCTAGCCCCCGGTTCCATTCACTCTTTTTTGAATTGTTTTTTTGTTTGTTTTGTTTGCTGTTTCGGAGTATGATGTCTTGTCGTTATATTTGTCCTTTATGTAAATCATATGTGGCGCAGTCCCCCTGCACTAACTATTAGACTGGTCAGCCATGGCACCGATATAACATGTCTGGGGTGAGATTAGACGCCGTCTGTATCGAAAACCACATATGCACACCATTGCTGCTTTAGAAGCTGCTCTTGTCCAAGAATGGAACAATTTGACCCAGGCCTTCTTTCAAACATTGGTTAATTCCATGCGACATCGCTGCATAGCCTACGCAAGAGCCCGTGGGGGTCACACGCGCTACTGACATCTGTGTCGTATTTTAAGTTTTGACCCCTCTGACTTTGTACCGTTGATTACAGATTAAACATCCATAAGTGTACAGAGGTGTTGTTATAAATGTGTTCCCATTTGAATATTGTTCACAATAAGAAGCAAAATAAATAAGATCTGTTATATGAAAAACTAAGTCATGCGTTTCCATGGCGCTCAGTATATGTATATATACGTAAGAAAAACAACATTCTATAATTTATCGTTTTCTTTTAACCATTGATCCAAGTAATACATTGTTTCGACCAGAATCAGTATAAGACTATATTAAAACAGAGTGGCATATTGTTACGCCAAGATTGAAAAAAATTTAGAACAAATTTCAAAATGGCCGCCAATCTCCCCAAAACAAGCTTTGAAAAAGAAGCCGTATTTTCATCGTTTTCAGAACTGAAGGCAGCAATTAAGAGATGGGAAGGGTTAGGGTTAGGACTATTTTTACGACTTTTCAGGTTTTAACTACGCCTATGAAGGGCTTTGAAAGCATCGTCGTACAAATAGCCTGGGGACTATTTTAACGACTTGACGTAACAATAGTCACTGCCTATGTCGTGTATTTTGTACACGGTGAACAGTCCATATGCTGATTACACTATTTTGCCATATTACACTATTTTGCCTATACCGTTTTTTAGGACTTCGAATTTTGTCTGATGGTTTGGATTGTTCGTACTTGGTTTTATTTTATTTTATTAAACATATTAACGGTGGTGGTGCGATTTACTCAAATATACTCGTACCACTATCCGATTCCGTGTTGTTTTGTTAAGGTATCGAAGGTCTCTACTACATGAAGATATGACCGGTAGTAGCGGAAGGTCGCGCCAGAGCCCGGAGATGATACGAGCGGCTTTTGACCCTATGATGTCAGAACTCGCCGTAACAGTCCCTCACTACATCAATTGTAGTTAAGACAAATAAAACAAAATTTGGAACAAAAAAAAAAACGAAACGAAATAGGATCTTTTTTTTAAAAAAAGATTGGTCGTAGCCCTTCTATTTGATTCTTCTGCCATTGTACATTGATAAATACGAATGGGCAATGGCGCGTTTTGCTTTGATGAATTTTATAATATATTAGAAATGTAACGGGGTTTAACGCCCTATTGTTTTGCTCCTAAACATGGCTAATTATGACGTGCACGGCCTGCTCTTATATCGAATTCCAACTGCCAAGGGATCTTTTACGTCAATGTGTACACGGCACCTAGGTTTTTCGTAACATACGAACGACTAGACAGTTGTCCTTGTCAGGCCCTCCTTCCTGCATCACTGACAATGAGAAACCACACCGGAAAATCTTCTCGGCCAATGCAAGGGTCGAACAGCCGACCTCCAGGCTAGCGAGCCAGCGTTTTACCCACTTAGACACGTGATTCCCCGTAATACACCATTCTGAACATCTGAGACACGCTACCTGCGAGAAATGATCTCCGAGGCAGTCCATCGACATGTTTTCATATCACGTGGTCTATACGTCGCAGGTCATGAGGTCAACGCACTAACAATAACAATCATGGCTTCATTTTCCTTGTATTTCTTTTGTAATATCCATGGAAAATCAGGCTCTTTCCATACATGTCGGTAACACAGCTTCACAGTCGTGACCTTCATAACAAGCATGTAATCCCTCCACTTGTTTTTCCTTCAAATTTAAGTTTGTAACTCCTAACTTGACTTTATTCTTCGAAATTATTTTGTGCTTTGGTCGGGTCTATTTTAGATATACACAATCAATTATTTTAATGTTTTTAGCGTGGGGGTTGACTAATAGTTAATTTATTTCATTTCTAAACCAAAATTTAAATCTTTATAGCAATTTTAACAAAATAGCCAAATTCTGGATGGGATTACTGCGCAAAATGGCCAGTCACTGTGTAGGCCCACGTGCGGAAAAAAAAGCCAGCTACGTCATAAAATTCGTCACGTTAGTTACGTTTGGTAATACACTAGAGCTTTAAATAATATATATGGACATCCCAAGCCTTTGGTTGTTCAGAATCTGTCTTTTGTTTTTTTAAAGGGTTAAAAGTGATTTTTGTACTAATTGTCACTAAGCAACCGCACAATAAAGGATTAATTTTTTTCCGGATGATTGGTTGTCATAATTTGACGCATGCGTCATGGGAGTACGCATGCGTCACAAGAGTTTATATTATATAACTCTTGGGAATGACCAGCCAAAGTGGAATCGATACGAGTCTCGTGCTAAATACGTGATATGAATAAATAATACAATAAGATCGTAAATCATCACAGACAGACTTAGGATGAATAATTATAGTTCTATTGTTGGAGAAAAAGTAAACAATTATAACGTCTTAATGTCTCGTGCTGGGGTTAGCCATAGACAGGTCTCTTGTGGGGGTTCAGAAATTAAGAATCAACGAGAGAGAGACAGAGAGAGATGGGGTTTAACGTCCACTCAACACAAACCTAGTCATTTCTGGACAAACATATGGTTCAATTTCATTTCAATAATTCGCTTGTAGGGGTCTTTTGCAGTGGGGGGACCCGAAGAAAACCCACGAGGTTGGACAGACGGCCCTACTCCTTGTCAACCGGGGAATCGAAAGTCTAATCAAAGAGTAAACTCCTTCTGACAGTGCCGTGTTCCCGTGGTGTTTCCGGTCGTGGTTCCCTCTTGTGAGTGGTGTATTAGTATAACAGAGAGCCTGACAGGGATATTTGTAGCCTATAGTAGTTTGAATTGGACGAAAATCCCAGATCTTGTGTACACATTAGCGTGCATGTTAAAGATCCCTTGACAGTTTGAATTCGACATAAGAGTATGGCGAATAGTGCATGTGTAAATTTGCCAAGTCGGTGTAAAACAGTAGGACGTTAAACCCCATGTCATTACATTTCTCTCGGACATATAAGAAATAATTAGGTCCGCGCTTGACATTTTCTTCACTAGTACAACGTCTTCTTGGGACGACCAAGATTCGCCTGACGTGATGGCATCATTTCTATATTTATACAAGAAAGAATAAATGAAAGTGAACTGAAAGATATTATTTTGTCTAATTGACATTTCATAGAGTACAAAAAAATTTCCGATTGAGTTAAAAAAAAACAAAACAACAAGCCTGGCCTATTTCCTAATATTTGTTCAAGTCGCCGGTCGTCGCTTGGGAATTACAATTCAGTCGATAGTTACAAAAATATGCCATAAAGTATAAAGTTTGTATTACGCCATATGATTCTTGCTTTGTAAGATGATAAATTCAAAATATTTGATATAAATACAGAGTTTTTCATGTTTTTGTCTTTTCTTTCTCAATAACCCGTCTTCAATTAGCTCAGGTTAAGTGCATAACAGTAGGACGTTAAACCCCATTTCACTCACTCACTTTCTCAATAACGTTATATTACAATGACGTGTATAAACTGTACACTATGGCGGCACCAAAATCTTCTAAGTGCATGGGGCATCTAAATCCGATGGGAGTTGCTAATTGTAGGCCGGTTGGGGAGGTTCGCGTGTTTCCGGAGCTCAAAATGGCCGCTTTATATAAATGAGATTTTTGGGGAATACTAACCCAAATCCTAACCCTAACCCTTTTTAGTAGACTGAACTTGGATCTAATTTACATTTTACACCTCTTAATAGGGTTCGGGTTAGTATTCCCCAAAATACTCATTTATATAAAGCGGCCATTTTGGCCTCCGGAAACACGCGAACCTCCCCAACCGGCCTACAATTAGCATCTCCCAAATCCGATCCTGATCTGGGGAATTCCCCGGTTGTAAATTCTGTCTTAGCAATTTTGAGGAAACCGGAGGACCAGAGGAAAACCCACAAGGCTGGACAAGCGACCCTACTTTTGTCACACACAACCGAGGAATCGAACCACGCCAGCTGACTCAATGACAGACCTTATAATACAACACGTTTTAGTTAATAAAACAATTATTATTCAGAAGTAGTATATCTATATACGTGTGTTGATGTGGATTTTAGTCAGAGAGAGAGCGGGAGAGAAAGAGGGAAATGGGTTTAACGTCCACTCGACATAAACTAGGTAATTAGGGACTAACATACATGTATGGTTTAATTTTTATTTCAATAATTCGCTTGCGCGTAGGGGTCTTTAGCAGTGGGAGGAAACCGGAGGACCCGGAGAAAACCAACAAGGTTGGCAACGCGTTTATATGATAGCCATAAATAAAAAAATAAAGCAGAGTAATTGGAGCTGTGAAACTGTCCAATTATTCTTCCATAATATTATTTTAATGGGAAACCACGCCTAGATGAAACACAACATCAATACGGCCCAGTGTACGGCCGAGTAATTTGAGCTGTCAAACTGTTCAATTATTCTTGCCTTTCTAGCGTTGGAATTATTTGATATTGATTAGGCATCTCAAACTTGAGAAATCAAAAACCATATTTCCATTAACTCGACTAAACTGATAATTACTTCAATAAATTATTCTTTTGTTTTGACCAGAATTAAATATGACAGGAGATTGATAAATATAAATTACAGACATAAATAAAAAATATATCAATATGTTGTATCAAATTACGCCGAATCATTTCAGATTGTTTTATGATCTGCTATAGATAATAGTTTTCGTATCCTGTATATGAGACACACACACACTGTGAATTGTGATGTTTAAAGTGAGAGAGGGAGAGGGAGAGACCACCCAACAAGGGACAGAGAGAGAGACTACCCAGCAAGGGACAGAGAGAGAGAGAGAGGGAGAGAGACCACCCAGCAAGGGACAGAGAGACACCACCCAACAAGGGACAGAGAGAGAGAGACACCACCCAACAAGGGACAGAGAGAGAGAGACCATCCAGCAAGGGACAGAGAGAGAGATTGAGAGAGACACCACCCAGCAAGGGACAGAGAGAGAGACACCACCCAACAAGGGACAGAGAGAGAGAGACCATCCAGCAAGGGACAGAGAGAGAGATTGAGAGAGACACCACCCAACGAGGGAGAGAGACACCACCCAACAAGGGACAGAGAGAGAGATTGAGAGAGACACCACCCAACAAGGGACAGAGAGGGAGAGAGACACACACCACCCAGCAAGGGACAGAGAGAGAGATTGAGAGAGACCACCCAGCAAGGGACAGGGAGAGAGATTGAGAGAGATCACCCAGCAAGGGACAGAGAGATAGAGAGACCACCCAGCAAGGTACAGAGAGAGAGAGGGAGAGACAAAACCCAGCAAGGGACAGAGAGAGAGACACCACCCAACAAGGGACAGAGAGGGAGAGAGACACACACCACCCAGCAAGGGACAGAGAGAGAGAGACACCACCCAACAAGGGACAGAGAGAGAGAGACCATCCAGCAAGGGACAGAGAGAGAGATTGAGAGAGACACCACCCAGCAAGGGACAGAGAGAGAGACACCACCCAACAAGGGACAGAGAGATTGAGAGAGATCACCCATCAAGGGACAGAGAGATAGAGAGACCACCCAGCAAGGGACAGAGAGATAGAGAGACCACCCAGCAAGGGACAGAGAGAGAGAGGGAGAGACAAAACCCAGCAAGGGACAGAGAGAGAGAGAGAGAGAGAGACACCACCCAACAAGGGACAGAGAGGGAGAGAGACACACACCACCCAGCAAGGGACAGAGGGAGAGAGAGAGACACCACCCAGCAAGGGACAGAGGGAGAGAGAGAGACACCACCCAGCAAGGGACAGAGAGATAGAGAGACCACCCAGCAAGGGACAGGGAGAGAGAGAGAGAGACACCACCCAACAAGGGACATAGAGAGAGATTGAGAGAGACCACCCAGCAAGGGACAGAGAGAGAGAGACCACCCAACAAGGGACAGAGAGAGAGATTGAGAGAGACACCACCCAGCAAGGGACAGAGAGAGAGACCACCCAGCAAGGGACAGAGAGATAGAGAGAGACACCACCCAGCAAGGGACAGAGAGAGAGAGACCACCCAACAAGGGACAGAGAGAGAGATTGAGAGAGACACCACCCAGCAAGGGACAGAGAGAGAGACCACCCAGCAAGGGACAGAGAGATAGAGAGAGACACCACCCAGCAAGGGACAGAGAGAGAGAGACCACCCAACAAGGGACAGGGAGAGAGAGAGAGACACCACCCAACAAGGGACAGGGAGAGAGATTGAGAGAGACCACCCAGCAAGGGACAGAGAGATAGAGAGACCACACCCAGCAAGGGACAGAGAGAGAGACCACACCCAGCAAGGGACAGAGAGGGAGGCCACATCCAGCAAGGGACAGAGAGAGACCACACCCAGCAAGGGATAGAGAGAGAGAAGAGCCAGCAAGGAAGAGAGAGACCACACCCATCAAGGGATAGAGAGAAACCACACCCAGCAAGGGATAGAGAGAGAGCAGAGTCAGCAAGGGACAGAGAAAGAGCAGAGTCAGCAAGGGACAGAGAGAGAGAGACCACACCCAGCAAGGGATAGAGAGAGAGAGACCACACCCAGCAAGGGAAGAGAGAGAGACCACACCCAGCAAGGGACAGAGAGAGAGACCACCCAGCAAGGGACAGAGAGAGAGACCACCCAGCAAGGGACAGAGAGAGACCACATCCAGCCAGGGACAGAGAGAGAGACCACATCCAGCAAGGGACAGAGAGAGAGAGCGAGGCCACCCAGCCAGGGACAGAGAGAGAAGAGTCAGCAAGGGACAGAGAGAGAGACTACATCCAACAAGGGACAGAGAGAGAGACCACATCCAACAAGGGACAGAGAGAGAGACTACATCCAGCAAGGGACAGAGAGAGAGACTACATCCAACAAGGGATAGAGAGAGAGACCACACCCAACAAGGGATAGAGAGAGAGAAGAGTCAGCAAGGGAGAGGAAGAGAGACAACATCCAGTCAGGGACAGAGAGAGAGAGACCACATACAACAAGGGACAGAGAGAGAGACTACATCCAGCAAGGGACAGAGAGAGAGAGCGAGGCCACCCAGCCAGGGACAGAGAGAGAAGAGTCAGCAAGGGACAGAGAGAGAGACTACATCCAACAAGGGACAGAGAGAGAGACCACATCCAACAAGGGACAGAGAGAGAGACTACATCCAGCAAGGGACAGAGAGAGAGACCACACCCAGCAAGGGACAGAGAGAGAGGCCACATCCAGCAAGGGACAGGGAGAGAGGGACAGAGACAGCCCAAAGTCTGCAACCAATGGAGTTTTAGAATAAAAGATACTTACCATACTTTTGGAGTGAGTGTTTCATTTTGATAAGGCCAGGAATTGGAATCATAAATAGAGAGAGAGAGTGTGGGATGGTTTTAACGTCCAACCTACACAAACTAGGTCATTTCTGAAAAAGGGGGGTGTACTAAAAAGGCTATGCATTATACTGTTTGAAAGGCATTTAGTAATTGAGCACACTTAAAAAGTAAACACAAAGTTATATGGATAACAATTGATAACGACAAGAGAATCATTGTTGAAACGTAGCTTTAATAGAAATATAGTAATTGTTATCCATATAACTTTGTGTTTATTTTTGCTATGCATTATCCTTTGATGCCGTACTACTGCCATACGTTGATTTGTACATTTTTCTTGTAATTTACCTCGCACTGAAAACCATGAAAAAAACCTTTTCCCCGCGGAGGAAAGGTTTCCAGCGCGGTTTATAGCGCGGAGGAAAGGTTTACACCGCGCTTTACAGCGCAGAGGAAAGGTTTACACCGCGGAGGAAAGGTTTACAACGCAGAGGAAAGGTTTCCACCATGGAGGAAAGGTTTACAGCGCGGAGGAAAGGTTTACAGCGCAGAGGAAAGGTTTACACCGCGGAGGAAAGGTTTACACTGCAGAGGAAAGGTTTACACCGCGGAGGAAAGGTTTCAACGCGGATGAAAGGTTTACAGCGCGGTTTATAGCGCGGAGGAAAGGTTTACAGCGCAGAGGAAAGGTTGTTTACAGCGCGGAGGAAAGGTTTACACCATGGAGGAAAGGTTTCCACCGCGGAGGAAAGGTTTCCACCATGGGGAAAAGAATTACAGCGCGGAGGAAGGTTTCCACCATGGGGAAAAGATTTACAGCGCGGTTTATAGCGCGGAGGAAAGGTTTCCACCATGGGGAAAAGATTTACAGCGCGGTTTATAGCGCGGAGGAAAGGTTTCCACCATGGGGAAAAGGTTCACAGCGCGGAGGAAAGGTTTACACCGCGGATAAAAGGGTTTTTTCATGTTTCTTTTTATTTATCATAGTTTTCACTGCGATTTCTCATATGAGGTATAATTACTAGAACAGGTATAAATCAACTTATGACACTCACAGGCCATCGTATTATTCCCCGTATTTCGTTCAACTAAAGCCGACAGAGACACAGACACAAACTAGGTCATTTCGGGATTAACATATGGTTAAATTTTATTTCTTTAGCAGTGGGGGGGGGGACTGGAGGACCGGGCAAAACCCCCGCGATGTTTGACAAGCGACCCTTCTCCTTGGCACGTACAACCGGGGATTCGAAACCACGCAAGTTGACTAAATGACAGGCTTTATGATACAGTGCGGACGTGCTACCCCCCCCCCACCTAAAGCAGACACGGCCACTTTAAAGGGGCTAAACCGCTAACATTTGGGGCCTAGCAATTCGGGTCACAACGCATATAATACTGTAATATGAATGTATATAAACTGATTCATATTCAATGGTTTCGGTTTGTTCTCCAATTTCAAATCAGTTATGTTCGAAGAAATAAGCCATGCAGTCTCAATCTAGTGCACATATTTAGCGTCTGGTTATTCCAGTCTACATGTGCCGTCTGGTTTGGTGTAATGTGTCTAGCCTCGTCTCTTATTAAATCTGGGGCTGAAGCTCATTATGGTACACGATTCGTGTACCAATGTTAAAAAAATATTTTATTTCAAATATCGGATATCAGAAGCTCATCTTTTGCCGGTAAGTTTACATCATCAATGTTCATTTAAATTGACCAATAATTCGTGTTTTCGATGTCGACAATTTTGGAGGATTTTGAGTTACGGACTTAGGTCCTTTAAGTCTATTGATTGTCGACTACTTAGTGCATTTACCAGTGAGGTAAAAATGATGATGATTATAATTTATTCATAGGATCTACTGTTAGTTTTTAAAAGGTTGTCATTGTTTTTTACTTAATGCATTTACCAGTGGGTTGGGTTGGGTTAGGGTTATGATCATTATAATTTATTCATGAATCTACTGATAGTTTTTAAAAGTTTATCATCGTTTTTTAGAACTGATTTATGGGCGAAAAACTCTAATTATGCTCGTTTGATAATTTATTCATGAATCTACTGTTAGTTTTTAAAAGTTTATCATCGTTTTTTAGAACTGATTTATGGGCGAATAACTCCAATTATGCTCGTTTGATAATGGCAATCATCTGAACTGAAAGCAACTGATCGACCTGGAGTGGAAGGTAATGAAATGGAAGGATGGGATTTAAAGTGCTATGAGGTACAAACGAGCCATGACCTACTCCTATCTGCCTAGGGATCTTTGACGTGCACGCCAATCTTTCCACGGACCTCGTTTTGTTCGTTCGAATCCCGACGAACACAGGGATCGACCACGGGACTTAATTTTTAGAGAGCCAACGTCCTACCCATTGAACTACCGTGACTCGTGTTTTAGAGTGGAAAGTATGATAACTTTGTACCCATGCTATTATAGATAATGTGTGCAGTAATAGTAAATTGAATCAAAATCAATGAATGGTATGATAATAATAAACAATATTTTCCAATATTTATCTTGGTAACAAAAATAACATAAATACTCCCAAAAACCAACATGGCCGACAAGGTGCATAATAGTAGGACGTTAAACCCCATTTCATTCATTCATACATGGCCGACAATTGTCCATATAGGGGATTCCCCTTTCTACTAGGCAGGTATTTGTTGTTCTACTACACAGGTACATGTATTTGTTGTTGTATCTCTGACCTCCGAAAATCTTACTTGTTACCATAGTTACATTCAAATAGCCCCTAATATGAAAATCTTACCAGTTACCATAGTTACATTCAAATAGCCCCCAATATGAAAATCATACCAGTTACCATAGTTACATTCATATAGACACATCAGTTTCGACAGTTACGCATTCAAATTGACACCAGTATGAAAATCTTACCCGTTACCATAGTTACACCAAAATAAATAGCAGTATGAAAATCTTACCGGCTACCATTTATACATTCACATAAACATGAGTTTGAAAATCTTACGGGTTATTATATATAGTTTCATTAAAATAGACATCTGTGTGAAAATTTGTATTTCAACGCTTGTTGGATTTTTTAGGACATTCCACGTAGCACAGATAGAGAGAGGGAGAGACAGAGGGGGAAGGGGCTTAACGTCCACTCAGGCCCGAGGCTAGTGGGGGGGGGCTGGGGGGCGAGTCGCCCCCCCCCCCCCCCAAATGGCTGGTCATGCCGGAATATTTCTGTCTGCGTCGGAAAAAAAATCGCTTGTTAGCTATCTCGCATTTTCGCCGGGAGAGAGTTTTAGTACGACATATCCTCTCAAATTCGGCCGAGAGATAGTTAATGTCGGCTTGAAACTCTCAATTTTCCAACACATTCGCCACCTGCATGTCATAGAGGCCTAAATTCAATCTCTCATCTTCTAATTTTCGTGCTCTCCCCTCCTCCTGTTTACGGCAGTCGGCGATGACCTTCGTTCATTGATTTTTTGTCGTCGGAAATTTATCTTCCTCGCCCCCGTATGTCGGCTAAATTTTGGTTTATGGCTTCGTGCCTGCGTCCACTCAAGACAAACGTGATCACGTCGGGGCCAAAATGTACAATTTAAGCAAACCGATCAAAACAACACAACATGAATCAATGACCGCCATTGTGTGGAGCCCCCTACCCCCACACACACACACACATTACACACGCTTTCTCTATCTTAACGACAGTCACACTTGTAACATAATATGACAGAATCATTCTTGTGTTAACCTATCATTAATTATGTACATTCAATTCGGCTAGATAATATCAGTACGGAACATTGGTTCGCTAAATTATGTACCTCCAATTCAAGTAGATAATATCAGTGTGGAACATTAGTTCGCTAAATACAATCTCTGTCTTCACGGAATATAAATTTTTAAGCACTATTATTATGTAATTTTATAATCAATCCATTTATAGATTGATATCTTCACTTGTTATTTCCAATTTTAGGGAAACCAAAAAATATCTAGCAATCAAATATAGCTTGTTTCTTGCTGACGCCATGTGTTAAAGGGGGGTTGGGATGGCCTAGTGGTCTAGAGTGTCGCGCTTCGACCTCTAGCTGGCCGGCTTCCTCTGGCTTGCGGCTGTGGTTTCGAGCCCTGGTGTGAGCGTATGTGACATGGAGAAAGGGGCGCCTTCTCAACCTCGTGGGTTTCCTCCTGGCATTCCGGTTTTCACCCACTGCTAAAGACCCCTATACGCACAAGCGACTTATTGAAAAAAGAAATTAAA
Source organism: Patella pellucida (assembly GCA_917208275.1). Classification (NCBI taxonomy): domain Eukaryota; kingdom Metazoa; phylum Mollusca; class Gastropoda; family Patellidae; genus Patella; species Patella pellucida. The sequence goes on from OU795041.1 coordinate 4,660,015, forward strand.
ACCATATTATAGTCCCGAAATGACCCTATTCCTCTCTCTCTTTCTATGGGTTATAATGGCATTGGATCATCGGCACTTTGAAAATTAAAGGGGGCTAACTCACTATTGGTCCATTTCAGTCAATACTGTTGTTGTCTTTAAAGAAGCTAAATCGCTAACATTTGGGACCTAGAAATGAACAAAAGTGGGTCGCAACGCATATAATACTGTAATATAAACTGATTAACATTCAATGATTTCCGTTTTTACTCCAATTTCAAATCATTTATGTTCGGCAAAATAAGGTAGCAATCTCAATCGAGTGCAAATTTCTAGCGTCTCGTTATTCCAGTCTATATACGGCCGTTTGATTTGATGCAATCTGTCTAGCCTCGCCCCTCGAGTCTCTTATCACAACTGGGACCTTAAATACATTAATATTACATAGAGCCATGCCCCTTTAAAACAACCTTTCATATTTAGGCCTCACCCTTGAGCAAACATTCCCTCGTAGCACAGTTTGGTGCAACAAATTAACTGTTAAACTATTTGTTATTTCATTTTTTATACGTGCAAGTTCCAGATAATTACTTGATGGGTTTTTGCATTTATTATATCGGCAGCCATTGGATGACTCGTTTGTTTCATGTCTGCTTTTAATTCTAATATTACCTCACAGGCGGCAATTTACACCTCCCAGGGGAGATAACTCAGATTACATACACAGAGATATCAATCTATTTGATCATGAATATGGAATGAATTATTAACAAGCCTTGTGTTTTGTTATGATCTTGTTAATTGATGTATGTATGGAGCCATGCCCCAATAATCTCAATATTAGAATTAGTCTGCTTCACGACAGAACATCGTCTATCCTTCACTAATGATCTTCTCTGACAAGCTTGAAAAATAAATGGTTTCGCGCCGGGGCAGGTGTGACGTCACATAGTCGTTTCCCCAATTCATTAAGACGTATTGTCGGCGACATGGAAAAATCTCGCTCGTGATTTCTCATGATTTTTAAGAAAATCATAAATACATTTTAGTATAATAGCATTTTAATTGGGGTAATATCTTACAGATAATGTTGCCCAAATGTAGTTTTAATGTGTTATTTGTAAAATATTTAAAGCGAGAATTTCATATTTTGTTTAAGAAAGTCAAAGTATAATTATGTCTATGTCTTTTGCTCAATAGGCTATCAACTGACTATTATACGAGAGAGAGAGAGAGAGAGAGAAAAATGAAGTTTAACGTCCACTCGACACAAACTAGGTCATTTTGGGACTAACGTATGGGTTTCAATTTTTTATTTTAATAATTCGCTTGCGCGTAGGGGTCTTTAGCAGTGGGAGAAAACCGGAGTGCCCAGAGGAAACCCACGAGGTTGAGAAGGCGCCCCTATCTCCATGTCACCTATGCTCACACCAGGTATTGAAACCACAGCCGCAAGCCAGAGGTGACCGGCCAGCTAGAGGTCGAAGTGCGGCACTCTAGACCACTAGGCAATCCCAACCCCCAACCCTATTATACGACCATTGGCATTATTACCCACCCTTAAAAATCATTGACACAGGAAATAAAAACAAAATTACCCCCCTTGTTTGTCTATTGCGTCCATGTACTAGCTACCTTTTAATGTTGGAATTTGAAGTTGAACTTCAAATTTTTGCCAATTTCTCAACTGGCAATGGTGAATTATATGATTAATAGGATTATTCTTTAACAGGGTAGGACTGTTTATGGATACCATCTATTTTAGGGCTTTATTTTAATACATTTTAAAAATATAACTTAAAAATATGAAATTGGAACTTTAAACAAATTAACACAGTGAATAACGTAAATAATCATGCAGATATTAAATTGGAGTCATCTAACCCATGTGGTGGTTAATAATTTGATTTAAAAATGGATGATCGAGGCCTTGTAACAACAGTAACAATGAAAATCGAGACTGGATTTTTCAAGATATCCCCTTTTTATTGTCTCGGTTTAACTATTATAGCGAGAGTTGGCTGTTCTCTATCTAAATATTACATAATGTATCTTTAAACATGCATTGTATTCATCCACTGGAGCCAGGTGTTATGACGTCATATGTGGGTTGGGATAAGGGTTAGGCTTGGCCCAGGGTTAGGATTAGCCCTGTCTACATTTCGAGACTCTGACGAAATCCACAGGCCACAACCCATTCTGAACATCTGAGACACGCTACCTGCGGAGAAGTTATCTCAGACACATTCAATCGACATGTTTTCATATCACGTGGTCTATACGTCGCAGGTCATGAGGTCAACACACTAACAATAACAATCATGGCTTCACCCTTCCTTGTATTTCTTTTGTAACTCCTAACTTCGACTTTAAAAATGTATAGCGTCCCGAAACTTTTCGCTCATGGGCGCTGACATCTTGGAATTATTTTGTGCGTCGGTCGGGTCTATATCAGATATACACAATCAATTTTTTTAATGTTTTTAGCGTGGGGATTGACTAATAGTTAATTTATTTCAGTTTTAAACCAAAAATTTAATCTTTATAGCAATTTTAACAAAATAGCCAAATTCTGGCTGGGACTGCTGCGCAAAATGGCCAGCCACTGTGTACGTGCGGGAAAAAAAGCCTGCTAAGTCGTAAATTTCGTCACGTTAGTTACGTTTGGCCACAACCCTTACCCTAACCGTTATCTTAATCTACAATCCACATATGACGTCATGCCACCTGGCTCCAGTGGGTGGAAAAATATACTTACCGTTTTACAACATCTGGCCGTTGCTCGTCAACTTTACAATTCTCGAACTTATGGCTACATGTACATTATCTACAGGCACGTCAACAGTAGCATCCAATCAGAGACTGTGACATAGCGAACCCCATAAAAAAAACCTTGAACTTTGCAGCTCGATTATCACAGGTAGACATTTTCGCTTACAAATCGCGAGACTTGGTATTCGCGACGACCAGGGAATATGATTGGATCACAGGCTGGGCTTATACCCAATCAAACTAAGTGCCAAAATTTGCAGAGTATTACGTGAAGGGCTAGATAAGATGTACGTTGTAAAAGCGAGATCAAGTCTGAAGATGATTGTGCATATGGACAATCCATTTGTTGCTTACGTTATTTAACCGGGATTTCGTATAATGGTTTGGATGCAGCTATGGCGGGTGCGGCACCATGCAGGATAAACTTACTCTTCTGGATTCTGGACACCTGTCACCACTGTTTGTCGTGTATTTTGTACATGGTGAACGGTCTTTTTGCTTGAATACACTATTTAGGACATCGAATTTTGTTAAATGGCTTGGATTGTTCGTTTTATTTTATTTTAATTCTATATAATTTTAGTTCCTTGACTGAATATCATTGAACGAATTCGATTTGATTTTTAAATTGAGAAGAAGACAGAAATACGTTATTGATAATTGATATCGATAAGATGTCAAGTTTTATTTTATTCTGAAATATCAATACAATGTATTTAAAAACGTGAGAAAATTAAACCTGAATACTGTGCATACGTCAAACTTAAAGGAGCCAAGTCTCTTAACTCAATATCATCCAAAATCTTCAACATTGTAAACACTATTTATTTGTCAAATTATATCAACATTGATGTTGTGATCTTACCGGAAAAAAATGGTCTTTTGATATCCAATATTGACGACAAGATAAACATGTTATCGGGGGTGAGGCTAGACATATCGCACCAAATCAAACGGCGTATGAAGACTAGAATAACCAGATGCTAGATGTCAATTCAATAAGTAGTTCATATGAATTTGAAATGATAACTTTGTTTCGAGTGGGCGTTAAACCCCCTCTCTTTCTCTCTCTCTCTCTCTCTCTCTCTCTCTCTCTTTCTCTCTCTCTCTCTATCTGTAACACACGGTGGATCCTAATTTAATAAGTAGTTCATATACTGTTAAAAAAAATAAACAAAGAAAGACAGGCAAAGAATTTCCAATAACTGAATTGATATTTGATTTGGAAAATTGATATTTACACATCGCAAAAAAAAAAGCTTGAAATAACAAGGACAATGGTACTTCAAAATGAGCTGTGTATTTACCTAAATACAATTTTATATGATACAATTTCTGTTTATTCTTGTTCCCTCTGTAGATTAGCAAATAAATGTATTTTAAGAATCAAAACATTCTGTAATATTCTCGTCTTTCATGTTTAACGGGCATATTTCCTGTGTGCGGTGCGGAGCGAGGCGAGATAATGTTTTCGAACGGATTTGTTTCAGGTGTTCTTTTGTTTAAGATTGTTATGACGCCCGGGGGGATAAATTTTCGATCATTTCCTTATTATTATGTTTTTTAAAACAATACTGGTGTCGTTTCATCTTAATAAATAGCAAACCAAGACAAAAATACTATGGAGCAGGAGCTGACGTCAACTTGGCCTTCTTTTTATTCGGAAAAATCAAAGTTCATTAAGAGTTAGCAATTGTCCCAGGAGCGAGCCTATCTGCTTACAACACAGATCCTATTTCGTTTCGTTTTTTTTTACAGTTCAAAAATTCGTTTTACTTGTCCGTACTACACTAGGATCTGGACGAGTTGTTATCATTGACGTGCTTTGGGTGATGTGAGGGGTGAGCCAATAAAACAGTATGTTACGGCGAGCTTTTGGCGTGAGGTGCACGGAACTGTACGTGATCCACAAGAAACATCAATGCTGATTGGTTAATGCGACCTTCCAAAACAAATGGTAAGATCTTCTTGCGGTGTAGGCGATCGACAGTATAAGAAAAGGAAACGAAATAAAGATCTGTATTTTAATCAGATTGGGGGATGAACATGCCAAGTTTTTTGTCAATCCTAAATCAGTTGCTGAAGAGCGTCGACCCTGAGAACAAGATGAATGGCGCTTAGCAACTAGATCCAGGCCTCGAGTTCACAAAACATTCTCAGACTTATGTTTAGAATTTACTCAACTCTCAGTCAGTTTATGAGGAATGTCTGTGACCCAGAACCACTTAACTTTGCACATAGATTTTGTTTTTAGTCTTTATATGACTATGTAGTATAAAAACTATTAATTTTAATTTTGTTCGGATTATTATTTTTTTTCCCTCTCGTTTTTGGAAATAGTTCCACAGAATAGTACAAAAGGGTGAATAAATAACTATGATAACAGGAAGTGACGTCATGCACGAAAATAGACCAATATTGGAAATCAATGGAAACTTTTTATGTTTTTCACCAATTTGAAGCTGTTTGAATTTTCTCGACCTTTATGTTTGTACCTTGATGCCTTAGGACGAATGCATATGGCCCAATTTTAAGATCAAAATTTTAAGCGTAACTTTTGTTTTATTTTTCAAGATTTCGATTTGGATTTAGCCAAAAATTGTCAACACAAAATTCCGATCATCGTCCCTTTGCCTTATTTAAAAATATTTGTTGGTACGAGTCATCTATCAGCTTTTTAGAGTACTAGTAATCTCACCAAGTTCAAATTCGCCGGAAGTGCCACCATTTTTAAAATATAAGTCAATCTTTATAATCCCACTCGTCCTACAAGGTACAATGTTCGGTCGTTCAGATGGAACAAACATTCCAACCCGCGAACACATTGCTGTGAAACAAAAGGAACCCTTGGCAGTTTTAATTCGTAATACGAGTAGACATCAATTTGTATCCGATTTTGAAAACCCCTCTCTGGTGATTTCGAAAAAGGAATGGACAGCTATTTGATGTTTATTCTGAAAGTTTTACAACAATTTGGCTGTAAACAGTGGTTATGTGCAATTTGTTTCCCCCCCCCCCCCCAAAAAAAAAGTTTTTTTTTTTTACCTTACTTAAATGTTTTTACTATATAAGATAAGGACGTTTTGACAGATTTCAATAATCCTTTTTTTCTTTAAGATTCGGGGGGTTGGGTGGCCAAATGGTTAGCACGTGCGCGCTGTATCTTAAAGCCTGTCAACTAGCGAAGTTCCGTATAACCGGTTGTACGTGACAAGGAGTAGAGTCGCCTGTCCAGCCTCGTGGGCTTTCTCCGGGTCCTCCGGTTTCATCCCACTGCTAAAGACCCCTACGAGCAAGCGAATTATTGAAATAAAATTAAACCATATATGTTAGTCCAGAAATGACCTAGTTTGTATGGGGTGGACGTTAAACCCCATCTCCCTATCTATCTCTATCTCTCTCTCTCTCTCTTTCTTTAAGATTCTGGGGAAAAACACATTAATGGACTAGATGTGGAAATTAAAGAAAAATTGGGATGTGTATGATTGGGATGTTTTGAGAACGTGTCCAAGTTATTGATATATTTCATACATTTTAAACAACAATTTAATGAACAAGGGCCAGATCTTAGTTCAAATAATAGGCAATCAATTGGGAGTAAATTCTTAACTTAAAGAAGCTAAATCTCTATCCTTTAGTACCTAGAAATGGACACTTTAGTTTATAATCAGTTATGTTCTGCTAAATACGCGAAGAGTCTGGATTGAATGGCAGTCTTTAGCGTCTGGTTATTCCCGTTGTCACAGATAGTATCTGGGTCGTTTTATACAGCTGGCGCTCGAAAGCATTCTGACAATTGATTTCAAATTCTCATTTAGTCTTAAATACTTGATATCAGAAGCTTATCTTTTCCCCGGTAAGATCCGGGCACTCCGGTTTTCTCTCACTGCTAAAGACCCCTACGCGCAAGCGAATAATTGAAATAAAATTAAACCCTATGTTAGTCGCTAAATGACCTAATTGTGTTGAGTGAACGTTAAACCCCATCTCTCTTTCTCTCTCTCTCTCTCATTTTCTCCCCGGTAAGATAATAACATCAATGCTGATTTAAACTAACCGACACGTCGTTCTTGCTATGTTGAAGTCTGTGGATGATATTGGGTTAGAGACTCCGCGCCTTTAAACGCACTCGGCCTGTGTTTAATGTACGTGATTCTCCGTGACAGTTCACTCTCGTTCGCTCTAGCGAGAACGTGATTCTCCGAGATGTGCTCGCTTAATGGATGAAATAGCATGATCGGTAGCTGATATAGGTGCCCGTTGCACGCGTTGAACAGGTGCGTGTTAAGTAGAGGATAAATTACTTAAAAATCGCTCGGGGAGATTTTTTGGTGTTCGTTGCAGCAAGTGTTCGCTGATTAGGAGTGCACGCCGTAGCAAGTTCTACTGTACTCTCAGTGACGCATCAAAAGACCGAAGTTTAATTTATTGATAACTAATAGTTCTTTGTCTTTTTTAAGTGAATTTAACACACAATTTTTTGTTTTAATATGATACAAACTGTTATTGTATTGAGCTGTCTGGCGATTAGTTTTGTTAATTCAATATTTATTTGATACTAGAATAAGTTATATAAATAGTATACATCGATGTAATTTGTTTATATTCTATCTAAAAAAACACAACAGCACTATTCGTATCGCTTTTAATAGAAATAAAACTTTAACACGAATCCAATAAACACGTCTCTTGAGAGTGTAATGTATACAAAAAACTCAGGATTTGAAAAATGAAAATAGATAGACCTATTCTTGGAACAACAACTTACTATGGCGTCATCACGGAGATCTAAGGTGAAATATAATATTTAAAACTGACAAATTTGAAAAATGACAAAAAACAAAAACACCGTAATATGGAACAGAAACATGTTTAATCGACAAACCTCAGCAGACTCCGGTACCCGCCATTGGAATTGCTTAGAAGTTTCGGAATTTAAAATGGCGACGCCCATGAAGACGCCCGTAAAGAGTGTTTTATCTCAAGCGTCCAATGTCCGAAGCTGTTTTTTTCTTTCAAGTTTATTTCTAATTTTCTTTAAACAAAGGCCAACTTTGCAATGAAAACTATACACATTCTTCAAACGGCGCTATTTGGAGAACTTCTTTCTGAAAGCGGCAAGTTTTTCTAATAAGTAAAGCGGTAGCTGCATCACAGGGCCTACACGTTCATTCCAAGTTCCAAGCGAATGGTACGGCCAGGTGTAAATATTAAGGCCAACTGCAGATTTCATCAAGATCGCTTGATGTAGAGTTAGTAGTCCGGTCGCCAAACCGAATATTTCGAGTGAATCTGGACATGTTATACAAAGTTTTTTTTTTCGTGGTTGAGTTAAGTAGCCTAGAGTGTCCCATTTCATGGATCTGTTGGATGCTCCTTTGTCCAGAAATACATAGTTTATATCTAGATATAGTTTGGTTTGGCGAAATAATCGACCCTAACCGCCGCTAACGAGTTAAAGGGCCATATTATCTGGCCTTTTTGAATGTTACTATCATCTACACCCCACAACATAATGAACAATTCAGTGTAATCCTTGACCCCTAAAACATAAGGTTAGATTCGGCAGATTCTGGAACAGGACACATTAGGTCTCTTAAATCCACCATAAAAAAAACTGTGTATACAATTTCAGGTTCAGCCATAGCTCTGTCGGACTATAGGGCACCATATTCCTGAAGCAATGGCCCGAGAAATCCCTCTCTGAATATTGCTGGATGACCTGGCGCTTGGTACGTTCGGGCATTTTTATGCGCAAACTCTTAGGTTTTTTTTACTGACATGCGCACAGTTACTATTTCTTTTTCTTTAACAAGTACCCAAATCGGGAATTTCGTGCGGAGGTAGTTCGAAGGTAACAGTCTGTGAAGTAGAACATTTGCCACTGTACCTGTGTATCGCTAATTATAAACCGAAGGTGTGAAGACAGTTCACACATATCACTGAAAAATTGTTCAGTACAAACTGAGTTGATTCACGCTTAATTTGCTAAATAACAAAGTGACCGCGGATTATTGATCTTGTATGAACTTATCCATAGCTATATCCTTACCCGAGAGAAATTATTTAGTCTCGGTGAAAAGAACCATGGTCATCTTGGAGATAATTATTTTTGTATTTTTTGGAACGGAAAACAGTGTTTTTGGAAGCAAACTAACCTGCCGCACATGAGGAAGCCATTATACTAATAATAAAAGATGAACCTCTTTTTGCGGCGCAGGCTTATCACCGAGTAGTAAACCGTCCACAAACAATAATATGGCCGAGTGTTGTGTACAATTTTTATATTCACATATGTAACAGTCATTCAACATGATACACATTGTATAGACCTATTGCACGTCCATTGCGTGTCAAAAGTTAATCGGGGATAGATGGTAAAACACCAATCAAAGCGACTATAAATCAAAACACGGTTGATTCAACACGACCTTTCACACGTCCAATCACAATATCGTGCAATAGCTGTATTAATGTGATTTTTAGGTTTCCCCGCAAACAATGCCAAAAAAGTGTTTTGACTGCTAACAGAAAACTGAAATTTAAAAAAAATTTTTTTAAGAGAGTGACCCTCCCACACAATCCCCATCGAACTGGTGCTCGGTCTGCGCAGCCTCATGCCTGCTGGCACATACTGTGAACATACTGTGTATATTTATCCGAATCCGCCCTTCCCCCCACAATATATATTTCACGGCTACGTTGCGACGGTACCAGCATACCCAGTTGTTGACACCTATTACATCACTCCTGTCTAACAAATCATAAAGCTGTGGTGTTACGGTAGCGGCATAGTATTTCACCGTAACACCACAGCCACTCTAACCATTCATAATACACCTAACTATCCCTTTACAGCACTTCACTCCCTACACATTTCCCCTCGTCCTACTTTCCCAAACATCAACAACATCTCATACATCCAGTTCGCTGATTAACCTTTGTACCGCGTCTACTGGATTTGCTTCTGTCTGATACTTGAACTTTTTAGGGAGTGTGTCTATTCATTCCGTTCAATCAAATCTATCACTTAAAGGGACAATAACACTCTTGCTGTCTTGACAGGTCCAGAAAAAAAAAGTTGGCCCTATTCTAACTACAAGATGTTTAAGTGTCCTACCTGTTGTGTAAATTATCCATTACAACCTATCTTACTTCTCCAGAGGGTTCGAAAATATGTTTAAATCCAAGTTGAATTTGAAAGTGCTTACGTTAGGCTTTTCAAACCATGTTACGGCATGTAGTTGAATTTTTCCAATTTTTAAAATTAGGTGTGTTAAGATGAAATTTGTATCATTTTTAAATTGAAATATTGTAAAAAAAAGTACAAATTGTTGACCAGAATAAAGATTGGAACATATTATTCAGTTACAACGAGAGTGGTATTGGGGCTTTAAGTACAGCAACATGACAGTCCTTTGTTTAACCTGGGGTCTTCCCTAAAACTTTGGACTGATTTAATGTATTCGTCTCCACACAGTTTTTATAAGAACGGTGGAATGTAATGACTTTATTTAAGAAGGGATTGAAGATTAGGCTATAATAGCCTTTCCTCCATCCTGTCCTTCATAGAAAATATAATACAAGAGTTATAGACAGAGGCGGATCCAGGGGGGGGGGGGCACCCTAAATCCCTAAATAACAGTATAAAAAAAATAGATATGCGCCACAAATCACCACTGACACCCCGATTTTTTCAAATTTTTTCTCAGGGGCCCCCCAGGCCCCCCACCTACCTGGATTTTTTCCTGGATCCGCCTCTGGCTATAGACTGATAAATAACACACCACAATAATTTACAATAGAGAGAGAAAAAACAACATACATCAAATACAGTAAATATACCAGGCATAGATCCGAGCAAGTAAAGTCCCATTCTGAGTACTATCTACGCTCCTTCGTGGTCGGGGGGTTGGGATAGCCTAGTGGTCTAGAGTGCCGCGCATCGACCTCTAGCTGGCCGACCACCTCTGACTTGCGTCTGTGGTTTAAGCGTATGTGGCATGGAGATAGGGGCGCCTTCGCAACCTCGTGGGTTTCCCACTGCTAAAAGACCCCTACGCGCAAGCGAATTGTTGAAATAAAATGAAAAACCATATGTTAGTCCCGAAATGACCTAGTAGTGTTGAGTGGACGTTAAACCCCTTTTCTCTCTCTCTCGTGGTGGAGACGCAGGTTTATACGTCAGAACTACACACCAAGGTGTCGGCCATATTCATAAAATTATACTCGCGTTCGGAGGGAGACAACGCCATGCGGTCATAAATACACCCTGATGCTCAAGAATTCTTATCAAATACCCTATACCGGTACTTCCCGTCTTCAATTGGCCCAGGTTAGATGCTTAAGCGTAGGACATTAAGCACCATTTCATCATTCGTTCATTCATTATACCGGTACTTAAAGGGGCCAGCCCGAATTCCAAAGAATCTGAAAATTACACGTTCATAAACGTATGGAATTTAAACGCCAAAATATAGAGGAATAGTGTATTTACCTTGTCTACAAATTTCAGTTCAAAATTTTGAGTAGTTTGGACGTGAATGCCAAAAAAGCTTAACTGGACACTTGCTCTTTTATGTTTTTCTTTAAAATTGTTATTGTCGTTTTACTTGATAAGCGCGACTATATTTGATACCAATTTTGACTTAATCAATAGAGAGCTTTAAAAGTGTGTCAATGGGGTTACATTGAAAGCTGCACATATATAGACTCGTTTTATCCAGACACTTCTGTGTAATGCAAACAGAACACAAGTCTTCGGCCACCAAGCCATACTGGCGATTAGAAGTTGTTTGAAAACGTATCACATAGCTTCAAGAAGTAGCTCGGATCTAAGTTAGAGGCAATTAAGGGCTTTTCATACAAAATTTAGCAGTTTTAACTCCCAAAATGTTATCGGGATGGCCCCTTTAACTATGATGTGGTGAAGCGGATGGAACACTACCGATGGCTTTAAGAATAAGATGAAGGATGTACCCCAGGTTCATATACAGAGAGAAAAATAGATAGGGGGGGGGGGGTAACGTCCACTCGACATAGACTAGGTCATTTCGGGACTACCATGGTTTAATGACAGGTAACCCTCCTTCTTATTCGCAACAACATGCCAGTTGATTCAGTATGATACAGCCCGCACGTGCTTTCAATTCGGCCATCCAACCCCCCCACAGAGAGAGAGGGAGAGATGGTTTGAATCAAGGTTTGACCGACAACTCCTTGTTACGTATCGAAACAACGCTATTTGTAAAGCTGTTCTATTAATTGTCTGATTACGGGGAATACCCGACGGTGTGGAGCTATTCTATCAATTGTCTTATTACAATAAATAACCCACGGGCATGAAGCTGTTCTATCAATTGTCTGATTAAGACACATAGTCCAAACTATCTCCAATTTAGTTTGCTATTCCATGGAAGCAAAGTAAACTAATTAAAGTTTTTGTGGGTGAAAAAACCTTTATGTGGAACTACATATATATCTTTCAATTTTTCGTCGTCATTGAATGGTCTTTATTCTTCAGTGGTGACGTGGCTTCTGGTGCAGATTGTTTTACGCTCTGTCGTATCTCGAGGTCGCTCCCCACACGCACACACCACACCTACAACCACCAAACACAACTAAATACACATTAAGTCGTAGAAGATCGCAGACTCACCGCGAGATTTTTGGTCCTGCACATGCAAACTTTTCACCCGGTTTCTTGCGGCTTGTCTGCGAGCTTGCAAATCCTGCACCCGTGCTTTTCAAAACACGTACGCCGGGTTGTGGGTCACGCTTTACACGCACTGTGGTCACCATCCTCGGTCTTGCTTAGTTGTGTTTAAAATAAACTTTAATCTCCCTCTTGCCGTGCGGGTGGTAGTTTGGGACGGGACGGGCCTCATAATGTGGAATAGTAGCTCATCATCTACATCCGGTACAGAGTAGCAGAAGCACTTTAGGTTGAGCGTGCGCATCACTAACGTCATATCCTTTTCCTGAGCAGATACATATCACGACGTCACGTACGTCCTTTCGTTTGATTTGTTACAAAATATAAACTTTGAACCCAAAAGAAACAATAAAATATGATTAAATATATGTAGCCTATAACATGATGTATAACATTAGTCAATGCCAAGATCGGGATTTTTATCGTGTAAATCGTTTGTATAATTTCTTTCATGACACATAAACTTATATGTAGCTAACTATTTATGAATTAAGCCTACATATTTTTTTTTTCATTTTGTCCACAAACAACTACAGTTTAAAGGCCTGCAGAGAGTTGCCTCATTTCAATAAATTTCACTGAATCGGACAAATGAAACCCGTCCTGCTGAAGTAACAAATTTGGCGCCAATCAGTTTTATGAAAAAGCTCTTTTACTCTTAGTCAGTATTAGTATTTCATTTCCGATTGAACTAAAATTTTCTTAGGTCTTGACTTAAGTTTCGTCCCATTCCCAACTTCTTTTGCTTTAAGGATTTCCCCATTCTTCTGGTTCACACTATTGGTTATAGGGGCTGTTAAATCGGACAACTTCGTGGTAATGTCGGATAACTTCGTGGCAATATCGTCCGTCTTATTGGACTTGGCTGTCACACTGAATAACTTTTTCACCGCCAGTTTCATCTTCATGGCTTCCGCGGCATTCCGCATTTTCAAATGTGCGCGCGTGTCTTCCCGTTTCACCCTTTCCTCCCTAACAGTCAAGTTCGAGTAGTAGGCTCCGAAATTGGCCGCGATTATTGCGATCGGCATGGACAGCAATAACAAACCAGACAACGCACAGCAGATCCCAACAAAGTAACCAAGGACCGTGGTTGGGTAAACGTCGCCATAGCCAACCGTTGTCATGGTGATGATTGCCCACCATATTGCGTAAGGTATGCTCGTGAAACTATTCGAACAGGACATCGCCTCCGCCAAAAACACAAAGGTCGCAAAAACGATAACGGCCATGGTAAGGCCCACTAAAAGCAGGAGAAGTTCACGAAGGCTGGCCTTGACGGTAAGATATAGTATTTTGATGGTTGGGTAGCGCCTTGCCAGGTGGAAGATACGAAAGACTCGTAACCCTAGAAACAACCTGACAATGGTCTCGACCGTTTTGATGGTTTCGTCATTCCGATGAAAGGCGGGTGAAAGGTCAATGCCGAAGGCGGATATCATTACAGTCACGAGAAACAGATCCAAAACATTTAATGCACGTTTGAAGAATGCTTTCTTTGACGGACAGACGAGAAATCGGATCGGTAGCTCGAGAGTGAAGAAGACGAGGCACACGTTATCCAGGTAAAAGAGTGCGGGTGTCGGGTGCGTGTGCGTAAGAATATAAAAGGGTTGTTGTAAGGCGATCTCCGATAGATTCTGTGTACCAGGGCTGTCTGGAAGTCGGAAGCTTGGAATGGTGGACACACAAAAAACTGAAATCGACAGCATCACGAACGACAAGTACACAAAATGCCATACCTAAAAAGATAAAATACAATGATTAGTATAATCTTGGCTACATAATTCCCAACAACATAGTAGTATATGCTCTAATATTCTCATCGAACATGCGTGCATAGAGTCAAGTGGTTTGGGTTCGATTCCTGGTTTGTACGTGACAAAGTGTATGGTCGCGACACGCCAATGCAAGCGAATTATTGAAATACAAATGAACCACATGTTAGTCCCTTAATTACCTGGTTTCTGTCTAGTGGACGACCACCCCCACCCCCACCCCCTCCCCTCGCTGGAGAAACTGGGGTTTATTGTACATCATCGACAGCATACTAAACGTGGCCAGTCTAACAATCTGACTTAAAGACAGATCCGATTTCGTTTTGTTTTTATAGTTCAAAGTATCGTTTTAATTGTCTTTAGTGTAGACCATGGAAAGTATAAAAAACAAAACGAAATATAGATCTGTATTTTAATTACATTGCCAGTCTACAATTAAAATACAGTTTAGTTTCGTTTAAATCTGACCGGTCGTGTGGGCGGCTTTTGACCCTATGACGTCAGGCATTGATTAATCCATCAGCGTTGAATATTCTAGAGGTTTACCCACAGTTCCGTACATCGCACGCCAAGAACTCGTCATAACGACCACTTGAACCAACCAAAACGCCGGTAATATAGTGAACAGCAAAAAAAAAGTCAGTACGATTTCAAAATCAGAGAGGCACTTTAATCAAATCATTCTAGAAAACAACTTACTAGATGGAGTAAAGCAATTATTTGTGAACAGTATGTTAACACATTAGTGAATAATTCATCACGATTCCAAGTCATTACGAGAAGGTTTAGAGTCTGTACACAAAGGCCCGAAGCCAGAAACCAAAATTTAGCCGACATAGGGGGGCGAGGAAGATAAATTTCCGACGACAAAAAATCAATGAACGAAGGTCATCGCCGACTGCCGTAAGCAGGAGGAGGGGAGAGCACAAAAATTAGAAGCCGAGAGAGTGAATTTGGGCCTCTATGACATGCAGGTGGCGAATGTGTCGGAAAATTAAGAGTTTCCCGTCGACATTAACTATCTCTCGGCCGAATTTGAGAGGATATGTCGTACTAAAGCTCTCTCCCGGCGAAAATGCGAGATAGCTAACCAGCGATTTTTTTCCGACGCAGACAGAAATACTCCGACAGGAACGGCCATGGGGGCGGGGGGATGGCTCGCCCCCCTACTAGTCTCGGGCCTGTGTACACAGTCTATACATCAGTATCTGGTGTGTCCACCGTAAGTTTCAATAACAGCAGCACAGCGTCGGCAGATGGAGTGGACCAGACGATTGATGAACGCCATTGGCACCTGGAACCACACTCTCAGTAACGCCTGGCACAATCCATCGCCGGCTGTGTTTGAGTCTCCTCTGAATTTCATCCCAACGATGTTCAATCGGGTTTAAGTCCGGACTTGGGGCTGGCCAGTGCATAACGTTGACACCGTTCTGTTGTAGAAAGTCCCGACAGCTACTCTGGCGGTGTGCACGGGGTCTGATAGCTATCGCACAACATTGCGGTGTTGTCGCCTCGTCTTAACACTTGGTGTACCAGTTCGGGGGCGATCATCCAGGGTGTTTGTGTCCCGAAAGCGTTGCTGGGGTATGTAGATGGTCCGAACCTGGGGAAGTGATTGGCAACGACGTGGGCGGTGTGGCCAGTGTCTAATCTTACAGGCATCCGGTTCCTATGAGCAAAGAATTATATTTATTTATTTCTGCATGTAAGAAGGGATTGGGTTCCATGATACATCGGTCAGAATAATGCTGGGTCCTGCCATCTGCAGTTGATACGCAATACCGACTCAAATCTGTGAACAGAGCAGGTTCCCATTGCCTGTGTCACCAGTTCTGGTGTTGTTGGGAAAACTGTAGACGTTGACGTCGATGGCGAGGGAGGGGGATCGGTCCAAGGTAAGGTCTACGACAATGGATGTTCTCGCTGGTGAGACGTCGGCGCACTGTATAGGTGCTGATGGGTCTTCCGTGTGTTACCACTGGTTGGTGAGACGTCGGCGTACTGTATAGGTACTGATGGGTCTTCCATGTATTCCCACTGTGTAACGTCGGCGCACTTGTCCGTACTGATGGGTGTTCCATGTATTCCCACTGTCTAACGTGCTGTCTCCGATGACTGTGTGAAGGGATTCGACACATGCTGTCGCACAACATTGCGGTCTAGACGCTTTGTCGTAACCCTTGGCCTTCCAGTTCGGGGGCGATCAACCGTGGTGTTTGTGTCCCGAAAGCGTTGCTGGGGTATATAGATGGTCCGAACCTGGAAGTGATTGGCAACGACGTGGGCAGTGTGGCCAGCGTCGAATCTTACAGGCGCCTGGTTCCTCTGAGCCGTCGTGAGTCGTGGCATACTGCTGACGTTGTAGTGTGAATGATTCAACGTGGGCGGTGTGGCCAGCGTCTAATCTTACAGGAGCCTGGTTCCTATGAGCTGTCGTAAGTCGTGGCATGTTGCTGACGTTGTAGTGTGAATGAATCAACCAGGTATGGGGGTGCATTTTATAGGGCTGGTTCCGGTGAACAGCACGTGCAGCATGAGTTACATGGAAATCATGGATAACACATTTCCATCTCAGAAGTCAGGTTGCGTTTTTGAGAACATTTCTGGGTTCAAATCTGTGTTTGAGAAGGAGTCTTATCGCTCGGGTAAAGTTGGAGATGTGGTCACAAATGTACAATAAAAGATTTGGCAAGTTGTATGCAATGTGTCTATTTAGAGTGACATACCAACCTGGTGTTTCTTTTGCTGCTTAACTTTAAAAATCGAAACGAAATAGGATCTGTGTTTTAATCGGATAGAGTGAAGCCCCGCTTGAGAACAGGCCGGCCCAAGGTTAAGTGGCCGACATTTTAAGTCCTAAATTCGAGAAGATTTCCCCTTTTGCATGGCGTCTTCATTAAACCAGTTGGTGCTACAACAATATTTATTGGAATGAACAGAAAAACAGAAAAACAAAATACATATTATTTCTTAATCGATCCGTGCGAAAAGTATAACACGAGCAATCAATAAAGTGCAACTATTTAAACAAAATACGTCATGTTGATATTTTTTTAAAAGAAGAGTTACATAGTATTGCTTTTACTATGATGAAATTTTAATGAATCGAATACCTTCAACATTGTTTTTGTTCAACTTAAATTTACTGACAATCTAGAGTATCCGGTGGTCTTGATAAGTTCATTAATGCCTAATTAATAATTCATATAACATATAATAGCTCTTACACAATGTCTGCTTAATAATATCAAAGATGAAAGACATTATGAGCCCGTTATGGAATTATAGAAACGTCAATTAGAGAGAGAGAGAGAGGGGGGGGGTCAAGGAGGAGAAGAGAGAGAGCTTTCAGACAAATAAAACCTGTTATAGATGGGTTCCCAGAAAAGTATTTATAAATAGAACGCCTGATTATATTGGAGGAGATGGTATTACATTTAAAGATAGGTTCCAAGAAAAGTATTTATCAGGTGGTTATTTCCTATAAAAGTAGGGCAATTTTGGAATATATAGCAAGTAGAGATATCCAATCTTACTAGAAAAATACTGGATTCCCTCAAAAACACTCATGGGGCTTATACAGGACAAAAATGTAAGGGTTTCTCTAATCAACAGCCCGACGATTGGGAATATCTGCACGCGTGACGTCGAAGGTTGCACGCGAACAATAGACGCTTTTTGTGTACATGTTGATAAAATTTATGGAGAGTTAGACGTAGAACACTTTCTGAGAAGACGTGGGCAGTGCGTAATCTGAGAATTTAATTAGGATTCGATATTTGTAATAAATAGTCAGCGATTGCGGACAACATCGTCTTATGTATGCAATGAATTCTCCCCGACATCGCAGCCGTTGCTAAAGGTACGGAGAGAGGTAAGTCACGTGATACAAACAGTGGGTAAGACGATGGTTCGCTAGTCTTGAGGTCGTGTGTTCGATCCTTGCATTGGCCAAGAAAGTTCATCCAGATTTTACAACATGGTCCCCCCCTTGTCAGTGGTGCCGGAATGGCAGCTGGCTAGTCGTTCGGTCGGGGACTACAAATCGAGGTCCCGTGTATACATTTGCGCGTACGTAAAAGATCCCTTGACACATTGAATAACAATATAAGGGAGCTTCAAGGCAACGATGCCCAGGTAAAGTTACCTTATAGCACTGTATGGCCGTCTTCTTTAGCTCTTTAGGAGCAGAACAGTAGGACGTTAAACAGCATTTCGATTCTTTTGATTAATTGATCTGCACCCCCTCACTTCCAACTGCCTGTTAGATTTATGGAGATTCAAAGCACACTCCGGCGAGATTTTTAAAATGCAAAATCATAATCAATCACCATTAAATTCTAATATCACCATAAAACATTTCAAGGCAGCCACAACAATAGGCCTATAGTAAAGACGTGTCAACATGACCCATGTTGTGATTTGACTCGGTACGACTCAATTTCTTATGGCACACAAGAAACAAGTGTAGTAAAGACAAGTAAAAACGAAATTTTGAACTATAAAAAACGAAACGAAATTGGATCTGTGTTTTAATCAGATTGAAGAATCAGTTGCTGCTGTTATTACCCACCACCCCTACCCCGCCAATTCGTGGGGATACTCGGATGAGCGGTTTAGAATTAAATTCTTTGAATCCCCAAAATGGTGACAATCTAATGATAAGGGGGCAGGAGGGGGGGGGGGGGGGTAGGCCCGCATGTGCCGACTGCATAAGTCAAAATCACAATCAACTTTTGCAGACATACATAATTTGTTGTGTTTAATGACGATTCTACCCCCGCCACCTCCTTTACTGGGGTTGACAGTTTAGCCGGAGAGGGAGAAATGGGGTTTAACGTCCACTACAGACAACCTAGGTCATTTCGGGACCAACTTCCACGACACAAACTAGGTCATATCGGGACTAACATATGGTTTAATTTTATTTCGATAACGCGTAGGGGTCTTTAGCAGTGAGGGAAAACCGGATGGCCCTAGGCGAGCCTACTCCCCGTCACGTACAGCCGGGGATTCGAAACCACGCCAGTTTTCTCAATGACAGGCTTTATGATACAGAACTGTGACTGAGAGAACTATGAAAGGACTGAATTCCGCTTCATTCGATTGAATTTCTGTTATTGAAATTAGGTTTAACGTACATTTAATGTCGAGTCGTTCGGATGGAACGAAAAAACGATGAACCGTGTTCAAATTGGCGTGCACGTAAAAGAACCCCTGAGAGTTAGAATTCGATATAAGAGTAATCTGTAGCGCCGCTGCCCGGGAAAAAAATCCCTCAAAGCCCACACTGCATGCGATATATAGACCAGAAATGACCTATTTGTGTTGAGTGGACGTTAAACTCAATTCCTCCCTCCCTCCCTCTCTCTCTCTCTCTCTCTCTCTCTCTCTCTTGAGATAATGATATACTTGTTTTTATTAGCCCAGTCGGTGTACACTGATCAGCAGTGAAAGGATGACATCGATGCAACTTAATGAACTTAACTTTTTTTTCCTCCGGCAAATTTCCCGTGTACAAATTGGAGTGCACGTAAAAGATCCCTTGGCAGTTGGAATTCGATATAAGAGTAGGCCGTAGCGCCGCTGCCCGGGCAAAATTTCCCTCATTGCACACTGTGGCGTATGCCCGTCTTCCATTAGCCCAGGTTAGGTGCTTAAGCGTAGTACGTTAAACCCCATTTCATTCATTCATTCCTCCGGCAAATTAAATTCTAAACATTTCTTTTATGTATAGAAAAATAAATAAAGACGGTTTTTGTAGATAAAAATTATTTTCTATTCAGTGTAAGTGGGTATTAAAATGAGTAAAAGACAGCATTCTGCCGTAACCAGTAACGTCTTATGTAAACAATGAATGCGCCGTTGAGCTAATGATTAACGCCGCGTGATGCGACACCACGTGTTGAAGACAATCATTTTTTACAGAGATATTAGAAGACTTTGTAATCCTCTTTGAAACAGAGAACGATGATTCGGAGACTGCCCTGCACATATTGTGACGTCATATGTAGATTGTGGGTTAGGGTTAAGGGTTAGTCTTAGCCTAGGGTTAGGGTTAGGGCTAGCCATGTTCACATATCGAGACATTTACAAAATCTGCAGGTACAAACCCTTACACTATGTCATATGTGCTGAAATGTGCCGGACCGTCTCTGATTTTATCTAGCGTTCTTCCCGTGAAACTGTTTGGATTACATTACAGGACGTGTCAGAATTCAAATAATCTGACAATTAGTGACAATCCTTTTTAAAGGTCATCGGAAAAATGTCAGGATTTTTTTTTATATTTTGCCAGAGATTATGTCAACATATCCTTTCCATAAGTACAAAACGATCCCGAATGTCAATCTTACCTGCCACAGGTAAATTTCAACAGGTAGATTTCCGCTGTGGTGTCGTAACTTTCCGCCGATAAACAAGCCATGACGTCAATTTAGACTTAAATTTTATTTTATGAACATAAAGATCAAAATTACGCCCATCACGGCAAATGGAAATGATATGTTGACATAATTACTTGCATTATTTAAGAAAAAATGTGATATTTAAACTTTTCCGTTGATCTTTAAAGGGACAATAACACTCTTGCTGGCTTGACAGCTTCAGAAAATAAAAATTATAGCCTTATTCTAAGTACTGTACTAGATGTTCAAGTGTCCCACCTGTTGTTTAAATTATCCATTACATCCTATTTTATTTGTTCAGAGGGTTCGAAAATATTTTAAATTCAAGTTACATTTGAAAAGTTTTACGTTAAAGTTGAATTTTTCCAATTTTTTTAAATTAGGTGTGTTAAGATGAAATTTGTATCGTCAATTAATTGGAATATTGTAACAAAAAAAGGTACAATTTGTTGAGCAGAATAAAGATTGGGACATATTATCCAGTTGCAACAAGAGTGGTGTTGTGCCTTTAAGTTAAAATGAGTTCTAAAGTACAATTGTCGTGTCGTTGACCTGCACATTATTTTTACAAAGTGTTCAGCAAACTCTGGTGTGATGCACTGAGTAGGCCGGAGGTGGAATTTACGATAACAAAATAGATCTAGTGTGACTATATCTGTAATGCAATATTATACATAATGGACGTGCCGCCGTGAATAGTAAACAGAATTGATCTTAATATGTCAAAACATAAACAAAAATCAATGGTTATTATTTTCATCCAAAAACGAAAGTGAAGTATGGCAGACATGTTTTGTTTTTATTAAAGCGATAGTTTCATATAGAAAGTCAAAACGTAATTATTTCTATGTCTTTTGCTCAATAGGTTATCAACTCACTATTATACGATCATGGGTATATTTCCCACCCTTAAAAATCATTGACACAGGAAATAATAACACAATTATCTCCCATTGCCTCCATGCATTAGCTTCCTTCAAACATTGGAATTTGAAGTTGAAAATTATATTTTTGGCCATTTCTCAACTGTCAATAGTGAATTATAGGATTAATAGGATTAATCTTTAACAAGGTAGGACTGTTTATGGATACCATCTGTCTTAAGGCTTTATTTTAATACATTTTTTAAAAAATAACTTGAAATTTGAATAGGAACTTTAAGCGATATATCAAATAGATGCCTTCATGTGTATCAGTACGCGGTATTTACTTGGTTTCATTGTGACATTTCCGGTAGCTCTATTGACAATCTGATTAAATCACTAATCTTATTTCGTTTAGTTTTTTATAGTTCAAAATTTCGTTTTATTTGTCTGTACTTCACTAGCATCTGCAAGTGTTGTTATATAACTTGCCTACTGGATGGTGGGAGGGATTAACCAATGAAACCATCTGTTACGGCGACTTCTTGGCGTGCCATTCAAAGAACTGTGGGCAAACCACTAGATCTATAATTCGTTTCGGTTTTTTAAAACTTTCAATTGCCTTTACTACACTAAGATCTGACCAGTTGTACTGGAAGGTCGGGTCGGCGGCTTTTGACCCTATGACGTCAGACATCGATTAAACAGCGTTGACGTTTCTAGTTGCTTACCCACAGTCCCGTGCATGGCACGCCACGTACTCGCCTTAACAGATGGTTTCATTGGCTAAGGCCTCACTTCAGCTATAAAAAACCGATACGAAATAGGAACTGTGTTTTAATCAGATTGGATTTAGGGTACCGGAGTCTGCCGATGTATGCTGATTGATAATATCAATATGAGTGTATCGGGAGTGATCTAGAAGAATGTCGCGCTTTGGGCTCTAGCTGGCCAGTCACCTTTGGCTTGCGGTCCACTCGGATGTATGACGAATTCCGCCATTTTGGAACTATTTTTAAAGGACCCAGATAAAAAATGGCTGCCCCCATGGAGATTATGTCAACAAACTAAAAAATGGCTGTCATTTTGGGACTTTTTTGTAAAAGCGGAACGTTTTCCTGATAAAGTAAATCAATAGTCGACTAGCCGCATCGCAAAGGTATGGTCGTAGGTACATATCACTTACTGTCATACATCCGAGTCTAGATGCAGGGTTACGGAGGGTACCGGAATCTGTCGAGGTTTGTCGAATGGCTTGCGGTCATGGTCTCGATATAGGCGCCTTATTAACTTTGTGGGAAATTCCTGATACTCCGGATCCGGTTTCCACCTACGGAACCGATCCTGTGCGTG
The DNA here is from genome assembly GCA_917208275.1 of Patella pellucida. NCBI lineage: Eukaryota > Metazoa > Mollusca > Gastropoda > Patellidae > Patella > Patella pellucida. Next base: position 4,682,885 of record OU795041.1, read on the forward strand.
CGCTACGCATAGTTAAATGAGATAACCTGCCTGCGACATAAACCTCGAAGAAACACAAGGTACAATTTTATGGATAAACAATTACTGAGTTTGATACTAAAGCGACGTTTCGACTAGGATACTATCGTCTTTATCAGTAATTGTGTATCCATAAAATTGTACCTTGTGTTATTATGTTCCAAGGTTGAATAAAGTAAGCAGTCATCCTTGACGTAAAGAGCGCAAAATGCCAATCAAAGAAAAAAATAGAAGGATTTCAGCTGTATCATTACTTGAAAATAAATTGAACTATTTCAGCTTTCAATTACCCTCATCGAACACTTCAAACGTGTCAATCGATAATCGACTTTTAGAAGGAAAGAGGTGAATCGATGTGGATATTGTAATGAGAGAGAGATATAGATAGATAGATAGATAGATAGAGAGAGATGGGGTTTAAACAAACTGGGTCTTTTCGAGACTAACATATGGTTTAATTTTATTTCAATAATTCGCTTGCGCGTAGTGGTCTTTAACAGTGGGAGGAACCCGGAGGACCCACAGAAAACCCACGATGTTGGACAGGCGACTCTAGTCCTTGTCACGTACAACCGGGGATTCGGATATTGTAGTAGGGTGAATTTGGAATCAATAGTATTAATCCATCGTGCTTATCCGCACAGTAATACTTAATTTAGTAAATTATATTTTAATAGATCTTAAAGTTACATTATTCAAAATAAAGATAAGAACTAGCCATTCTTGCTATAATAGTTCGAAAGTAGATGATGTAAAATAAATATTTTGAAAATTTCATTCAAATTACTCTGTTGCAAGCGACGGTATTGGCATTTGAAGACGTGGCAGACGTGTGCAATAATTTCAATAACGGTCCTGGTTGATCGAAGCTGAGCCTCGAACCGTCTGGATCCGCCATATTTTATTAAATCTGTTTAATATTGGAGCAATCTGATGCCATCCAAAGTTGATTAAGGCCTGGATCAGTTTATTAATGTCTAATTAATACTTTAGGAAAACATTTCAGGCCCAAAGAAAGACCTGCTATAGGCAGATTTAGCTCTTGAATAATGTAACTTTAATCCACCTTAATTACCCCCCCCCCCCCATTTATATTGTTTCATATATTCTAATATATTTCATTAATCACCTGTCTCCAGTACTCTTTGTTTTCCACTTTAAATTGATCTTATAAATTATAAACGTCTACGGGCTATGAGGTTTAGTTACCAGGGGCCTGTTTCACGAAATTTTAACTTAAGATAAAATCCAAATTTTAGTACATACTTAAATCTGATTGGCTAAGCGCTAAAATCAATCTAATACTATCCAATCGAATTACTAAAATCGGATTTTATCTTAGTTAAAATTTCGGGAAACAGGCCCCAGGGTATATTGTTTATAGGATTAGTGCCCTAGGTCGTGCATGGAGATATATAGACCCAGATGACAGAATTAGAGGGACTATTCTACAAACCCTGTCAAGAGATCAACTAAGATCGTATTCCTAAGGACAGACATTATTTACATGTATTTGGATATTGGAGCGTATCTTCTATTAAGCATAGCACCAATATTTGTTAAATTAATTGTCTGCTGTGATTTTTTGTTGATTAATGTTAACTGAAGAATATAGTTTGTATTAACAATAAACAAGAGTCCTGTCTTAACAATAATAATGTGAATATTTATAATGCGCTATTTCCACAAACTAAGTTTATGCTCAACAAGATTCCTGTGGGCCCGTAGCCAACTTATACCCAAAAAATTTCGAGGGGGGGGGGGCTACATAATTATTTTTTTTTGGGGGGGGGGGGGAGGGCTGAGGTATGGCCAGCTAAGTAAGAACACTCCTAAGAAATAATTATTGTTGGCAAAATAAATTTGGGCCCGGATTCCTGTCTTCGTCGATTCAACCACGAGAAATCGAGAAAAGTACACAGGAATTACACTTGTTCAATATGTGTATGTGACGTTATATCAATGGCGACTTATGGCACTAGGGACCGTCTGTTAGGGTAAGCATTTGTCTCTATCCACCGGAGCCTGATGTGATGACGTCACATGTGGATTCTGGGTAAGAATAAGGGTTAGGGTTAGCCCAAGGTTAGGGTTAGGGCTAGCCATGTCTACATCTCGAGACTCTGACGAAATCTGCAGGCCACAACCCTTACCCTAACCCTTATTCTTACCCAGAATCCACATGTGACGTCATCACATCAGGCTCCGGTGGATGGAAACAAATGCTTACCGTCTGTTAGTCGTTGTGATTATCATATAAATAAACTATTAATCGAGCACGTATAAAAAGCGTAGAGTAATGTCCCCTTGGAGAACGTTGATAGCAATCTATATATAGGCCTACGCACTATGCAAGGCTGGTAATTAAATATACATATTATATACTATTGATCGGGTAGGTTAGGGTTATCTCCCCTTGGAGAATATCGATAACATTATGCAAGGCTTACGATTAAATAAGTGTGACAATCACTTAAGTTAAGGGGCGATAACTCTAGAAATACTTTTGAAATACGGCTTTCGTTCAACTATTTATATCAAAATGGATGGACATCAGTTTATATGCATTTATATCACATTAAGAGAGAAAGGGGGAAATGGGGGTTTAACATCCACTCGACACAAACTAGGTCATTTTGGGACTAAGATGTTTTTTATTTATTTCAATAATTCTCTTGCGCGTAGGGGTCTTTAGCAGTGGGAGGAAACCTGAGGAAAGGCGACCCTACTCATTGTCACGTACAACAGGAATTCAAACCCACGCCAGTTGACTCAATGACAGGATTTATGATACAGCGTGCACGTGCTTTACCATTCGGCCACCCCTATTTTTCTCTCTCCCTCTCCCCCCTTTAATCAGTGTGTATTTGACATTTTCCATCGACATGGAAGTAATGTCACCCTTCTTATTATAGGCCCTATTAAAGGGACAATAACACCCTTGCTGGCTTGACAGGTCCAGAATTTTTTTTTAGCCTTATTCTAACTACTAGATGTTTAAGTGTCAAACCCGTTGTGTAAATTACCCATTTTAACCTATCTTACTTGTCCGGAGAGCTCGAAAATATGTTTAAATCCAAGTTGCATTTGAAAGTGCTTACGTAAGGCTTTTCAAACCATGTTACGGCATGTAGTTGAATTCTTTCAATTTTTAAAATTAGGTGTGTTAAGATGAAATTTGTATCATTTATTAATTGGAATATTGTAAAATACTTACAAATTGTTGACCAGAATAAAGATTGGAACATATTATTCAGTTACATCAAGAGTGGTATTGGGGCTTTAATATGATACACATCATAATCATTTATTGATGTTTTCAAACCTGACCTTCATTTCTACACGGGTATTGATCTAGGCACTGGATTAAAAATACACAGTATTTCAATATAATTGATTTTGGGTGGCATTGAACGCGCATTGGACGCCCACGTGAAACCCACACCACTTCGACGTGTACATCAAGTAGCGCTAGCATGTCAAGTAGAGTTCTATGGAAACAATTACTGTTTATGGCTGAGTGACGTTCGGATTGGCTTGATCTAGACTACACAGAGAGGGGGCGGGGGGAGATACAGAGAGGGAGAGAGAGGGGTGGAGGAGGGAGAGAGAGCAGATATGGAGGGGGGATAGTGGGGAGAGAGGGGAGAGAGAGAGTAGAAGGGGAGGGAGAGAAAGTGTGGAGAGATAGTAGAGAGAGAGGGGGGAAGAGATGGGAAGAGAGAGATAGGGGTGAGAGAGGGAGATAGAGAGAGTGGGAGAGAGAGTGTGTGAGAGACAGAGTGGGAGAGGGGAGAGAGAGGTGATGGGGGGTGAGAGGGGGAGAGAGGAGAGAGAGAGAGTGTGTGAGAGTGTGTGAGAGAGAGGTGGGGGAGAAAGAGGTGGGGGGAGAGAGGGGGAGAGGGAATGAGAGGAGGGAGAGAGATGAGTGTTGAGAGAGAGAGGAGGCAAAGAGTAAGGGGAGGGGGAGAGAGAGAGAAATGGGGCTTAACGTCCACTCGACACAAACTTTAGGTCTCTTCGAGACTAATACAGGGTTCATTTTTATTAAGATAATTCACTTGGGCGTTCGGGGTCTTTAGCAGTGGGAGGAAAACGGAGAAAACACACGAGGTTGGCCACAGGTTTATATTTCGTTTCGTTTTTTATACTTTCGATGGCCTCCACTACATTACAATCTGACCAGTTGTAGCGGGGACCGCATCAGTGTCAAATAAAATTTTGAACTAGAAAAAAACCGAAGCAAAATAGGATCTGTGGACAGGCACTCGAAGGGATTAAAATAAAACCTCTTACTACTGCTTAATCGCGTCATTTTACAAGGGTAGCAAATTAAGCCCGAGGCCTTTTTCCAATTTGGTCCTTGGCACAGATCGTGCGAATGATTTCAATCATTACTGCAGGACGAAACCGAAGAACTCGGGGGAAAACCTGCCTGATCGGACGGGAGACCGCATATCCCTCTCACTTACAACGATAAAGTTCTTGCCCTGAGCTGGGATTGAACCCTCGTTGTATTGGTGAGAAGCCGCCTCTCTGTCGCCACGGCTATCCGACCAGCTTGTCAGGCAGTACTAAGTATATATTTTTAGTCAAGAAGTAGTCAGTGGTAAAAAGTTTTATTTGAATCCCTGTGGATCTGTGTTTTTGTGTTTTTGTGTTTCAATATTTTATTATATACCTATTACCTAGAAAGATGATATCGATCGAATTGGTTATTTTTAAATGGATTGTATTTGCTTAACGAGTTTCGTCATAAATTATTAACAGGATCATTAATTTACTCGATTTTATTTGACTTATTTTCGTCATAATGATGCTGATGAAATAAATATGGGTATGGCTATAAAAATATTGTAATTTTATACAAACGCGTTCTTCCATCTTAGGGAGCTCGATGACAGAATCGTTAGCACGTGCGTGCTGTAACATAAAGTCAATAAGCATATTCCTGAAGCAATATTCTGCTATGCGCTGGTTAATTGGGCATAATAAAATCGTGTGCCATGGCGTAACGTTATGTAAACATATTTGGTCCCATTTGACGCCCTGTTTTAAGGGTAATGCCTTTGTAACGCAGCTAGCGATTTGATATTAATGGGACTATTGACCAATCATAATTTAGAACAAGAATTTCCCCTCTTTCCAGCAGTGAGAAGTGGGTTTAGCTCTAATCAAACGAAACGGAGTATAGTCATTGAGTCAACTGGCGTGGTTTCGAATACCGGTTGTACGTGAAAAGGAATAGGGTCGACTGTTCAACCTCGTCGGTTTTCTCAGGATCCTCTGGTTTCCTCCTACTGCTAAAGCCCCCTAGCGCAAGCGATTTATAGAAATAAAATTAAATCATATGTTAGTTCCAAAATGACCGAGTTTGTGCCGAGTGGACGTTAAACCCCATCTCTCTCTCTCTCTCCCTCCCTCTCACTGTGATAATACATCCATCTATCTATCTCTCTCTTTTCTCTCTCTCTTCTTCCATCTTACAGGTATCTAAACAATCTTCTACAAGTGTAGTAAAGACATGTCAAATCTCTCTCTCTCTCTCTCTCTCTCTCACTGTGATAATGCATCCATCTATCTATCTATCTCTCTTCTTCCATCTTACAGGTATCTAAACACTCTTCTATAAATATAAACAGGTATTTAAATAGCCTTCCAAAGCGACTACAGGTATAAACAGTTTGTGTAATCAGATCGGTTATTACATCTTGAGCACGTGGGTCGGAGAGTAGGACGTTGGCCCGCTAACCTACAGGTATCATGTTCGATACATGTACCTGCACAATCTGTTTTACAGAGAATTACTTACGAATTATCTCTGTCACAGATGAATATCTTCAACACGTGCATTGACTTCGCGTGGCGTCAGTCATTGGCTCAACGGCTCGGGCAAAATGATGCCTTTTACTCATTTTAATACCCATTTACACTAAATAGGGAATATGTTTGAACAACAGATACTTCAAACGTCTTTATTTATTTTTCTAATACTTCAAAAAAATGTTTTAGAATTTATTTTGTCGGAGGAAAAAAGTTAATAACGCATAGATGACATCTTTATCTGTGATACTAGCAGCGAAGCTAATATTCACTGCGGGCTCAGTTTGGTACCTGCATTGACCGAGAAAGTTCATCTTGATTTCCCGCCATGGCAGTGGTGTAGCACGGAGGGCCCAGCAAAGAACACATATACAGGGGCGAATCTAGGGGTTTGCTAGGTTCCTGTTGAGAGAGATAGGGGGAAATGGGGTTTAACGTGCACTCGACACAAACTAGGTTATTTTGGGACATTAGCAGGGGGAGGATCCGGAGAGAACCCACGATGTTGGACGGATAACCCTACTCCGTGTCACATGCAACAAGTGTATCAAAACCGCGCCAGACCTTATGATATAGCGCACAGACACTAACCATTCGACTATCCAACCCCTCGAGTTGATTATAATGAATGAATGGATGAAATGGGGTTTAACGTCATACGCTTAAGCACCTAACCTGGGCTAATTGAAGACGGGCATACGCCATACAGTGTGCTATTGAGGGAAATTTTGCGCTACGGCTTACTCTAATATCGAATTCAAACTGCCAGGGGATCTTTTTACGTGCACTCCAATGTGTACACGGGACCTCGGTTTTTCGTTCCATCCGAACGACTAGGCAGCTGTCCTTGTCAGGCCCTCCTTCTGTATCACTGACAAGGGGAAATCACGTCGAAAAATCGAGATGAACTTCTCGTCAAATGCAGGGATCGAACACCCGACCTCCAGGCTAGCGAACCAGAGCCTTATCCACTTAGCCACCGTGATCCCATAATCCATATAACTTTTGAAGCCGAAATAAAGACCTTCGATATTCAAATGTAGCTCTTAAATAATGCATCGTAAAGCAAGAATTTCAAATTTTCTAAGAAAGTCAAAAAAAATTATTTCTATGTCTTTTGCTCAATAGGTTGTCAACTCACCATTATACGACCATGGGCAATATTTCCTACCCTTACAGGACAATGTTGGTGCCAGTCATTATCACATAATAATTATGTGATAGAGCTGGTTCAACACATTCCAAATACACTTTTAACGCAGAGGCCATTGCTATGATAGCTGAGTATTACACGCTAGGGGCCATCCATAAAGTACGTACGCTCAAAATGGGTAAAATTCAGACCCCCCTCCCCCCTGTACGCGCGTTTTGCCATTGAATGTACGCACCTGTACGTTTTTGGAGTGACGCCCCCCCCCCCTTCAAGCGTACGCACTTTATGGATGGCCCCCTACCCGAATCAGCAGTGACGTAAGTTGTTTTATGGGACTGTAAGAGGATATCTGACAATTCAATAAAGTAATTGAATGTCATTAGATAGGAGAACACGAGAAAAATAGAAATAGTCCGTACATTCCCTTGTTTATATTCACTCTTTACCTTATAAAACATGTTAATGCACGGACCTTTTCTGTTTTTATTTCGTGTTCTCTTATCTAATGACATTCCATTACTTTATTGAATTGTCAGATATCCTCTTACAGTCCCATAGAACAACTGTTGGTCTTCGAAGGAATTATTAGTGAGCAGAAATTTAGCCGCGTATCTGGTATCACTCGTCGCTTCAGTCAGTTAAATAGAGAAATCGCCTGTGTTGTCCTTTCCGTTACGTCACTGCTGATTAGGGTAGCGTGTAATACTCAGCTATCGTAGCAATGGCCTCTGTGTTAAAATTATATTTGGAATCTGTTTAACCAGCTCTATCACATATGTGATAATGACTGGCACCAATATTGTCCTTTACAAAGCATTGACACAGGAAATAATAACACAATTACCTCCCTTGTTTTCCTATTGACAACATGGATGGCCATCTCCCAATTTCTCAGCTGCCAATAGTGAATTGTGGGATTAATAGGATTATTCTTTAACAAATTAATTCCACCGTCAACTTTAGAGAGTGAACATGGCATCTATTTTGAAAAATGACCAAAAAATTATGATTCAATATTTCCATCAATAATTTCATTATTTTTTGTTCATTTTTCAAAATAGATGCCATGTTTACTCTTCCAGAATGAAAATATTGACGAAATTATTGACAGATTCTCCACATACGATCAATATTGTCATTCAATAATTTGACCCGTCCGTCAATATATTGATGAACCATCAATATAAATCAAAATGGATGATCCGTTAATATATTGACGCAATGAATAAACGGCTCTAAATCGGCATACTCGTCACCCATTCGGAAAACCTCGACAGATTCCGGTACCCTCCGTAACCTACATCTAGACTCGGATTTGCCGAGTTACTCGTCGCCATGCTTGTAGAGTATCGGGATTGCATTCTCTCGCTATCCAGTATCTAGTTTATAGTGATAACTGCATGGGGAGACAACTCTGTTTGGGAGATTGTCGGGGTGGTGAATACGGTGCGTAAGGGTTGGGGTAAGGGCTAGGATCTGTAGATTTCGACAGTCTCGAGATGTATATAGGGCTAGCCCTAATCCTAAACCATTACGTCATAAAAAGCACAGGACAGTCTCCGATTTAGCGTTCTCCGCGTAAATAGGGAAGCTCGGAGTCAAAGAAGAGGCACTGAAAATTCCGCTCAAGGGAGACTACTCAATTGGAATTACAATATGAAAGCAGGCCCGTAGCCAGGAAGTTGTTTTTTTTTGGGGGGGGGGGGGCAAAGATGTTTTCGGGAGGGCCAACTAGCATGGGCATCTGCATGAATTTTGCGGTAAAGGCCAATTTTCTTGTGATATCGGGGGGGGGGGGGCAGTTGCCCCCCCCCCCCCGTGCCACCCCCTGGCTACGGGCCTGTATGAAAGTAGAGAAACACCATTGGAGCATTACAAAACGTGTATATCAAATCAAATTGATGAGCAATAGACGTATAACAGTTCTGTAAACATTCCGCGATGATTTCAATTTCTAGAACCACAAAGAGTCCAATCACCTAATAAAAATAGTGCAAGGTGTTCACCATGCCCGGTGAATTCGAAACCACGCCAGTTGACTCAAAGACAGGCTCTATGATACAGCGCACACGCTAACCACTCAGTCATCCAACCCCCCTCACCAACGGAAAAACATCGACCAATTTAATAATTATCCCATTGTTTTCAAGAATATCTTCAACACGTTTTTCTTATATTCCAATATTCCTCAACAACCAAATATTGATTGACACAATAAATGAAGGCCAGTTAAGTTTCGTCGTTTCGATAAGTATCCTCTTATCGTTATCAAGCACAATGACATCTAGCAAACTATATACTCTATATGTATACATTATTAATATCTGAAGACGCCCTTAGAAGGCAGATAGCTAGCTTATAATTTAATGTATGTCATAATGAAGTAAAGTGGAAGATTTTCTTACCTGGACGTATTTTTTATTTATTTATGTATATATATATATATATATATATATATAAATGTAAACTAAATAAAGCTGCTCTCAGTATATAATATTTAAAAAAACACAATTTTTAACTAATAACGATTCATTAAAACTAAAAATATAAATATATTAAAGTAGATAAAGTACAAGTACTTCTTTGTTTACGGTAGATAAATGCATAAATAAATAAAATATACGTCAGGTAAGAAATTCTCCACTTTACCTCATTGTGACATACATTAAGTCATATAAGCTAGCTGTCTGCCTTCTAAGGGCGTCTTCAGATATTAATAATGTATACCTATATATATAAATATACAATATGAAGTCATACTTCATTATCTTTTGATACGACTTCTTTTAGAATATTGCCCACTTGGATATATTTACCTTCAAGGCCGTATCTAGTGAGGACAGAGGTGGATCCAGAGGGGGACCCTAGGTGCCCACCCCCCCTAAATCTCTAAAAAAAAAAAACAGTATAAAAAAATAGATATGCGCCACAAATCACCACTGACACCCCGATTTTTTCAAATATTTTCTCAGGGGACCCCCAGGGGCCCTCCTAACTGAATTTCCTGGATCCGCCCCTGAGTGGGGATGCAGGGGGTACATTGCGTCCCCAGAAAATAAGACGCCCCTAGAAATGCCCCTGCCCCCCCCCCTTGCAAAAGAATTTGACAGTCTTTCAGTTATAAAATGATACACTTTATTATGACCAATATCAGTAACTTGGACATTATATTGGCGTTCCCACTCTGCTGCACCCCCACTTTTAAAATCCTACATACGACCTTATTTACCTTCCAGTATTACAATCCAGTGATTGTTTTCCCATGTAACTGCGTTAGTTTTATTAATATACTCCATTGCCTTTGGCTCATATTTGTATTATGTGTTTAAGCATATTTTAAAAAAAAGATACTCCATGAAAATATTATGATTTTGTGCAATATAGTTCATTGCCTTTTCTAAGTTTCTGATCTATACTAATATTTCTCTCTGTCTGTCTGTCCGTCCGTCCGTCCGTCCGTCCGTCCGTCCGTCCGTCCGTCTGTTCAGGGCCAGATTGGGCGGTTCGGGCGTTCCCGAAGGGCCGGGCGGACAAAAAAGGAAAACATTTTTTTTTGTCCAATTCGTCTAAAAAACCTCTTTCTGTTAAACATTATATGGAGGTGGGGGGATTGAACCGGCCATGGAGCGATAGTGATGATCATGTTCTATTTGTATGCCTGTCTGTCTGTTTGTTTGTCTGGTCAGGGATGACACTGGCAGCTACACTAGCGCTGTCCAGAGACTGCAATTTGGTGTAAAGGGGTTGCTCGGACCGGAGATTGGCATAGGCTTGGTGGCATTAGCCTACCGTCTCCGGTTTTGGAGTTATACAGGATTAGCATCAACAATAGGGCTGTCCCAAGTTTGAAATTGTCAAAAATAATAGGGCTGTCCCAAGTTTGAAATTGGCATCAACAATAGGGCTGTCCCAAGTTTGAAATTGGCATCAACTCAAATTTGAAATTGGCATCAACAATAGGGCTGTCCCAAGTTTGAAATTGGCATCAACAATAGGGCTGTCCCAAGTTTGAAATTGTGTGTTTAGGGGTACCTCGGATAGGACCGGGGAGTGACACGAGCTAATTCCAACAATAAATTCCAGTTTATAGGATATAAACCCCAATAGAACTAAAGTGCATGTTTCCACTCTTATAAATTCAGCAATTAAAAATGAAATAAAATTGGTCTGCTCCTACTGGGCTAATGGAAGGCGGGGCCTACTGGGATAATGAAGACGGGAATACGTCATACAGTGTGCTATGGGGGTAATATGGTCCGACCGGACAGTGGCACTAGGGCCTACTCATCTCTACTTTCAACTATTAAAATGTACACGGGAACGACTAGACAGCTGTCCTTGTCAGGCCCTCCGCCCAGCACGACTGACAAGAGAAAACCATGCCGAAAAAAATCCTCATGAACTTTCCCGGTCAACACAGGGATCGAACAAGCGACTTCAAGGTTAGAGAGAGAGAGAAATGGGGTTTAACGTCCACTCGACCAGAACTAGGTCATTTCGGGACTAACATGGTTTAATTTTAATTCAAATTTTGCCTGCGCGTAGGGGTCTTTATCAGGAGGGGGGGAACCGGAGAACCCGGAGAAAACCAACGAGGACGGACAGGCGACCCTACTCCTTGCAACGTACAACCGTGAATTTCGATACCCCGCCAGTTGACGCAATGACAGGCTTTATGATACAGCGCGCGCACCCTTACCATTCACCCCCCCCCCCCCCGTAAAGGTTAGCGAGCAACGTCTTACGCACTGAGTCACCACGGTTGACAATCAGCCATTAGCACACGACACGACTATGATAATAGGTTGATGTATGTACAAAGTTTCATAAAGAAATCTTAAAGCCCCAATACCACTCTTGTTGTAACTGAATAATATGTCCCAAACTTTATTCTGGTCAACAAATTGTACTATTTTACAATATTTCAATTAATAAATGATACAAATATTATCCTAGCCCACCTAATTTTAAAAATTGGAAAAATTCAACTACATGCCGTAACATGGTTTGAAAAGCCTTACTTAAGCACCTTCAAATGTAACTTGGATTTAAACATATTTTCGAACCCTCTGGACAAGTAAGATAGGTTGTAATGGATAATTTACTCAACAGGTAGGAAACTTAAACATTAAGTAGTTAGAATAAGGCTAATTATTTTTTCTGGACCTGTAAAGCCAGCAAGAGCGTCATTGTCCCTTTAAACGGTTTATGAGATAAGCTATAATTGTGAATCGATAACTAAGTTTTTCCGTGCAAACACGAAAGTTATTCAACTGCGAAATCTGTAATTGACACACATCTACTAATATAATTGTGACCTAAGTTTTTCAGTGCAAACATGAAAAGTTATTCAACTGCGAAATTTGTAATTGGCAGACATTATCTACTAATATGAATATGATGTTTAATAACAATCAATACTTGGAAGGAAAACAAAAATCATAAAATCCGAGAAACTGTAATTTAACTATAATATACGGAGCCCCTTATGTAAATTTTCCACTCTAATATTACAACGAAATATTCATTAATTTTAAACGAAATAATATTAGTTGTTTAAACGCAATAATTTATTCGTTTAAACGAAATAATTAATTTGTATAAACGCAATGAAAATTTCGTTTAAACGCAATTATTAATTCGTTTAAACGCAATTATTAATTCGTTTAAACGCAATTATTAATTCGTTTAAACGCAATTATTAATTCGTTTAAACGCAATTATTAATTCGTTTAAACGCAATTATTAATTCGTTTAAACGCAATTATTAATTTGTTTAAACATAATAATTAATTAGCTTAAACATGCATTATGCAAGAGCTAAATCTGCCTATTGCAGGTCTTTCTTTGGGCCTGAAATGTTTTCTTAATTATTAATTAGACATTAATTAACTGATCCAGGTCTTAATCAATGAAAATGGTTCAGAGATACTTTGATTTAATCAATATTGCGGACCTCCGACTTAGCTTCGATCAGCCAGGACCGTGGTCGAAATTACTGCACATGTCTGTCAAACCTTCAAAGGCCAATATCTTCGCTTGCAATAGAGTAATTTGAATGAAATACTCAAATTATTTATTTTACATCATCTTCTTTCGAGCTATTATAGCAAGAATGGCTAGCTCTTTATCTATATCTTACATAATGCCCCTTTAAACGAAATACGAAATACAATATCGTTATAACGCAATACTATATCGTTATAACGAAATAATATATCGTAATAACGAAATACAATATCGTAATAACGAAATACAATATCGTTTTATCGAAATACTATATCGTTATAAAACGAAATACTATATCGTTATATAATGAAATAATATATCGTTATAACGAAATACAATATCGTTTTAACGAAATACAATATCGTTTTAACGAAATACTATATCGTTATAACGAAATAATATATCGTAATAATGAAATACAATATCGTTATACAACGAAATACTATATCGTTATATAACAAAATACCATATCGTAATAAAGAAATAATATATCGTTATAACGAAATACAATATCGTTTTAACGAAATACTATATCGTTATAAAACTAAATACTATATCGTTATATAATGAAATAATATATCGTTATAACGAAATACAATATCGTTTTAACGAAATACTATATCGTTATACAACGAAATACTATATCGTTATATAACAAAATACCATATCGTTATATAATGAAATAATATATCGTTATAACGAAATACAATATCGTTTTAACGAAATACTATATCGTTTTAACGAAATACTATATCGTTATATAATGAAATAATATATCGTTATAACGAAATACTATATCGTTATATAACGAAATACTATATCGTTATATCTATTATTATTATTTATTTCCCACCCTTAAAAATCTATGACACAGGAAATAACAACACAATTACCTCCCCTGTTTTGCTATTGACAACATTGGGCAGGCATTTTCCAACGTTGGAATTTGAAGTTGAAAATGATATTTTCCCCAATTTCTCAGCTGACAATAGTGAATTATAGGACTAATAGGTTTATTCTTTAACAAGGTAGGACTGTTTAAGGATACCATCTATTTTAAGGCTTTATTTTAATAAATTTAAAAATATAACTTAAAAGTTTGAAATTGTAGCTTTAAGCCATAACGCAATACTCTAACGAAATGTTTCGCGGGCTTTAAATGCGCTGCTATTTGTAGCTTGCTTATGAATATAGGTTATCTTGGTTCTGGAGTTTCCCCAAAAATATATGATGTAAAGAAATGAAATAACGTCCTACTGTTCTGCTCCGAACTGGGCTAATGAAAACGGGCATACACCATAAAGTTTGTTATATATGAGGGAAAGTTTGGCGGGACATCGGTACTACGACCTACTCCTATATCGAATTTCAACTGTCAAGGGATCTTTTACGTTCACGCCAATGTGTACACCGGACCTCGTTTTTTTCGTCCCATCCGAACGGCTAAACAATTGTCTTTGCCAGGGCCTCCATCCCGCACCACTGACAAGGGGGGACCCGCGTCGGAAAATCTGGACGAACTTTCTCGGCTAATGCAAGGATCGAGCCAGCGTCTTACCTACCGCGATCCCCATGAAGTAAAGAAAAAAAAACTTCGAAGGGACCAGTTTTTCCACCCTAACGAAATATCCTAACGTTATACAAACACTTAACCTTGGCGTTGAAGCCTTGACTAGGTTGCTCCATTGCAGTCAGCCATAACTTTTCACTTTCGAATCAAGCTAAGCAACCACGATTTGCACGAAGAAATGAAAAAAGCCAAAACGAAATCTATAGCCTAACGTACAAACCTTGGCATTGAAGCTGTGACTAGGTTGCTCCATTGTCAGCCATAACTTTTCACGTATGCTCGGTTTGCTGGGGTTCGATTCCTGACTTTCACTTTGTCCCATCTGTTGGTCAATAATGGCGGCTATCTTCAGGTCTTGATTCTGTAGCGAGTAGGTCTTCCAACAACATTCCGCAATATAATCTTCGGGAACATTCCAAAATTCTAGCTCTGCCTTCACTCCAGTGCTGCACACGTTTCCGGGCAAGTGTAGGTCCCCTGTTCGGTGAAGATCCAAAATACACTGCACAATTTTAGGATTCCTGTCGAAAAAGTATTCGTCGTTTTTATGATCATACGATGGGTCTGATTTCGACAGTTGTCCTAATTTGGTTGTGGGAATATTCAGAAGGGAGAATTTAGACGTCACGAACCGTTTCCCGCCAATATTCAGAGTTATCCTCTCCGTCATGTCCACAGTCAAGTCGTTGACAGGCAGTTCGCTGGAATGTTGATCTCGTGACGTCAAAAAAGGCATTGTTGACTTTCTCGGAAAAACAAACATTGGTTCAATAAGGCAAGCACTAAGCGCGACTATTAAAATAGTTTATCTATATTGCGCAATAGGCCTATCCTGGCATGCCTGAACAGTTCCGAATGCTTTTAAAGTCTGCGGAATTTTAATAATCATCGATAAAACAAAATATTGCTGTTATTCTTTCGAACACACATTGATATTAATAAAGAAAGAATATTCAAAACGTCTTGAAATAAATTGCTCCAATAAACAATTATGAAAATTGGATACAAACTCTCAAAATAGAACAATGTCCAGCCAACGTTTGTCTCGGATAAATATTAGAATATGAACGGAGGTTTATTTATGTGCACTGAACTTGATACTGTCTTTATGTATCTTTTCTATGAATGTAATTATAAATACTTCACCAATATTTATCCCAAGGCGCCCGTTAACACTCCAGATGGGCCATAATACGAAATTGATGTACATTCCTGTAAAACCATGGTTGTTTCTTCCCAGAATTAGTTTAAGATAAGATACTAACGCGACACTCTTCTCGTTCCGCGTGGAAATTGGTTAATTCTCCTACTACACGCTGTAAATATCCATTAAACTTTGAATGACGGTCGACTGGTACTCGGCGTTGTAGATTTATTGACGAGTCAATTAATTTGTGTGTTTGTTATGGCTGATAAATAAAAGTCGCGGGATAGATGACCGCACAGAGAGACAACCAATTGAAAGCCACTTTACATCAGATCTATTTCAAACGCACCTATAGACAGGCAGAACACAATTTTCTATAAATCAATTTCTTTCTACGTATGTATTATCAACACCCAATATATATAGAAAACTATCAGCACAAATCTTAAAGCTGCACTGTTTGTTTCAAGGGAGAGAGAGAGAGAAATGGGGTTTAACGTCCACTCGACACAAACTAGTTCATTTTGGGACTAACGTATGGTTTTCAAATTTTTTTTCAAAAATTCGATTGCGCGTAGGGGTCTTTAGCAGTGGGAGGAAATCGGAGTGCCCGGAGGAAACCCACGAGGTTGAGAAGGCGACCCTATCTCCATACCACATACGCTCACTCTAGGGCTCGAAACAACAGCCGCAAGCCAGAGGTGATCGGCCAGCTAGAGGTCGAAGCGCGGCACTCTAGACCACTAGGCCATCCCAACCCCCCTTGTTTCGCGATAAACGATGAAACTGACACAAACTGATTTCGACCACAGGAATCTGGCTTTCTATTCGTATATAATATATGCATACACCATACTCCAAAATTATTAGCAGAACCTTAAAGCTGCACTACTTTGTTTCACGGTAAATGATGAAAAGATAAAAAATTATGGGGACAAAAACTGATTTCAACCACAGGAATCTGCCAGCCTTCTTTCCGATCAGGCAGGTTTCCCCCGAGTTCTTCGGTTTCTTCCTGCAGTAATGATCGAAATCATTCGCACGATCTGTGCCAAGGGCCAAATTTGAAAAAGGCCTCAGGCCTAATTTGCTACCCTTGTAAAATGACGTGATTATTATTATTATTATTATATATGTATACTGTATACTCCTCACTGTACAAGACAAAATATAATTTTAAAAAAAGAACAGTAATGCAATGCCTGTTGAAGCCTCGATTTTACCTATTCTGCAATATGCAGATTTGGCTCTTGAATAATGTATGTTTGAATATAAAAATGCGTAAGAATGGCCTGTACTGGTTGGGGAAAGCCGTAAACAAATAGTAGGTGGAAAGAAACGCATTTTCATTTTTGAAGTACATGATCATGTAATTAGTTTAAAATTCAAATAATATGCTCGTGCATCGATAGCATGCGTATAACTACGCAACTAAAAACGTTGTGGTTCTGACGGAGAGAGGGGGAGAGATGGGGTTTAACGTCCACTCGACACAAACTATGTAATTCCGGGACTAACATATGTTTTTAATTTTATTTCACTAATTCGCTTGCGCATAAGGGTCTTTAACAGTGAGAGGAAACCGGAGGACCCGGAAAAAAACGAACGAGGTTGGACAGGCGACCATACTCCTTGCCACGTACAACCGGGGATTCGAAACCACGCCATTTGACTCAATGACAGGCTTTTTATGATACAGCGCGCGCACGTTAACTTGGCCATTCAACCCCCCGGATTCTGACGGTTTTTTTTGTTTTTAGCTACGATTGAATTCATTTTGTTTCACTTGTCAAACTTCAGTTTTTTATTAATAATATAAATGCATGTAACATGTAAAAAATAAACTGGTTATCTAGTTCATCGATTGTTAGTTTTTCTATTTTCAAATTCGTCAAGGTAGATTGCACACAGAGAAATCTATCTACTGTGTTTCAAGAATAGACCTCTGTCATAAATTGCCGCCATACTGTTTTGTAATGCGGTCCCTACAACGGTTCACATCTGTTCAACACAAAAGGTCTAATTGAACCTTTTCGATATTATTAAAAAATGAAAGCAGATTATACTTCTCTCAAAGTTCTTGAAATATACTGAGTGTTTTCGGCTAAGATGGTCGAGTTGGGGCTTAAAATGTCGGTCAACTAGCTTGGAGTCTGTTCTCAGGTGGAGCTGATTGTAGAAAGACAGCGGAAGTTTAGTATGCATCGATTGTTTTTTTTCTCTTTCAACTTTGTCAAGGTAGATTGGTGAGAAGACTGGTTCACTAGCCAGGTTGTCATGGAGCTAAATCGCTAATATTTTGGGCACAAATCGGTACCAACACATATAATAATGTAATATGAATGCGTATAAACGGATTTACATTCAATCGTTTCTGTTTTTCATATAATTTCTAATCAGTTATGTTCGACGAAATACGCCAGAAGTCTAAACCGAAAGTCAGCTTGTAGCGTCTGGTTATTCCAGTCAACACCGATTGTATTTATTGCGCATGCTCTCCAATTAAGAATATGACAACAAATGGCGCTGAAACGCTTTATGGTACACGATTCGTCATAAATATTGGATATCAGAAACCCATCTTTTTCAGGTAAGACCACAACACCAATGGTGATTTAAATTGCAAAAAAATTAAATAAATCGTGTTTTCAATGTCGAGGATATTGAATAACGGGCTTATCTACCTTAAATTTCGCCGGATTACCAAGTGGTGCAGTACAGGAGCTTTGACGAAGTTGGGAGAATGGATTGCCGAATGGTTAGCACACGCGCGATGTATGATAATTTCTCTCATTGGGTCAACTGACGTGGTCTCGATTCCCCAGTTGTACGTGGCAAGAAATAGGGTCGCCTGTCCATCTTCTCCCACTGATAAAGACCCCTAAGCACAAGCGAGTTATTAAAATAACCCAAATTGAACCGAGTGAAGTTAAACCCCATTTCCTCCCCCCCCCCCGACTTTAAACAACTCGTTTTTAGAACAGTGACACCGATAAGTAGGCCTTCAAATTTCCATAAATAAACTTCCGGATTAAAATATGTACAACGGAAGTCGTCTCTAAAAGGAATCAAATTGTTTCAATAGACTAATATTAGGTTACATGTGGAAATATTTGCAAATTAAGCCTGGTTCACACCGCCGGTATTTTCCTCTTGTCTCGTGAAGTGGCGAGCAATTGCTGGGAAACCAACGATGATTGTTGCTCATATTGCAACGAGCTGTCTGCGCGTCTGTGACGAGAGAGAGAGAGAGAGAGAGAGACAGACAGACAGACAGACAGACAGAGGGGAGAGTGTGTGTGTTTTCTTTTCTTGGGGGGGGGGGGTATCCACTAGACACAAACTAAGTCATTTTGTGACTAACATATTGTTCAATTTTAATTCAATAATTCGCTTGCGCGTAGGGCTCTTGGGCAGTGGGTGGAAAATTCAAGGGGGAAGAGGAATGGAAACCATGTCATCCCGACTCGATGACAGAAATTTCGATTTCATCCAACCCCTGATCTCTGACTGTCAAATTAGATGCGCCAACGGACGAAAATCTGGTTATGCCAGTGCCAATGTCTTATCACATGATATGTCAGTTGGCGTTCATTGGCCAAACAAACCAATTGCACCATTGACAAGGGAAACAACCCTGGAAAATCTCAGGGAACTTTGTCGTGCAACAACGGAAATGAAATGAAATGTGGTGTAACGTCCCAATGTTCTGCACCTAAACAGGGCTAATGAAGACGGGAATATGCCATACAGTTTGCTATGAGGGACATTTTGTCTGGGCAGTGGCGCTACGGCCTACTCTTATATCATCGAATTCCAACTGCCAAGGGATATTTTAAGTGCACAGTAATGTGTACACGGGACCTCGGTTTTTCTTCCCATCCGAATGACTAGACAGCTGTCATTGTAAGGCATCCTTGACAAGGGTAAACCAATGGGATCGAAACGCAGACTTCATGGTTAGGGAGCCAGCGCCTCCTTACTCACGGGACCACCGCCGCTCCTATTTATTTAAGAGCGTCGAGCCATACTGCTCTGTCATACTTTATTGGCAAACAAGTATTAAACAAATCGCCAGTGTGGCCTAGGCTTTATTAAAATGAAAGTGGCAAAAAATGAGAGATACAGACAGAAATGGAGTTTAAAGTCCACTCGACATAAAAAAAGGTCATTTCGGGACTAAAGACAGAAAATGAAAGCCCGATGTTTTACGACATGGAGGCATTGAGTCCCATGTGTACCTTAAACAAATCGCCAGTGTGGTCTTGGCTTTATTAAAAGGAAAGTGACAGAAAGGGAAAGTCCGGTGATTTACGACATGGGGGCATTCGGTCATATGTGTACCTTAAAGGGACAATAACACTCTTGCTGGCTTGACAGGCCCAGAAAAAAAAATAGCCTTATTCTAACTACAAGATGGTTAAGTTTCCTACCTGTTGTGTAAATTATCCATTACAACCTATCTTACTTGTCCAGAGGGTTCGAAAATATGTTTAAATCTAAGTTGCATTTGAAAGTGCTTACGTAAGGCTTTCCAAACCATGTTACGGCATGTAGTTGAATTTTTACAATTTTTAAAATTAGGTGTGTTAAGATGAAATTTGTATCATTTTTTAATTGAAATATTGTAAAATAGTACAAATTGTTGACCAGAATAAAGATTGGAACATATTATTCAGTTACAACAAGAGTGGTATTGGGGCTTTAAACAAATCGCAAGTGTGGTCTTGGCTTTATTAAAATCAAAATGACAGAAAAGGATGTTTTACGACATGAAGTCATTCGGTCCCATGTGTACCTTAATGCGAGTTAATCCCCAATAACGGTAACAACAACCGAAGAGATATCTAAATACAGCGAATACGGAAATAATAGTCCAATAAATAGTCAAAAATCTAAATCGAACCGGTTATTTATTGAGGACGGTCACGAAACAAGTGGTTTGTGTTTCCCTGCATGACGACGAGTTGTCAAGGGCAACCCTTCTCCTATTTCTGTAATTTAATAAATCTGTCTTTATTTTTCTACTTTCATTTTAAAATCTAAATCCTAGATAATCCCACAATTGATTACTGTCAATGATGTCCGGAGCAGACGTGCCAGTTGAGTCAGCCACCTTAATTAGACTATATTAGACCACTTTTGAAGCTGCTGTATTCACAGGCTGGAATAACAGAAAAGCACCACTCAGCAAATCTCGACAGATCCCGGTTCCCTGCTTCTAGACTCGGATGAATGATGAATTCCGCCATTTTAAAAGTATTTTAAAGTACCCGGATAAAAAAATGGCTGCCCCATGGAGATTATATCTAAAACTAAAAATGGCTGTCATTGTGGGACTTTTTTGTAAAAGCGGCACGTTTTCCTGTTAAAGTAAAACGGTAGTCGACTAGCCGCACCGCAAATGTATGGTCGTAGGTACATATCACTTACTGTCATACATCCGAGTCTAGATGTATTTCGCCGTCGTCGATTGTGACCTCGACGATTAACAATGGTCAAGGCCAGAATAAAACAAAAAGTTAATTCTACTGTTAGAGTTTGTAAGAAGTTAAAATTTTGGGCGGTGTTTTGATCAGACATTTACTAAGTTTGCTCATTTATGTAAGATAGATATTTTGTTAAAATGATTCTTAAGTATATTAATGTAAATATTATGTCTTTTAAATAATTCAAATATATATGTCATTTAATGAATAAATGGCCTTTTCAATGTCAATATATGTGTTATAAATTCATCTAGTCTGGGGCATAATTAATTTATCTAGGCTGGGGGTATTAGCTTAGGCAAGAAGACAAAATAGTTATTCAATTATCTGTGACGGGACATTGACTGTGGTCACACACAGAGGTAAATGGTTTTAAACGTCTACTCGACAGTCGACCCTACCAGGCCAGTTGACTCAATGACAGACCTTTTTAAACGGTGCACACATGCTAACCTTTCGATCACTCAAACCAATTTCAAGTCAGTAGCGTCCGGCATTCCATGTTGAATGAAATGGACTTGTCTGCACCAACTGGAAATATGATGTCATCCAACTTATTCTCACCAACTCAGAGAATGACGTCAGACATACGTCATGTAATGGGATCGTTGCTCGGAGGGCTGAGTTTTCCACCTACTCAGCCGAAGTTCAAAATACTAAAAACAAAATAGGTGTGACGAAAATTGTTTGTGGGTCTTCATAAAAGGGTAAAATAATCCGCGCGTCAACCAAAAATAGTACTGTTGTTTTCAGGGTGGTGGTGGTGTCCTTCTGTTTCCTCCTAATGCTATAGACCCCTACGCGCAAGCGATTTATTAAACTAAAATGTGTTAGTCCCGAAAGGACCTAGTTTGTGTGGAGTGGACATTAAACCCCATTTATCTCTCTCTACCACTCCCAACCCCGTGGATTTTCTCCGGGTCCTCCCACTGCTAAAGACCCCTACAGGGTACGCGCAAGCGAATTAGTGAAACTAAAATTGAACCATGTGCTAGTGCCGAAATGACCTAGTTTGTGCCGAGTGGACGTTAAACACACCCCCTCTCTCTCCCTCGCTTTAAACCGTGCGTTAATCAATACAAACAAGAACTATGACCGGATTACGACTCATCAGAAAACCGGAATTAAACAGGATAATCATCTAGTGTTTATGTAGCATTCGGCAAACCTCGACAGATTCCGGTACTTTCCGTAACCTACATCTAGACTTAAAATAGTTCCAAAATGGCGGACTTCATCATACAGCCGAGTCTAGATTTAGGGCACCGGAATCTGTCGAGATTTGCCGAGTGTTTATGTAGGTGTGGATTATTTAAACTACAAATACACCCAGGTCAGAGGTCGAAATATAACAAGCTAAACAGGATGGGTTTAAATAGCCAAGTCTCTGACTGTCATCGACATAGGAAACTTGTCAATTTAAATCAACATTGAGGTTCTGGGGACTGTTTCACGACAATCTGATTTCGTTTCGTTTTTTATAGTTCATAATTTTGTTTTACTTGTCTTTATATTACTACACTTTAGGATCTGGGAGGTTTGTTATTTAACTCGTGTTCAGCTTTAAATGGGGGGTCAGCCAATCAAATTGTCTGTCGAATAGGGGGTTTGACCTCTCTTGCACGGAACTGTGGGTAGACATGAACTCCGACAGATATCAAAACAAAGCAAAAATAGATCAAAAACATAGCCACTTGCAACAACGATTCTGATTGGTTAATCGAATGACTGAGCTTATGGGGTCAAATGTCATTTTCTACGTCATAGAACGTGATCTCCCACTGTAAGTTGTTAGATCTACATGTAGTGTGGGCCATCGAAAGTATAAAAAAACGAAACGAAATATAGATCTGTATTTTAATTAGATTGGTTTCACGAAGTCTTAACTAAACATAAAATCCAAATCGGTCCCTGGTCATACTGAGAAAAGATGGGTTTCTTTTATCCCAATATTTAAGACGAAATTTAAATAAACTTTTGGCACCATAATGCTTGTCAATGCCATTAGTAGGCCTAACAAAGGACGCGAAGGACGGAGCTAGACATATTCCACAAGGCATGTTAAACGGCGACGCATATTGTTATTTGGAGAGCATGCGCAATAGATATTATCGGTGTAGACTGGAATAACCATTCGATTGAGACTTTTAGCCCAACATAACTGTTTTGAAATCGGAGTAAAAACGTAAACGTAAATCAGTTTATATATACATTCATATTACAGTATTATATTCGTTTCGACCCATTTGTATCAATTTCTAGGTGCCAAATAGTAGCTTTAACTTCTATACCCGATACACAGTCCAGAACGTCCCGAATTGACAGAATTGCAATCAAGTAACGCGAAGTTCAATCCTGTCACAGTTCTGTCAGTCCCGAAAGCTGAGGTGATGTGAGTAGAATTGTGACGTATTTTAAGTAACAAATATGTTCCAGCTGCCATGATTGGTTGATATATTTTTTAAGCAGTCGGCATATGCGTTGTACTCCGAAATTCTCCTTTTCACTCGATTGACAGTATTTTCGGAATTGAGAGAATTCAATTCCGGAACGTTCAATCAAGTACGCCCTTAATTTCATCTCGTCATAAAATTCGAATCATTTTACGTATAGTATGAAAGTTATTTTAGGAACAGCATAATAATTGACTGGGAATGCAAGTCCTAGCTTATATCCAATAGAAACATACCATTCTTAAAAGAAGGTCCCGGGTTTTGCAACTTCAGCAATTTCTCCACCCCCAAAAATGGAAAATGCCGGAGTATAAATCTGTCCACGACCAAAATTGATACACAAGGGTGCCGTTTCATCTAATAGTAATGACCTTTAGATTATCCCCCCCCCCACCTCTGATGTAACACAGCGATATCATTTTGTGATTTAGGTGCATAGAACTCAATGAACTCTGCTAGTTTTGACAATACATGATTTTGACGTTCATCTCAAAATAAACTGCTCTCAAGTCACGATCTAATAAACATCTAATTGGACATAATATACAATATGTTCTGTGTACAAGATCCACACTAACTAAGTACTAATATATACATGTATGTCATGTCTACTTTCAGATCTTTGTGGACATCCTTTAAGATGATCAATAAATCAATAGGAAAGTAAAGACTTTATTTATGTCCACAAAAGAGAACCATTTTTAGCACAACTATCATCCTGCAATCTGCATCTCTGAATATGACAATACTGAACTGTCCAGTTGACGGTTGTGATTGGGTATCCCAGGACCTGGGGGCAGCATTTGCCAGCGCTTTAACTGCCGCCCTTCAAATCCATGAGAAGAATGCCCACCCAACCCCAACTACAGTACCACCAACGAAGCTCAAGCTAGAGTCTCCGCAAATTGGCACAGGATGCGAACCGGATCAGTGGTCTGCTTTTCAACGACAATGGCGAATGTACAAAGTGGGAATGGCGATCACACTTGCAATGATACCAACCGCCTTGTTCTATTGTTGTGATAGTGACCTCAGAACAGATATAATGAGGGATATTCAGGGTGATGTTTCACAAATGCCAGAGAATGAACTTCTCAATGCTATAAAGAGACTAGCTGTTAAAGAAGAGAGCACGCTTGTACATAGACTAAAGATGAATCGTATGGTACAGTCCCCTGCAACCCGAATACGAACATATCTCGCTTCATTACAGGGTCAAGCAGCCTTATGCCAATACAAAGCAACGTGCAGAGAGCCAGGGTGTGCGCATATTTTCGACTACAGTGAAGAGATCATAAAAGACAATTCTGTCTGATCTTCTCGGAGACTCGAAAACTGATAGGACCTTGGACGAGACAGTCTCATTCATTGCACAGAAGGAGCAAGGCAAAGCAACAAAAAGTGCAGTCGGAGACTCGCTAGGTGCAGTAGGTGTATCACAACCGTTCCAGCCAAATGAACAACCTGCTAAGAAATGTTGGGCATGTGGTGGCCCACCACACGGTTTGAGAAATGACCGTAAAACAAGAGCTAAACATTGTGAGGCGTGGACATTCACATGTGTAAAATGTGCTGGTAGAGGCGACTTCACGTCATGTTGCAGCAAATGTGGCAATTGTAGTGCATGGGGTCACCGTGATTCATCATCCAGTAACTGTCCCAAAAATAGGAACAATAAGCATCAAAACAACCGTCCGCGTGACAATTCAGGTTCTCACAAAGACAAGACTGTCAATGACGTCGGTTATGTGTATGATCAGTTATGTACTGTGTCTGAAGATAGCCAATCAGATAATATACAAACATTACATCGTCTCCAACACCATGTGTTTGAAGGCCAATGGATTGCACGCTCTTCACAGCCACACCCAATGATTACAGTGACAGTCACACCAGTTCCTCAGGACCACACATCGTTCGGGTACCCTATAAATGACACCTCAAATCTGAAATCTGTGAACATGGCTATGGTAGCTGATACAGGGTGTCAAAGTTCGATAATGCCTTTACAGTATGTGAATAACCTTGGAATAACAAAGCGAGACCTTCTTCCAGTACAACTTACCATGCGCGGAGCCATCAGAGGAGATCTAGGTGTGATTGGAGCTATCGCTATTCATGTTAGCACCACTAATGCGTTATCTCCCAAATCCACTCGGCTACTATGCTATGTATCAGAAACAATGAATAAGGCTTTTCTCTGCAGAGAAGCTCTTGCCTCACTGGGAATGATCCATCCAGAATTTCCTATTTGCAACATAAATTCTTCTGAGATTGCTACCTCCAGCCATGTCCCTGTTGATGAACCATGCTCCTGTCCAAGACGGCAAAATGAGCCCCCGCTGCTGCCAACAGAGCTTCCACCCGGGCTAGAGGCTACAGACGAGAATGTTGACAACCTGAAGAAGTGGTTGCTTGAGTACTATGGATCAACTGTATTCAATGTTTGTGAGCATTAACCATTACCGCTTATGTCTTGTGACCCACTTCAACTTCACATTAACCCTGATTCTAAACTGGTTGCAGTTCATAAACCAACATTAGTACCGATCCACTGGCAAGATAAGGTGCACGCTGACCTTGAGAGAGATGTCCGCATTGGTGTGCTCGAGCGAGTGAGTCATAACACACCTACAACTTGGTGTTCCAGGATGGTGGCCACGAGTACAGCTAACGGCACCCCCAGACGAACTGTGTCCGTCAAACACACCATGTGCCCAGCCCATTTCATCTTGCTGATAAAGTTCCACAGAATACAAAGAAAACTGTGACAGATGCATGGAACGGATACCATTCAGTACCTATCCGTGAGGAGGATCGGCACTTCACCACCTTCATCACGCCGTGGGGTCGATATCGCTACAAAGTAGCTCCTCGGGGATTTCTAGCCAGTGGTGATGCTTATACTCAACGATTCGATACTATCATCTCCAATTTTGAAAACAAGGTTAAATGTGTTGATGATACCTGTATGTGGGCAGACTCTGTTAAGGCTGCTTTTTTCCAGACATGTGAGTGGCTTGACATTTGTGCCAGAAATGGAATCACACTTAACCCTGGCAAGTTTCAAATTGCACAAGACAACGTGGATTTTGCAGGCTTGACGATTACACCCACCAATATCCGACCCAGTGCCAAGTTTATTGATGCTGTTCGTAATTTCCCGACCCCTACAGATATCACCGGGGCAAGGGCGTGGTTTGGACTCATCAACCAGGGTGCCTATGCTTTCACCAGAACAAAACAAATGAAACCATTCCGCACTTTGCTAAAACCTTCTATGAAATTTGAGTGGACAGACGATCTCACCAGTGCATTCCGTCAGTCTAAGGAGGCTATTATACAAGAAATGAGGGATGGTGTCCGCTTGTGTGATCCTGCCCGATTGACATGCCTCTCCACGGATTGGTCAGTTGATGGAATTGGATTCTTCATGATGCAGAAATACTGTACATGTGCTTCTAGAACCCCTACATGTTGTCCTGATGGTTGGAAACTTTGTCTTGTTGGGAGCAGATTTACTCATCCTGCAGAGAGAAGGTACGCTGCCATTGAAGGCGAGGCTTTGGCTGTGGTGTATGCTCTACATCAAACACGTTACTATGTACTGGGATGCAAAGACCTCATCATTGCCACAGATCATAAGCCACTCCTGCAGATTCTAAATGATCCCTCACTCACTGAAATTGCTAATAGACGCTTACTTAACCTCAAGGAGAAGACGCTTGGATATCGATTCACTATTGTCCATGTGCCAGGCAAGAAAAACCTTGGTCCTGATGCTGCATCACGCTATCCAGCAGGTAACCCAGAACGTCTCGAACTCCCAGGAGACCCAGCAGAACTCCACTCCCTTGCTGACGAGCCCATTTCTCTCCATGATGTGCTCACTAGTCTGTATCAGCAAATGGATGACAATGATGATGCTGGTGATGGATCCATATTGGCGGCAGCATCTAGTAGTCTACAGTCTGTATGTGCAGTGGTTACATGGGACATGCTCCGTGAAGCTACAGTGTCTGACCTGACTCTTCGTAACCTTGTTCATTTTATAGAACACGGATTTCCAGAGGATATCAGAGATTTCCCGCCTTAATTAAGAGTTTACCATCGTTTATCGCCTAGTATGTGTGTAGTGGATGATGTGGTACTTGTGGGTCATCGTGTCGTAATTCCAGCTGTACTTCGGGAATCTGTACTTAACGCACTTCATGCTGCACACCAAGGTGTCAGTGCAATGCAGGCAAGGGCTGTGGACTCAGTATATTGGCCAGATATCACTGTCGACATTGCAAGAGTTCGAGACCAATGTGTTTACACTGCCACAAAATAGCCAAATCAAACCCCATGCAGCCCCCATCGGACATTGAGCCATCTGAGTTCCCGTTTCAACAAATCTGTGCTGACTATTTCACTTACAACAACACAGCCTATGTTGTGATCGTGGACAGATACTCTAACTGGCCGATGGTTTACAAATCTGAATCTGGTGCAGAGGGACTAGTTAAACGTCAGATGGTGGTCCACAGTTCACGGCTGGTAAGACACAAGAGTTTCTCCAGAACTGGGGCGTCAGACACAGGCTTTGCTCAGTCGCAAACCCACATGCCAACTCTAGGGCTGAACTTGCTGTGAAAACTGTTAAACGTATGCTCGTGGATAACACATTGCTGACAGGCTCTTTAGACAATGACAAATTTCAGCGAGCGTTACTTGTCTACAGAAACTCTATTGATCCAGAAACAAAGGCTTCACCAGCGCTGATCCTCTTTGGCCGACCTATTCGTGATCCAATTCCGATATTGATGGGTCGTTATCAACCACATGAGACTTGGAAGGAGTTATTGTCTCATCGTGAGAGGGCATTGGCAAAGCGCCACTCTAGAGAACATGAAAAGTGGACAGAACATACTCGTAAATTACCCCCACTGCAGATTGGAGACCACGTATTTATTCAAAATCTTGTTGGAAACCAGCCCAGGCGATGGGAGCGCACAGGTGTTGTGATTGAGGTGCGGCAATTTCACCAATATGTGGTTAGAGTTGATGGAACGGGTAGGGTTACTCTACGTAACAGACAATACTTGAGAAAGTTCACTCCATTTATCAGTAAGCCAGCTCATCTTCCAGTGAAAACGGTTGAGTTAAAGAGTCCCAAATCAACATCTCTAACTCATGAACATATACAACATCCACAGTTGTTACCAGAACCTATTTCTATGGAGTTTACCATCCCTGATGCTACATTGGAACCTGATTTTCCTCCACCACAACAAACCCTGGATCCAGCCGTCGAGACAGATACAACCCCACCAGTCAAGGCGGTACAACCCCGACTGTCTACTTCCCTGAACCAGGACACTAGAGGGCCAAAGATCTCACGAGCATTAGCTAGGTTGCAACCACACAACACCGCAGGAGAAAAAGAACTATTACCACCTAGGCGTGCTGGTCGCAAGGCTAATTTTACCGATGGTTAATCGCGCTGTGTTGATTATTACATATACTGATATTTCAAGCTTATGTCAAAGGAAACATTTAGTAGAGACATTACATGTTCTAATCAGAACTATTTGGAAGACATATTAGTGACATTGTGTTATTTCTTGTATTCTTGTATTTGGAAATCATTTTTAGTAATCAGTTTTTCACGTACCCTCAAAAACTTGCCCTTAGGAAGGGAGATAACTAAGTACTAATATATACATGTATGTCATGTCTACTTTCAGATCTTTGTGGACATCCTTTTCCATTTTCCACATTTAAATCTAGTTAAAAAAATTTACAACAGGAATCACAAACCTTAAAGCTTAGGGGAGGAGAGAATTCTTGTAATTTTGTACACTGACTGATTCGTGAATAACTTTAAAATTTGTGTGATTTATGTAATTGAACTTATTTTGTAATGTTGGCATTATGGAAAAGTATTCCATCCTTTAAGATGATAAATAAATCAAGAGGAAAGTAAAGACTTTATTTACACACGACTGTAATTAATGTTAATGCACATGCCGTGACGAGAAACAAACAATTGCAGATATGACTATGTGCTTTATCTGTTACCTTTTTGGTAGGCTATATAATTGAGTTGTTCACTGACAGTTAGTGAGCGAGTGTAGGGACTCAACCGAGTCCAGCCGCTGCCTTGGCAGAGGGGCAGAATAGTAAATGTTGTATTATGTAGATGTGTTCCTGTAAAAGACTAGTTCCCGTAGTAGTAATAGTTACAGTATTATGTATTGTTGTTGTATTCCTGTGGAATGTATGTAACCGAAGCTGATTTAGATAGGGCGGTATTTACAAAAATTCTAAGAGTTGAAATCAACTCTTAACTGTCAAAAATTACTCCTAAGTTTGCAGATTTCCCTTAGACCTATTTATAAAACATTTTACTTTAAGAATTACTCCTAACTATGACACATATTAAGGAGTCCTCCTAACTTGCTAAAAGTACTCTTATCTTAGTTAACATGGCCGTCCGTGTACACCGCCTAAGAGAGTTTAAAACAAGAAGAGATTTCTTAGTGGAGTACAACCATGACGAGTTGATAAGGATATATCGAATGGACATGGGTGGGATTCTTTTTGTGACAGATTTAGTTTGATTAGGACCCAAGTCTTACATTTAGTTAAAAGTAACTCTAAGACCCTTTATAAATATTTCTAAAGAGTAACTTTTAACTAATTGTTGTTTTAGGAAGTGTTAGAGTAAAAGTTCTGAAAATACGGACCCTGATGTAAATAAATCCTTTATCTACGAAACTCTTATCTGTTACTCAGACCCGACAAAAGTGAAATGCGGGGTTCCGCAGGGCTCCAATTTAGGCCCACTCCTTTTTCTAATATTTATTAATGATCTGCCGTTACATGTAGAAAAATGTGATACAGACATATTTGCTGATGATAGTACTATTCATTTTTCAGGAAAAGACCCAATCAGTGTGAAAGCAGCTTTACAGACGGACTTAGACAACGTGTTAAAGTGGTGTATTGATAATGGGATGGTGTTAAACAGTACAAAGACTAAAGTGATGATGATTGGATCAAAACAAAATACAGAAAATAAACAATTAAACTTAAATGGACAAATGCTTGAAAATGTTGATGAAACTGTTTTACTTGGGATCAGTGTGGATCGAAATTTACTGTGGGGAAATCAAATTAATAAACTTTCTAAAGCCATTAGCTCTAAAATATATCTCCTGTCTAAACTCAAAAAATATCTTCCTCATAAATTGAGAATATTATTTTACAATAGTTATATATTGCCATACTTTGATTATTGCTCGACAGTTTGGGGTAATGCTACTAAGTCGAAACTTGATGTCCTGCATAAATTGCAGAAACGCGCGGCAAGAACAATTTTAGATGAAAAACATGATGCGAGATCAGAACCATTATTTTTAAAACTAAATTGGTTAAATATATATCAAAGGATTAAATTTAATATTGGAATGCTAACGTTTAAAATCATGAAAGAAAAATCACCCGCATATCTTTTTAACTTATTTGATGAACGCTCTAATTGTACAAATACCGAGTTAACCTTAAGATCTGAAACTCAAAAGAAACTCGACACCCCAAAAGGCAAAAAACGCGCAATGACGCGTACTTTTCATTTTTCGGCCTCTAATCTTTGGAATTCCTTACCTCTTCAAATAAAACAAGATTCATCAACATTTACTTTTAAAAGATATTTAAATAAATTTGTAAAAGAAAAGTAGATTAACCATGTATATTATATATACCGTATCTGCATTTTTTATATCATATCTTACATATTATTACATTTTTTGGGGGGCGGGTGGGGGTTTGAGCAATAGATTGTGTATAATACAGCTGCATGCTATATTTTATAATTAGTACTACATTATTTGTGTTACTTTTGTTTTGGGGAAGGGGGTAGAGTAGAGTGAGGGACAGGGGGTGGGCAGCAGTACATTGTATATTTCATAATGACTATTACTTTATCTTGGTGTTTTTGCTTTTGGGGGGGGGGGGTCTATATTTGTTTAATATTTGCATGTTACTATATATCTATGTATATTAT
The DNA here is from genome assembly GCA_917208275.1 of Patella pellucida. Taxonomy (NCBI): domain Eukaryota; kingdom Metazoa; phylum Mollusca; class Gastropoda; family Patellidae; genus Patella; species Patella pellucida. The sequence continues at coordinate 4,714,597 of OU795041.1, forward strand.
TGTAGTGTAGGAGGAACCCCCTGAAAATTAGTACACCTGTGCTAAGGGGACTATCCTCATTAAATAAAGTTATTATTATTATTATTATTATTATTATTATTATTATCACTACGATAGTGTTACACTGATGTAATTCCTAATAATTATAGGCCTTGACTTCTTTGATCCAGAAACTAAATTTAATGGTATTTAACGTTCATATTTTTCGGATAGTGTGGAGTACCAAAGAAAACTGTTTGAATTATTTAAACTCGGGAACTCAATTAACATGAAAATGAATGGAGGTAATAATGCCCTCAGACTAGTAATTATTTCATGAACTAATGTAGTTGAGAGAGAGAGAGGGAGAGAGAATGGGGTTTAACGTCCAGTCAACACAACTGGGTCATTTCGGGACTAACATATGGTTTAATTTTATTTCAATAAATCGCTTGCGCGTAGGGGTCTTAAGCAGTGGGAGGAAACTAGAGTGCCCGGAGGGGGGGACCTATCTCCATGCCACATCAGAGTGCCGCATACATAAGTGGTTCGGTGTAATCCCCAGAACCTAGCCTGGGCATAGACAATGTGAAAATCATGTTTATATCATCAACTAAAAAGCAGATATACCAGTCTCTCGCCCCCCCCCCCTCCCCGGATCCGCGCCTTCACATCTCAATGGAGGGGGCCATCCATACAGTACGTACGCTCAAAATGGGTAAAATTCAGACCCCCCCCCCCCTGTACGCTCCTATACGGACGTTTTGCCATTGAATTTAAGCACCTGTGCGTTTTTGGCGCGACCCCCCCCCCTCCCCCTTCAAGCGTACGTACTTTATAGATGGCACCGAGGTTATAATGCGCTCAGGCCACACGGAACTATCGTGACGAAATTCATGGTAGCTGGCTTTTTTTTCTCTGCAGGTAGGGAGAGTATGTCGTTCAGATTGCGCTCAGGCTAGTAATTACTGTATTCGTTACCGCTTGGCTACATGGGTACATGGAGTTTCCCACAAGGGAATAGAAAATACCACATTTGTCGTGTTCGGGTGCACAAGGGGGGAAAATCAACATGGCTGTCATTATCGCTTCAAGAATTTATTAAACCCCCTAATCACCATTTGTGAAATTTTAATCGCTAAAAGGAATATCACCCCAAAGACGTTTCGATTCGGTTCAGTATTTACAAAGATATGATGAATTTTAAATCCAGTTGAATTCAAGTTAGGCATATATATATATATATATATACACACATGTACATATACCGTTGACGGTCTATATTGGTTTAGTTTTCTATTTTAAATTTTATATAATCAATCTTAGAATAATCTATCGTATATAAAACCGTGACAAATTAGATATTGCCGATGAGCGGCACGGTCAATTAGCTGATCATAATTAATATGCCTAATTAATTGTTACCGTATGTAGACATTTTAAATTTAAAGAAAATTCTGAGGATATTGCCCATTTTGGTCCCCGTTGTGCCTATAAAGATTGGAACCAACGGAATGTTGAGCAAAAAGCTACAGCCTGTGATGTTACACTCATTTAACATTGAAGTCAATAGGTAAATAATTACTAGTCTGAGACTGTCTAAAAAAAAACATTTCTAGAGTTATCTCCCTTTGATCAATAGACTCATCCCAGACCCGGCCAACCTCGGCATATTCTGATACCCTACCATTTAGCCTCAGCTGTACGAATGCCCCCCCTCCCCTCCCAGACACAAACCGAAGCAACAGATATTTTTTGTTTATTTACAGTCACCATACAGATAAAGAATAATATATATGGACACATTGACTTGAGGGAAGGAGTGCCAGGTTAATGGGGGTAAGCATTTGTTTCCATCCACAGGAGCCTGGTGTTATGACGGATTGTTGGTTAGGTTTAAGGCTCGTGCTTGTGGCCTGCAGATTTCGTCAGTCTCCAGATGTAGACAGGGCTAGCTCTAACCCTTAATCCACATATGATGTCATAACCCCTGGCTCCGGTGGATGGAAACAAATGCTTACCATTAATGCGTGGTGACGTTGGGTTCTTGGGAGGATTATTATAAAACCAATAATTTAATATCTACAGTCAATTTATTAAATATGATACAAATACATATACTACAATAGTGTGTTAAAATGAAAATGACTTGCATACAAATTTGCCATGTTAAAAAATAATTTGAATGTTTTGAAAGGAAAACGAACAGAACAGAATGTTATTTTACATTACAGTAGCAGACATTTTTGATCAGTGAAGCAGCTGTGAATGAAAGTGCGGAATGGGTTGGGGAAGAAGGGGGGGGGGGGGGAGACGACAATTATATTTACAAATACCTTCACTTTTAATTTGATACTTATGTAATTTTTTTTTTTTCGGGAGTTAAATTTCATGTCACCTCCAGAGAACATTTACAATCGATATCTTTATACAGCACTGAATTTTACTGGCGACATGTTTACGAGTTTAGTTTGTAGTTAATGTACATACACACACAAAAAGTACATAATATATAAATTTATCGATAACAAATTATTTACAAGTCTATTGTATTTATAATAGGACATCATGTCTGCTATGGATGCCCAGAGTCTGTATGAGCAAGAGCAAGATTTTGTTTTTCACTTCTTTTAAAATTTTAATCGTTACAACTAGAGTTAACGATTCTTTTTTTCCTAAAATTTGGGATATGCACTACTACATCTTTCCTTTAGCCTTCGTGTTACCTCGCGGAGGTGTCACAGGCCGGCCTGCAGTTAATCCTCCGTAGGGGAATTTCTTTTTGTCCGCTGGCTTCAAGATCTGTAAAATAAAACAAATCTCTAATTATTTAAATACTCTTTAATGAAGTCTAAAGTTTAACACAGGCTAATGTCCATTAAATTCAATACTCTTTAATAAGTTTAAAGTTAAACACCAACTGGGCTAATGAAGACTGACTTACACCATACCGTGTGTGCTAAGAGGAGAAATTTTGCATGGAAAGCACCACTACCTCTTGTGTTTGATTCCTAATTTCAAGGTTTCTTTATGTGCATACTAATGTGTACTTTCCAAACAACTATACACAAAGCCCAGTTTAACCGGAGAAGGGCACAGGGCCTGACTAGAATCGCGGACCCCCCCCCCCAACGCCACGAAAAGATTATTTTATAACCTTTTGAATGGCATGTAGAGTGACATGTTCTGATAAACTTTCTCAGCAGACACCTGAATTGCAGACGGGTCCCCCTGATTTAGGGAGCAAGAACCTCTACCTATTTAATTCAAAATGTCAACATTCCTTTAGACCTTGCTTTTTCATTCCATCTCAATAAGAACACCTTTCTTTACCCGACTTGCCATGCTGCGAAATTACAGGAGCAAGTTACAGTCTACACAGGGGTTAAACCTGGAACCTTTGGCAAGTGAGCAAAAGCCATAGAAGACTTTAAAGTTAATTCCCCTAACATGACATCAACCCTACCTGGAAAGAGCACATTAACGTTTCATCGACACTCATCATTGCTCCAGCATTGTCAAATTCTCCACAATAATTAGGAGCAGAAAATAATGTAACCAATTGTCGTTTGGCAAAGAATTCATAACCATCTTCTACTACCTGAAGTAATAAATAAATTTTAATTTAATAAGCGGTTCGTTTCAGTGGTAAAAAAAAACAGTTTAACTTATAAAAACGATACATGATGGTCTGTACTTTGAACACATTATAATAATCAGACATGAAAGTGAAGAGAAGTGAAATTGGCTGAAAATTTTTAACTGGTCACTTAGAATCCATCAACACAGCAAGAATTTTTTCCGCCAGTCGTAATGAGCTTGGCGTAGAACACCGAAGTCGAAGGGTGTTCCGATTGAAGCGATAGCCATTGATAGAGTTACGTCCGTTTTTATTAGTGTAAAGCAGGCGATAATTTTTGTTTGAATAATTTTTATGTGGCTTTTTAATTGGTTTGTAGTCAAATTTATAAAAATTGCTTTAGGTTGATTGGAGGAAATCCGCCAATTGGCTGAAAACTCTCGTGTCTGTATAATAAACTGTTCATTTTACTGATGCAAACAAAGAGATTTGAGTTTTAAATGCTAGAACCTGGACCAGCAAGAACTTTTTCTGGATATACGATTGCATTTAGCAAATATTTCCACTATAATGTATATTATAATTTTGTTAAAATAACACTTGTTTCGACCGTAAGGAATTTTAACTACCATCGATGGTATAGATCAGCACGCTTAGTCGTTGCCTTGACACCAATGACAAGAAGCAACGGCTGGAATTTTAATTTTTCAGGAAAAACCCAGATCAAACCTCTGGTCAATATAACCAAGGGAGAGAAGACCTGTGTATGTGTTCATATAAACGCCCCTTGTATCAGATTTTTTATAACTAATCCGCTTGCGAGTAGGGGTCTTGAGCCGTGAAAGGATATCGTAGCCCCCCCACCCCCGCCAGGTTGGACTGGTGACCCATGCCAGTTGACTCAATGACAGGCTTTATGATAGTGTACACATGCTAACCATTCAGCCATCCAACCCCTCCCCGAGGTGTATATAATCTTAATGAAATTATAAACTTTCTGTGTAATGAACAGTTATTGTAAGAATAATGTTCACTGTTCATATTATTTGTATATCTCTATATTCTTCTTTAAATCTTTGTAAGTACTTATTTACGTACGAAAAAATGAATTATAATTTAATTATTGCACAACCAAACATACCTGATGAGCTCTGCATATAAGATCGAGATCATGTTTGTGCAGGAATTTGGCCACCACCTCTGCACCGAAAGTAAATGATACCCCTCTATCATTTTCACCCCAGCCCATTGTTTCTTTATCTGGATCCGACCATAATAAATCACATAGTAAGCCTTGATCCGGAACATCTGTAGGTCTCATAATCCTTCTAATCTGTTCCATAGATTGTAAATCGGGGCTTAATCCTGTTAAAAAAAAATCAAATTTAGTAGGCTTTCTTAACTTATGAATTGTTATTAGAGTTGTTACTAAACCATGACAGAAGTGTGGAAGATATTTTAAAACATCCCAATGTTTTAATGCCTTTTTTATTTTAAATATTGGGATAGCAAAAACTACTGTTCTGCTCCACTGGGCGTATGAAGGCGGACACAACGCCAACGGCATATAGTGTGCTACGAGTGATGTTTTCCCTGACCGCGGCTCTACTTGGCGTATGAAGGCAGACATAACGCCAATGCCATATACAGTGTGCTACGAGGGATGTTTTCCCTGACCGCGGCTCTACGGTCCATTCTTGCATTGATTTTACAAATCTCAGGGGATCGTTTACATGCATACAGTTGTGTACAGGGGCCCTTGGTTTATCGTCCCATCCAAAACCCTATTAATTTACCAGGGATCTGTGTTTGATCAGATTATCAGATTGCAGAATGAATAGAATGGGGTTTAACATCCTCATGTTTTAAGCATGAAAGCCATTGATAATCTTATTTATGCATGCCATTTTGAAATTCTTTGTTTATTGAATATTTCCCAAAAAGAAATTATTAAAAACATTTTTTTTTAAAAAGAAACTTTCGTGATTCATTGTGGTGATATTTAAACCCTATTCAAATGTACAGTTAATTTTTTTACGGCCATTATGAATATTATACAAGAGCAATTACTCAGGCTAAATGTCATTATTACATCATAAAATTATTATTCTCAGCTCTATATATTTGTAACAAACCACTGAGTCAAGCACAATAGGACGTTAAACCCAACTATTTAGTAATACATCAGGGTAGGGTATTACATCAGATTATCCGATTAGTAATAGTCTTAATATATCATGATTTGTCATTAAATAATCAACTAGGACACGATTAGTCACCTTATAATAATAATAATATTATTAACCATCAATAAAGTCTTTTGTTCTATAATCATTAATACATTTATCTTGTTACATGTATCATAAAGTAGGTCAAGTCATGGCAAAGACAGGGAGAGAGTAAGACAGAGAGAGAGACAGAGAGAGAGAGAGAGAGAGAGACAGAGAGAGAGAGTGAGACAGAGAGAGATGGGGTTTAACATCCACTGACACAAAAAAGGTCATTTTGAGACTGACACCAATCTAATCTTTTGTTCTATAATCAATAAGACATTTATCTTATTATCATAAAGTAGGTCAAGTCATGGTAACAAACAAATAATTCCCATGTTTATCTTAATGGTAAATATTGATATAATCCATGTAACCTTATACTTTATCTCTAGCGACATATTTTACACATCTTAGGTATTTACTAGGTTTCACTTTTAAAACTGGGCTCAAAACAAGCATGAAGATCGAGTTCAACATCCACTCGACAGGTCATTTTTTGGACTAACAGGTCTTAATTTTTTTTCTTCAAAATTACACCTGTACGCAGGGGTCTTTAACAGTGGAAGGAAACCCTGAATATTCTGTGTCAGACCACATGTTTTTGTTTTTGTACAATAATACATTCACAAGTGGACTGGTTTAGAATCCCATGCTAAAAACTAGATATACGATGTCAATCTTGTAGGCTTCACACCGGACAAGTATAAATATCATGCTTGAAAAATGATGAGAGTTCTCCTCTGCTAACGCAGAGGTTCTAACCATGGACATTTGTCCTAAGTGCCAGGGTAATACCTATCGAATAAAATGGCCCACCGAGTGCATTACAAACACACTTAATCATGGAATATTTTCTATACGCTGTACCTTCCCTGCCCAACAGCTTCAAATGTGAATCAACGGAGAAAGATGATAATTACCTCCATGGCAACAGAAAATCTTCTCGTCAATTATGGCAGCAATTGGTAAACAGTTAAAACAATCTGTGAATGTTTTCCATAATTTAATGTTGTATCGTCTTTTACCTGAAAATAAACAATAAATCGAGAGGTTTAATCAACTTGACTTGGTTCATATTCAAATCTATCCAGATGTTTATTTTATATAGTTAGTCCCGAAATGACCTAGTCTGTCGAGTGGACGTTAAAACCCCATTTCTCTCTCTTATTTTACAAAGGTTAATCAGATTTGCGTTTCTTAATTTTTAAACTTATAAACATTCATAATAATCAGAAGTGAATATTCGCTGTGTTTTTAATAGTCCCATGTTTTAGAGGCAAAATCAATAGATGACCTATCAATTACCATTCAGTTTTATTAGAGCCGAAAATGTTTATTATCAAACTAAACCAAGGTATTGGGTCTTTCTCACTTCACTAAAATCAAGGTCATCCTGCCCTAATGCATCAACCAATGAAATTACTTGTGTTGGGTCTATGCTAATTGCTAAGATATTCGCCTATGGGGTCATTCCGTGTCAAATCACCCCAAAAAATGTAAAAATTAAACCGTACCCCCTTCGATTTAGCTGAAATTTTGTGTATATGCTTATAAGGGCAGAAAAAACTGATATTCCAAATTTTAGCTTGATCCGACTAACGGTTCCTGAGATACGTCCGCCTCAATTTAGGGTATTTCGGCCAAAATGGGCGTGGCTGTCATTATTTAAATGACCATTACTCAGTAACCAATTTGTCAAAATTGTTCAAATAAGTATTGCTGGAATGGGAAATCCACAAGGATTCCAAAAATGCCCTAATTTTTGACATGGGTGAATTTTGAACTGCAAAGACCCATTGAGTTAAAATTTGACCTTGAATTTGACCTTGTGGTACGTGTGACCTTGAGATTAACGTTCGAGAAAAAGTTAGCCCAACATGTTTTCTACACAATATAAAAAAATTGGAGGATTAATATTTTTAATAAGCCTGTAAAATCATGTTAAATATCCACATATGAGGCTGAAAATCAGCATTTTTGCACTGAAAGCAGAATTATGTTCTTGGATAAGCTGTAAGGATACATAGTAACCTGCTGCAGACTTCCTAAAAATAGCTAATTATGATTCTAACAGCAAATCATCCCATTTTCATCAGTCTGATTAGATTTTTAATTATTTCATGTACTTATTAGGTTTTCAAACTATTTTAATCATCAATGACCCAGGCTTTGCACATCCTTGAAATTTTTGCAATGTCATTTTTGCTGATGCAGTATAGCGTCCTGATGAAGATGGAGTAAGTGACTGTGCTTCAAGAATGCAAAGAATGTCAGACTCTTGAATCCAACAATTATCTTTTAAAGAAGGCCATTGAAACTGTTTGGCAGGTCCATTGGGATGCATAAAATCTATCCCGATGTCCCCGAATTCTTTTGAAATTTCGTTGACCATATCAATCTATGGGTGATCATCATAAAGACAGTAAACGAAGGACTGAAGCCTTATTTGAAGTGACGCTGTTTGTTCGTTGTCAAGTTCTTTATTGGCTTCTACGCTATCAATATGTGATAACCATGCACAACGGTTTCTTCCAATGCAGTCATTGGGTTGTTAAATTCTCAATTTCATCATCTTTTGATTCAGTGATAGTGATCAGTTTTGTATGGTCTGTACTGACTCAATGTCATCAAGCTCCTCACATTGGTTTAGGTAATCAATGAGACCCTGACAACCAGGGCACTCTTTGCATTGACCCATCATGGACTTTTCGCTTTCATCTGAACAGTGAACAGACACAGTACTTCATCAGGTCATGAACACTTGACTTCAGACATGCTTCAGTCAATAATTTTGGAAATACAAACCATCTTGGACGCAAGGCTGCACATGTAGAAAAGCACTGGTATCACATATTGATAACGTAGAAGCCAATATAAACAGTATTGATGACTGCATTGGAAGAAACCGTTGTGCATGGTTATCACATATTGATAGCGTAGAAGCCAATAAAGAACTTGACAACGAACAAACAGCGTCACTTCAAATAAGGCTTCAGTCCTTCGTTTACTGTCTTTATGATGATCACCCATAGATTGATATGGTCAACGAAATTTCAAAAGAATTCAGGGACATTGGGATAGATTTTATGCATCCCAATGGACCTGCCACACAGTTTCAATGGCCTTCTTTAAAAGATAATTGTTGGATTCAAGAGTCTGACATTCTTTGCATTCTTGAAGCACAGTCACTTACTCCATCTTCATCAGGACGCTAGTGCATCAGCAAAAATGACATTGCAAAAATTTCATGGATGTGCAAAGTCTGGGTCATTGATGATGAAAATAGTTTAAAAACCTTATAAGTACATGAAATAATTAAAAATATAATCAGACTGATGAAAATGGGATGATTTGCTGTTAGAATCATAATTAGCTATTTTTAGGAAGTCTGCAGCAGGTTACTATGTATCCTTACAGCTTATCCAAGAACATAATTCTGCTTTTAGTTCAAAAACACTGATTTTCAGCCTCATATGTGGATATTTAACATGATTTTACAGGCTTATTAAAAATATTAATCCTCCAATTTTTTTATATTGTGTAGAAAACATGTTGGGCTAACTTTTTCCCGAACATTAATCTCAAGGTCACGCGTACCACAAGGTCAAATTCAAGGTCAAATTTTAGCTCAATGGGTCTTTGCAGTTCAAAATTCACCCATGTCAAAAATTAGGGCATTTTTGAAATCCTTGTGTAATTCCCATTCCAGCAATACTTATTTGAACAATTTTGACAAATTGGTTACTGAGTAATGGTCATTTAAATAATGACGGCCACGCCCATTTTGGCCGAAATACCCCAAATTGAGGCGGCCGTATCTCAGGAACCGTTTGTCGGATCAAGCTAAAATTTGGAACATCAGTTTTTTCTGCCCTAATGAGCATATACACAAAATTTCAGCCAAATCGAAGGGGGTACGGTTTAACTCATTGGGTGATTTGACATGGAATGACCCTATGAAACAATAATTTGTGTACATTGTACCAAAACGTATGACCGACAAGACAGGCATCCATGTTTATAGTCCCCTGCTTTCTGCGAAATGTAGGGCACAGTTACAGGTTACTTGCAAATAATAAGACATTGAAATGGACTGACTGACATTTTATCTTTACTGTTGGCTTAATGCCAGGATATTATCTACATGTACCACTGATTGTTTTTGTTGTTATGTTTTTGTTAATATTACAGAAACACCTAGAGTACATTTTACATACAGATGATGTCCATAAGTTGTAAATGATATCAGTTGCTTTAAAAATTAGATTGCTTAAAGAATGATTATTGTTTAATTATTTAATAAGGCCACACAAAATATATATTACTGTAATAATAGGGGCATACAAAAATGATATTTTGGTTCAATAGGTTTCACAGAGAATTACGAAACTTTCTAAGTAATATTTCTGTTAAAGATGACTGCCTTCAATGTTGTATTCTTAACTAATTCCTCACATTAACTAGAACGCATGTTATATAATAACTCTTGCAGATCCTAGTGTTGTTTGACAGACAAGTAAAATGAAATCTTAAACTGTTAAAAACGAAACAGGATCTGTGTAAACTGTTTTAATTAGATTGACGTGACGCGCAAGATCTGTCTGAGAATGTGAGAGAGAGAGAGAAATGGGGTTTAACGCTCACTCAAGGTCATTTCAGGAATAACATGGTTTGACAGGTGACACTACTCCTTGCCACGTACAACCGAGGATTCGAAAACACGCCAGTTTACTCTTATGACAGGCTTTAGGATACAGCGCATATGCTAACCATTCACCCCCCCCCCCCCCCGATAATCGGATGATTTTTTTTATTTGGCATTAAAACTAAATACTTACATTCATCATAAAATCCATATATTCTGTTGATGCTTGCACATTCATGGTTGCCTCTCAACAGGAAAAAATTTTCAGGATATTTTATTTTGTAAGCTAATAATAAACATATCGTTTCTAAGGATTGTTTGCCTCTGTCAACATAATCTCCCAAGAAGAGGTAGTTGCTCTCTGGTGGGAAACCTCCATATTCAAACAACCGTAGAAGATCATAATACTGGCCATGTATATCACCTAATAAATCAATGAATAAAATTATTATAAAAACCAAATAAATTAAATACATGTAGTGCAATGTGTATTGTACTATTGTGTCAATCCGTGTATAGGCTTTAAAATTTTAACTAATACTATTTGGATTAGTACCCCATAAGAAAACACCCAATTTTACGTTCCACCTTGGGCCCCGATACTTCGAGTACTAAATTTAACGCGAGTCGAACAAAAAATGCTTAGTTTATAAAGTAAATAGGCTACAGTATCTCTGAATAAAATAGGCCTATTTGCATTTTATACGTAATTTTATGGGAAATAAATACCGTACCAATGTCTTTATTATTTTTTAGGTTTAAGTACCGGTAATCAATTTTAGAAATGGTTGTCAACTGATCTGACTAGCTCTAAATTTGAACAACGAACACCAGATTCCAGTTGAAACATTTTCAATACATGTCTTTACTTACCGCATATCTTAAGTGGTGCTTCCAATTCCAATAAAATTGGTTGACTTAGAAATATTTCTCTGGACTTCAGGCATAAACCTCGAATTTCCCCTTCCGTTAACTGAACATTTTTTCCTGGTCTTGATCCGCGAACTGAAATAGAATATTTTATATTTTACAAACATGAACCTACATAAACTTCTAGAAACAGTTGGAAATTCAGGTATCCAGGGAAACAAATTCATAACTGTTCAATTCCTGCATTAGCCGATAAAAGTTCATCCTGATTTTCTGGCATGGTTTCCCCTTGTCAGTGATGCAGGATGGAGGGCCGAAAAGGACATTTAGTTGTTCAGATGATATGAAAAGCCAAGGTCCCATGTGCACATTGGCATACCCGTAAAAGATCCATTGACAGTTTGAATTTCGGTATAAGAGTAGGCCGTAGTGCAGCAGTCTGGGCAAAATGTCTTTATTTTAGCCTAGTTCAAACCAGAAGAGAAGGACATTAAACTACCCCATTTCATAATTGTGTGTTGTATCACTAAATGTCACAACGGTCATATTTTCTCAATATATTTTCATTTTATAGGAGTTCAAAGTGACTTGCATGTGACTGATTAACCGTTACAAACTGACCTGGAAAAGTTTGACAAAGCGTGAATGATAAAGTAACCCAAGCAGTCAAAATTTGCTCTTCTGGTTAAAGTTGAACTCGCAAAGCAAACGTTCAGACTCAAATGATAAGTTACCAGGACCAGGTGTAGTCGGGGTAGACATGCATAATATGGAGCTTTTAACATGTAGGCCTACCGGTAGATTATCTTCCCCATCAGCGACTGAGACCAGTATTAAACAAAGATAACAGAAAATCATAAAAGTCTGTCAAAAGCGTTATGCTGACCGACGGTCGTAAAGCAGTGCTCTTTATTCTTACTGGAATATGTCTGTCTCTTCCATCTGAAAATCACTGAGTTCAATGTCGCTGTGATCTTCACAAAATGGTGTCAAAAAGGTCTAAAATCTTTCGCTCCTTTTTAGCGGAGGTGGTCATAAGAAGAGCAATATCGTTATAGCTTTGGTCCTATGAGAAGTGTACCGTTAGATAGGGTTTTTTAACCGCCAAAATTTAATACAAGTCTGATCGTTTATCAAAAGGGCCACACATTTTGTCTGACACCGTCAATGATAGACAACTGGCACAATGATGACTTGACAGCCATAATTAAAATGGCTTTGAAATAAAATTCTGTAAGACATGTCATCATGATCATAGCTTAGCTGTCATTAATATTCCATGTCATTATTGTCACCCCCAAAAAATATGGCCTTGACTTTTCTGATCCAGGCGAGACGTTTCAAACTCTGAGTCAGGGGAATAAGTTGAAAGGAAAGGTTGAAGACAAATGTCAAATCAATTTATAATAAGTTAAAACTCTAAATTATCAGCTTGTTATGTCAGAATTATTGTCCCTACACTGCCAGATCAACTTCTAGTAGGGAGAATGGACTCGATAACGTCCAGTTCTTTCTTTAATCTGTACTGATTAGATTAGAATATCCTGGGCTCCTACCCCTATCTCTAATTGGATCACATCTATTCAACTCTTTATGAAGTAAGCCATGAAGATGCTACCGTGTACAAGGCAGGCGGTGGTGGAGTTTTTGCAACAACTATCTAATTAATCAAGCTACATGTACTAGACTGACAGAAATTGGGATGTCAAAACTGTTTTTCAGAATTGAGAATTTGATGTAGGAATTGGCTTGGCTCCAATACGAAATGGACATCTTAAATCATCAAAATGAAACAGATTACCAATTCATTCGTAAGGTTGTGTTCTTTTGCTTAATTCAGAGATCCGTAAGCCCCTTTGTCAACGGTTATTCACTTGTTAAAAGCATATTTTCAAAATATCAAGGCCGTCAAATGGAGAAATACGGCGACATTTTTAGGTCACTTTACTTACCTTCTAATAGTCGTGCAATTACACTATCTATATTTAATTTGTCTGCATCTGCCATTACAGAATATCACTTTAATCAAATTTGTTAATTTCCACTTAAATACGGTCGCCTGCACGCCGATGATCGCAGATTTAAATTGTGGCTGTAAAGACTGCGATTCTGGATGCAAAGATGGCGGCCGTTTCGATGCGCGTAGTGATTTGGATTTTTCATGAAAGCACTGAGCACCTACCGAACTACATTACCAATTACGTCAATCGAGTTTACAAAAATATCGATTTATTGACAAAGTAGCGACTAGCGTAATCCTTATTGCCACACAGTTTTTGTTTCACACGACGAAAATAAATTATTGCTTATTTTTGCATTGTCAATGAAATACACGATATTATAGCGATTTATTTACTTGGATATTTCAATGTTTACGTTGTAGTGTTGCATGCTGGGTAAATTTAATGGCTTCCCACCGAAGATGTGAACTAACATGAACTTTTTGTTGACAGTCCAGCTTAGATTAAGATCATGTAATAGGTTAGAGAAATGCAACACTTTCTGTTCAAAATGTGAATTTCGAGAAATTTATTCTGTGACGCATTAATATGAAAAGATGAAGATGTAACAACAGCATGGTTGTGAAAAGAAAGGGTGAGTTATGAAATTCGTAAAATAAAAAAAAAAACAAGACTTCGTCCACTGACAGTTCTGCGTTGGAAGTGACAGTAGACCGAGATAACTAGATGAGTGCAAGTTCCCGTAGTGTATTGATAATAAACTCCGAATAGGCATCAGCTTACATTGTACTACTAGGCCCAACAGAGTTAGATGTAGTTCCAGAATAGAATGTTTAGAAGGGAATTTGATCAGGCTCTTTGAGTCTTTCACTTCAGCCAACTGTCGTTGAACTTTCTTGAACTATCTCAGTATCTCTGTACTTTAATTCAAGGCAAAAACCACACCAACTACACCCCACAGTAGACTACTCTCAGATTTGTTTGATAAAAACAGTCATGGAGTCATGATACTTGCCCATTATTGGTTCCAGGGTAGGCCTTTGTTTAGCCTACTCATGACTCGGGTGTTGCAACTTGAACGTAGACTTTAGTCCTAAGTCCGACTTAAGTATCATCAATGACCCAAAGTACAACTCAAACTTGAGTCACAGCTTAGGACTTGAGTCACATCTACGGCAGGGCTCGACATAAATCGCGAACGGTCGTGTAGGTTAGGCGGCGGTCACGACGATTCAGTTTGGCGGGAACGGACGCTCGTTCCCGAGAAATGAAAATTCAAAAAATAGCACATTACTTAAAACTAGGAGGCATCCATCTTATTTTTGTGGAAGGAAATCTCTGGCTCGCTCTATTGAAGAGTTCTGCACGTTCTGGATTTATAGATTCAAACGGAAGTTCATTCAATAAAACAAATTGGAACAGAGTTCACACAGGGATAGAAACTAACGCTCGCCCATGCCATGGCGAGTGAAAGTCGGTACGGGCGAATGAAATTCAAAATCAATTAGGCTAGCCCGTGTGGCGACCTGATATTTTGGTAGTTCTAATAATTGATAATTTGTACTTAATGAACACTGTCATCATAGAACTGTACACGAGCTATGCTGTCGTGAAACTAATTTCCGAAAATCGTCGCTATCATTATTTACGTGTTTTTAATCTTTGGCTGTTTCATATAGCAATACCGGTATGAAATCTGAGCAAGCGAGCTTGCTGATTGGTTGAAATTGTATGATAACGAGGCTCGAAGAATTATGAAGCGAAAGTTGATATAATTAAATAACTTTTCAGTCAAATTTCCAGTTAATTATCATAAATCGTCTACCGGTAACATAATCGTTGATACATGAAGCAAGTTAGTGAAGAACATGGATGTTAAAAGGTTTTATAACAACGATATAACGGCAATGAAGACACTCGTAAATACACGTGGTCTGCTATTGCTAATCTATAAAATACTTCATCACTCGGGGACAACTTATATTAAATTTTAAGGACAATACATCATATTATTTTGCACCTCACAACCCAATTTATAAAAAAAGGTCAAAACATGTCCATATAATATCGTAACCTGTAGGTTATGAGCCTTGGTTTACATGGAACCTACACATAAGTTTCGATGCATCCCCGATATGTTGAGGCCTGTACGGGACATATACATGTAGCTCTAATTAAGTTTTAAGTTACCTTATTTGTCAAGAAATTCGGACTCACTTGATGAACTGACTGCTTGAATATGACTCGGGCTTTGAAATTGTGAAGACATGGGACTCGAATAGATATTAAAGTCAAATAACTTGGAAACTTGAGTTTCACAGTGACTTAACTCAGATTCTTGGTCCTGCGACTTGTTCCCACCGCTACATACATGTAACATTAGTAGGCTCAGTCTGTGTCAAGTGGATGTTAAACCCCATTTCTTTCCATCTCTCACTTTTATTAGATACACAATACAAGTACATATTTGTGAGCATAGGGTTTTAGGATTCAAGGTACAAATTTTGCTAATTACGGTTCAATTAAATTTTTCTAATTACAGTATGAATTAATTTTGCTAATTATGGTACAAATAAATTTTGCTAATTACGGTAAAACTAAATTTTGCTTATTACAGTACAAATAAATGTTGCTAATTACAAACTTTGCTAATTACAGTTCATTAATTTATTGATGATGATGTTGAAATATTTGATGTGTGCTGTTACATGTAGCTGTTGATAATGAGGTGGTATTTGGTAATATTAGATGTTTGTGTCATTCGTTAAATGGCCCAGGTCCAAAATATAGGCATAGTCCAGAGGATCTTTTTAATTGGGGCAGGGGTTTGGATGGTCGAATGTTTAGCGTGCACACGCTGTATCATAAAGCCTGTCATTGAGTCAACTGGCGTGGTTTGAATCCCGGGTTGTACGTGGCAAGGAGTAGGGTCACCTGTCCAGTCTCATGGGTTTCTCCAGGCCCTCAGGTTTACCTTCCACTGCTAAAGCCCCTACGTGCAAGCTAATTATTGAAATAAAATTTAACTATATATTAGTCCCTAAATGACCTAGTATGTGTCGAGTGGACGTTGAACCCCATTTCTCTCTCTCTCCCCTTTTAATTGGTTAAAACAGTCTGAAAAAAAATGATTCAGGCACAATGATCTCTTTTAGAAACAAATTCACGACAGAAAACATGTACATGTATGTAGTAGCCAATTCACTACTCCGTCTAAATCCCTCCTTCTGTTGTTGAGATTTTTTAATCACAACATAAACAAAGGGGTAATAATTGACACTAATCTAGCGATAATCTCTCTGATTATAAAATAATTTCACAGATTTGCAGATAATTGAATCAGTTATTAAACAATGGCTCTATTGATTGACAACTACAGGTGTAAAGTGATAAAGGGAGATAAATCAATTATAATGAGATTAAAAACTTATATCTGGCCTCAGTTCACAAAGCATTCTCAGGCTTAAGTTAAGAATTTACTCAACTTTCAATCACTGTTTATGACAAATATCTTTGATCCAGAAACACAAAACTTTGCACATAGTATCTTATTGGTGTATTTAATATATTAAACAACTATATTTTTTATAAAGGGTTTTTTTTTAGTTAAAATACGGCGAACAATTTTGAGTAAATTTGAGTCTGAGAATGCCTTGTAAACTTGGGACCAGTACTTCTAATTTTACATCAAAGCCACACAATTCTATACTGGTAACCCTTTTTTATACGCCCAAATTTCAAGATAAAGAATTGCAATAGGAAAATTTAGCTTTTACTTTTAATGCACCTTTAATATTTCAGTAGTTGCCATAATCTTTTATTAATTGGGGATCACGTTGCTAAGTAGGTAAGACACTGGCTCGCTACCCTGGAGATCGGGTGTTCGATCCCTGCATTGGCTGAAAAAGTCCATCCAAATTTTTCAGTGTGGTTTCCTCTTGTCAGTGATGCAGGACGAAGGGCCTGACAAGGGCAACTGTCTAGTCATTGATGGGTGGGGAAACCGAGGGAGATCCCATATACACATTGGTGTGCACGTAAAAGATCCCTTGGCAGTTGGAATTCGAAATAAGAGTAGGCTGTAGCTCCACTGCCTGGGCAAAATTGCCCTCATAGCACACTGTATGGTGTATGCTAGTCTTCATTAGCCCAGTTTAGGAGCAGAACAGTAGGTCACTAAACCCCATTTCATTTAATTTTGCACTTTTCGGTAGTTGCCATAATCTTTTAATAATTTACTAAGCAAATGGCTATTTACCCTAAACATTATAATGTTGGCACTTCTTAAACATGCATTATTCAAGTTTTCTAAAGTATTAATTAGACATTAATTAACTGATCCAGGCCTTAATCAACTTTGGATGGCATCACATTGCTCCGATATTAAACAGAATAAAACGTTTAAGTGATAAATCAAATATGGCGGTCCCAGACGCTTCGAGTCTTAGCTTTGATCAACCAGGACCGTGGTTGAAATTATTGCACACGTCGGCCAAATCTTCGCATTTTACATCACCTACTTTCAAACTACTATACTATAGCAAGAATGGCTAGTTCTTATCTATATCTTGAATAATGTAACTCTAATGATATCAGAGTTTAGTCTTGAAATGGTACCATCTTTAATAGAATGCTTGATCTCGCTTTAATTCCGTCCGTACATCTTATCAAGGCCTTCACGTATTTTACCCTGCAGATGGCAGCACTAATTTTGATTGGGTTTTCTTTCACCTTGTTGGGCTATCAAGCTATAGCCTAATGTCCACCTGTGATAATCGAGTTGTAAAGTTTAAGGTTCGTTCAACATGTATATTTGATTTGAGGGTTTTTATGTCACAACCTCTGATTGGTTGCTATTGTTCACATGCCTGCAGTAAAGGCAAAGGGAGATAACGCAGCTATAAGTTTGGGAATTGCTTAATAATCAAGCAACATCCAGATGTTGTAAAACTCACAGTCGTTGCTTCCGGGACATTTGTATTACATGTATTACATCATCCGTGAAATGGTTAGTGATTACCTGACAATACTGCTACAGCATAAGTTCGGGAATTGAAATGTAATCTAGCAAATTCCAGATGTTGTAAAAGTTGCAGTCGTTGCTTCCAGGACATACATGTATTACATCATCTCTGTAATTATCTGGTTGCCCGACAACACTGCTAATATGTCTGCTTATCACAATATCTATAATCAACGAGACTGTGAATTATCAATTATCAATCTTGTTAATACTCCATATCTACATGTATGGACGACCAAATGGGACAATATTGTTAATACTCCATATCAGGTTAATTTCTCTGACGTTAGCTTATCTAAATCACTATCAGGCATGCCCGATTTAGTGATCTTGAAAAACTTATTTCCCCAAGTGACATGACCACACCCACCCTGGAAGGGGACTACAATAATCCACAGAGAAACATTATATATCAGGCAAAAATGGGTTCAGTGATAATTTGGCATTTGACGTGTGGACTAAAACTGGAGGACCCAGGGAAAACCCACTAGGTTTAATTATATTAGTCGGATGTTAAAAATATGCCCGATTTAGTGTTCAGTGACCCCTAAAACATATAAAACGCTATGGCCACCATCTGAATATTTAATTTTTCCCAAGTGTGACACAACCACAACCACCCTGGAAAAATAAATTTAACCATGTGTTATTCCTGAAATAACCTGGTTTGTGTTGAGTGAAGTTAAATCCCATATCTCTCTCTCTCTCTCTCCGTCTTCAATTAGCCCAGGTTAGGTGCAGAACAATTAGCCCAGGTTAGGTGCAGAAGCTAGGATGTTAAACCCCATTTCATTCATTCACTCTCTCTCTCACATTAACCTTGGTGAAGAACAGTAGGACTTAAACCCCATTTCATTTTGTTTATGTATTAATAAACCTTTGTGCAGAACTCCGTTTTCCTCCCACTTCTAAAGACCCCTACACACGCAGGCGGATTGTTGAAATAAAACGATATGTTAGTCCCAAAATGACCTAGTTCGTGTCAAGTGGACGTTAAACCCCATTTCTCTCTTTCGCTGGGTGCAGAACAGGAGGAAGTTAAACCCCTTGTTTCATTTTATTTATTTATTAACCGTGATGCAGAACATGTACAGGTGGAGGTTCAACCCTTTCATTTTGTTTATTCATTAACCTGGTCTGTGTACCAAGAAGGTAGGATGTTGAACCTACTTTTATTTTCTCCGTTTTTGATTTGATTTACCTGTGAACTTATGTAACTAGTGTTATACCTACGTCATTAAGGCCTTCATATACCTATATTTTATGTTATATTTATATGTCACGCCCTGTTGTAGCTTCAGGCCTTACCTGTATATCTTCTTAATGTAAGCTTACCACAGTCACACTAGTACACTTGTTAACTATCGCTTTGATATTGTTATATATTAAAGGGACAATACCACTCTTGCTGGCTTGACAGGTCCAGAATTTATTTTTAGCCTTATTCTAACTACTAGATGTTAAAGTGTCCTACCTGTTGTGTAAATTATCCATTACATCCTATTTTACTTGTCCAGAGGGTTCGAAAATATGTTTAAATCCAAGTTATATTTGAAAGTGTTTACGTAAAGCTTTTCAAACCATGTTGTTACCATGTACATGTAGTTGAATTTTTCTAAATTTTTAAATTTGGTGTGTTAAGATGAAATTTGTATCATCAATAATTGGAATATTGTAAAATAGTACAATTTGTCGACCAGAATATTGTTCAGTTCCACCCGAGTGGTATTGGGCCTTTAATGTAAACCTATCACAGTCACACTGGTACACCCACACATATACATTGTATACATGTGTCTTTATACATGTACTTGTTTACATTAAATTATCTGGAGATTTTTTATAGGTGACTTGTTGGCGTGTTCTATTTGTCAGATGTCAATTACATCTCACTCACACGTGTAATAAAAATAAAGCTGTCTGGAAGTCGAAAATTTATTTCCCCAAAAAGAGAAGAAATCAAAAGCATAAAACATGCATTATGCTATATAATGTGCCTATTGCAGGTCTTTCCTTGGGCATTAAACAAGCATTATGCAAGAGCTAAATCTGTCTATTGAAGGTCTTTCTTTAGGCTTTGAAATGTTATATCAATTATTAATAAGACATGTATTAACATGACAAGACCATAATAAACTCTCGATGTCATCTCTAGTATGCGATATTTGATGGATTTGAATATGTTTTGTGATGATTTGAAGTAAAAATAGATAATGAAGACTTGTATTATTGTACCAATAGTTATTTTTGAACTATTAATAGTGACGGCTGCTTGCTCTTTATCTTACCTTACCTAATGCATCTTTAATATAACTATCGTAGTGAGAACTGTCAGCTCTTTATCTAAATCTTACCCAATGCATCTTTAATATAACTAATCACCAATATCAAACTTATTTACATGTGCTTCTGGAATCAAAATCAGGAAAATATGTCAACTATAGCAACATGACAAAAGAGAGAAATTGGGTTAACATCGACTTGACACAAACTACGTCATTTCGGGACTAACATATGGTTTAAATTTTATTTCAATAATTCGCTTGCGTGTAGAGGTCTTTAGCAGTGGGAGGAATTCTGAGGACCCAGAGAAAACCCACAAGGTTGGACAGGCGACCCTACTCTTTGTTACGTACAACTGGGGATTCGAAACTACGACAGTTGATTCAATAACCAGTTGGCCATCCATCCCCCCTTACTACAGCAACATAACAATTATTCATTAGCATCTTCATTAGCTACATTACGTAAAAGTTAAAAGAAAAGCTGACAGTTCTCAATATTATAGTTTAAAAATAGAGAATAAAAAAGGAATACACATACATGTACACAGAAAATTTCAGTCATAACAAAACATTTTGAAAAATAAATGTAAATCAGTTCATGTACACTCATGTTACATGTATGTGCTTTTTGACCCATTTTCATATATATTTGAGGTTCCAGAGAATAAAGATTTAGCTCTTTTCATTACAATATTTTTGCCAACCTGCCTATTGCAGGTCTTCGTTGGGCCTGAAATATTATATAAACTATTAATTAGACATTAATTAACCTATCCAGACCATAATCAACTAGGGGTGGGCGATATAACTGGTATACCGGTATTGCGATACAAACTTGCCAATACATCATATCACGATACACGTCCAAGAACCAGTTCAGTCAATACGATCGGCAACTTCTGTAATAATCATCCGAATATTCCGTTAGATTGTCAATTTTATTTGAAAACTATATTACACACTAATAGTTGTGAGAATGTCATTTCGCCAAAATTTAATTTAAAATGAGAAAGCGAAGCTTAAATCTCCTGGTAACCACAATGCACACATCTTGGCAAAACTACAAACACTGATAACTTGGCTTAGAATGAAGTATTATGACTGAATGTTTCAACATTTTCATTTTACAATATCTTTTTTTGAGCTATTATATTAAGAATGGTCAGCTCCAGGGATCTTAATCGGTAGTTTTTTGTCACCTTTAGCTGTTTGAAGTTCAATCAAGCTGATTGGTAATACAATGAAACGGCCACTATGGTATCATAAATCAATCTACTTTCTGTTAAATTACAACATGTTAAAGGAGCTAAATCGCTAACATTTGGGTCCTAGAAATTCATAAAAGTGGTTCGCAACGCATATAATACTGTAATATGAATGTATATAAACTGATTTACATTCATTGGTTTCCGTGTTAACTCAAATTTCAAATCAGTTATGTTTGGCGAAATAAGCCAGCAATGTCAATCATGTCCAAAAGTCGAGCGTCTAGTTATTCCAGTCTACTAACTCCGTCTGGCTTATTGCAATGTGTCTAGCCTCGTCCCTCGAGTCTCTCAATACAACTGGAGCTGAAGCGCATTATGGTACACGATTCGTGTACCAATGTTAAAAAAATTTACATCAGCAATGTTGATTTAAATTGACCAATAATTCGTGTTTTCGATGTCGACGATTTTGGAGGATTTTGAGTTACGGACTTAGGTCCTTTAATTATTACTTGTTAATTAGATAGTCAACCAACTTGTTTGTCACCTGCAATAACAGTCATACCTTAGTGAGAATCAGCCATATGGTTCATAATCCGTTTAATTAGCACAAGTAAAAGTAATTTTGATAATCTGGTAAAAAAAAAAAAAAACAAACTTGCTGAATGATTATTCATAGCAGGCCCAATAAGTTACCTCTTTAACAAAATCTTACATTGTATCTGTATAACGATAAGAGGATACTTGTCGAAACTTCGTGCTTTTACAATAAAACCAGTGATTGTTTCCCATAAAAATTGTGTTCTGTTTTTGAATCTTTAATTTGATTATTGATTACTCTATTTATTTATATTTTTTATATTTTTTTTACAGATTTTCAAAAGGCTGCTGCCTTCATCCATGAATTTTTATTGAAGTTAACCGATGACCTAGAATGTGCCGAAGTAAGGGACTCCCTCAAACTGGCGCTCCTGCATATGCAGAAGTACTATCGAGTGCTGCAGTCGAGGAACTCCGAAAGAAATACTCATACTCTCCAGCTGACTGCAAGAGGTCTAAGTCCTATGACGCCATTTGTGGACACGCCCGACAAGTTTCAATGGAAGTGGTTGAACATGGATGCGTACGCGAGAATGTCGACGAATATGTCAATAGCAGATAGTATTAATTTAGCATCCTTGCCTGAAATTATTGAAGCCACACTTAACGATGATATCGAGACGATAGAAGAATTAATCAGAAGAGGTAAGAATATATAATGACATTAACTCTATCGAGGTTAGCAGGCCCGGTGGAGTAGGGGGACTTTAGCCCCGCAATAATTTGGCCGCAAGTACTCTTTACTTCAGGTTATTGTGGCCCCTGGACCCTCGCCTATAGGGACTTAGTATGGAAGCCCCCCCCCCCCCATCAAGAATTGCTTCCGCAGGCCCTGATTAGGGTCTACCTTATGCACTTTGGATAACAGGTCAGTTTGTAGTATGGATCCCAAGCTTAGCTCCACTATGGAGGTGTAAAGTTTACATGTTTTCGAGGTATAAATGTTTACGAGTGGTTAGCGTGTGTGCGTTATATCGTAAGGTCTGTCATTGTGAAATGAAATAAAGTGGGGTTTAACATCCTACTCTTCTGCTGTCGTTGTGTCAACTGGCGTAGTTTTGATTCCTTGGTTGTACGTTACAAAAGGAGTAAGGTCGCCTGTCCAACCTCATGGGTTTCCGAACAATACTAATAATAAAGACCCCTACATCCAAGCAATTTAGTGAAATACATTGAACCATACATGTATGTTTGTCCCGAAATGACCTTGGGTTTTTTTTGGTCAAGTGGAGTTAAACCCAAGCCTTGAAATAAGGCACCTGTCACTGACAATGTCAGGCACAGATTCAGGGTTTGTCAGGCACTAAACCTCTGGCAGTGGTGCCTGTCATTTTGTCCGGCACTGAATTGTCTTTTTTAATGATATTATTAATACATGTCTGGCACTAAGTTGAAAATGTCAGGTACTCTTGTCAGTGACAGGTGCCTTATTTCAAGGCTTGGTTAAACCCTGTGGATTTTGTATTGTATTTGATGTATCTAATTATAAGAGATTTTTATTTGATATTGTATTTGATTTATATAATTATTAGGTATTTGATATTGTATTTATTTAGGGAGGGATTTAGCGCAACGGTTAGAGAGTAGGATTGCAGGTTCGAGACCTGGTTTCCTCCCACTGCTAAAGACCTGAATTGTGCGTGGAGTTCTTGTGCCTTTGAATAAGACACTTTATCCCTGTATTCCAGTTTACCCAGCTGTAAATGGGTACCGGTAGGATGGTGTATGTTGTGCTCCTTTTAGCAGCATATGTTGGGGCTCTTTCAGGCTCTTTCTGTATCCTAGAGACCGGGATAGTAATTGTGTCGCGATTTGAGCGTAAACTTGGTTGATGGATATAGATAGCGCATTATAAATACTCACATTATTATTATTATTATTATTGTAGATCCATCCTGCCTGGATGATAGAGATGGAATAGGAAGAACAGCGTTAACTTACGCTGTCCATTTCTTTAAACATGAACCATTACAATATATTCTAAATAACCAGGCTGATCCTAACAGTACCGCACATGGTAAGTAATACAAATATTGCTATCTTGGTTACTACGGTAATAGCACTGCACATGGTAAGTGATACAAATATTATTACCCTTGGTTGCTTAGCACCTCAGAGGCTTCAAGGGGGTTGGATGGCCGAATGTTTAGCAAGAGCGCGCTATAGGCTCAAATGTCGTATATGCCTATACGGACACTGGAGGGGCTTCTCGTCAATGCAACATCTTCAAATTCCTTTATAAAGTTTATGCCATATCATCACTATTAATACTAATAACTCGTATACTATTTCGTATGTATATTCATATCTTTATTACTACTACTAATGATGAACGATGATGATGATGATGATGATTTACTAAAAAATACAAATATGTTTAAAGAATTAAAATACAGAATAAAATTATAAAACGTAAATTAGTCTGTAAGATTCGTACAGTGTGAATCAATGGTAAAGTGACTAGAGGGAGACAACTCTTGTTTTGTGAGAGATTCAACCGAACCAAAATCTCAAACATGCATGGTAAATATAGGGCCTAACATGCATACTGTCTAAGTATAAATGCGTATAAACTAAATAAAGGGCAATTACTTATTACTAAAGGTTGCTATGCAAATACTAGGTTGAATAACGGGTACCTAATCATATGATATGCAAATGGCGACCGGGTTGGCTAGTTGAAGAAATACAATACAAACCAGCGTGCACAACCAAAACTCACATTATCTTAATAATAAAGAAACAAATATGCTACAAAATGCTTATAAATATATATAAAAAGGATTATACAGTTGTAGTTACCGAATTTGTGTGCCTCCGTGGTCCTAAAAGTGCGAAAAGTCAGGCTCGGTCGTAAGGCGCACATGGTCTTTCCCCTTACGACTGGCTAACCTCATAAAAAAGGAAGTAGCCTCGCTTTTCCGTGTCGTAAAACGAAGATAAGGCTTACACCGGCCCTCTCAATTGTATTATCTTATAATCAATTGACATAAACGAAGTACAATATAAAGCAAATCCATAAAAGGACGAAATACGAAACACCTAATTGGATAGCTATACGTAATACATCTATTCGAAACAATACGCAATGTGTCTGATAATCCGCAAAACGAAATGAACATCAATTGAAATAAGCAATATAAGTCATACAGCACAATACTAAAAATCGAAATGATGGTACATGTACAAACAAATTAGTCAATATACTAAGAATAGTTATAAATTATACACACTGATTATTCAAAATATTTAA
This sequence comes from Patella pellucida, assembly GCA_917208275.1. Lineage (NCBI taxonomy): Eukaryota > Metazoa > Mollusca > Gastropoda > Patellidae > Patella > Patella pellucida. The sequence goes on from OU795041.1 coordinate 4,740,274, forward strand.
CCCAAATACATGTAATCGAAAGTTATAACATAAACTGAATATCAGTTTCAAATCATACAAATTGAACAACAGATAAAACACTATATACTTTGATCATCTTGACACAAGTAGGCTAATTGATTAATGATTATCATAATGATGAAAACCCTGTGAGAATTTAAAGTCTAACATACTAACAAGGCAAATAGTCTGTATATCAAATGACAATCTACAAATATAATTATTAACCATTGTCAGCTTCTAATAATAAACACAATTTATGGATAGGGCGTGTCAAAGTATTTGTCTTTGTCTTAACAGTAACAACACGCACTAAACCTTGCTTATCTAATTTGGTATCAACAACTTTAGCTAATGTCCACGAATGTTTCATATTTCCATCAGCAATAAGAACAATGTCACCGATTTCAACATTTTTCTTGGGTTTCAGCCATTTCTGTCGCAACTGTAACAATGGCAAATATTCTTTAAGCCACCGTTTCCAAAATAAATCGCACATATATTGGACTTGGCGCCAACGTTTTCTAATGTAATTATCAGATTTGTCAGGAATAGTTATTGAATAATCGCTCTGTGTATTAACTCCAAGTAAATGATTTGGGGTCAAGGCATCCAAATCATCAGGCGAATCTGAAGCTTTTGTAATAGGCCTATTATTTAAAATAGACTCAACCTCACAAAATAAGGTTGTGAAACCTTCATCATCCATACGGTTTAACTGGTCATGTTTAAGAGAGTGTAGCACTTTCCGAACTTGACGTATAAGTCTCTCCCATGCACCACCGAAATGAGAGGCAGACGGAGGATTAAAATACCACTGGATACCAATATTAGTCAATTCCGAGTTAATTTGAGCTTCATTCACTTGTAGAATACTTGCTTTCAGCTCCTTGTCTGCACTAACTAAATTACTCCCGTTATCGGATCTAATGGAGTTAGGTTTGCCTCTGCGAGCAACAAACCGACGAATCGCATTTATACAGGAGTTTGTATCTAATGAATTGGCAACTTCAAGGTGTACGGCTCTCGAATTCAAACACGTAAAAATAACACCATATCGTTTTACGGTCGAACGTTTATGGCGCAGCTCGAAAGGTCCAAAGTAATCCATGCCTGTATGATAAAAGGGAGGATAGTTTGATGTGAGTCTCTCTACAGGCAGATCGGACATTTTTTGATTCATAGTATGCGCATGATACCTCCTACATGTAACACACTTTGATGTTATAGACTTTATAGTCTTACTGACACCCAAAATCCAATACTTTGTTCGCAAGTTAGATAAAATGGAATTTTTACCTAAGTGTCCAATTTTTCGGTGTGATTTAATAACCAAAAGTTCAGCAAGCTTTGATTGTTTTGGCACAATAATTTGATGCTTAGCATCTAATACCATTTCTGCTGATTTTAACCGTCCTCCAACACATATCATACCACTTCGCACTATGGGGTCTAACTTTGATACTTGAGGAATATCAATTTTATTGTCTTTTATATTAATATTCCAATGTTTCTCTTGTTCATAATTAATTATAAAATTTTCAGCATTCGTAATGTCACTAACTGAAAGGTTTAAGTCAAGTTTGTTCTTTGACTTAACACACTTTATTAAAAGTATCAATAAAGCAACAGCTTTAATAAGTCTATCATAATCTGAATAATAGTCAATTAAACTTTCTAACGGATGATTTCGTTGAGCAATTAAGCAAACTGACCTCTTGACATCTGGGTCAGTTTCGGCAATATGAAAGTCGCATTCGGATGTAGGCCAATCACTTTCCGGTTTTGATAGAAAATCAGGTCCCTCAAACCACTTCTTACTTTCGAGTAGGTTCTGAATATTCGCTCCCCTACTGGCTATATCTGCAGGATTATCTGAGCCACTGACATGACGCCATTGATGAACATCTGTAGCCTCATGAATAAAGGAAACTCTATTCGCCACGAAAGTTTTGAATCTTGAGGATTCGTTACGAATATAACCTAGCACTGTAGAACTGTCTGTCCAAAAGCAAACTTTGTCCACAGGTATTTGTAGTTCGGACATAATTTTCTTATTTAATTTCGCAGCGATGTACGCAGCAGTAAGTTCCAACCTAGGTATTGTGACAATTTTAAGCGGACAAACCCTAGATTTTCCTAATATTAACGTACAACTAATAACATCTGCTTCATCTGTTAATCGAATGTATGACGCAGTTCCAAAACCAATCTCGGACGCATCGGAGAAGTGATGAATTTCCGTACGTTTGATTTTAAGTTGATGTTTAATTTTAACACACCTTTTAACTTCCAGTGCTTCCAATTTAGGAAGTTCTCTCAACCACTTAGTCCACTGCCCAAGTAACGGTTCCTCGATCTCCTTATCCCAGGAATATCCTGATGAACATAATTGTTGAATTATACGCTTAGCCGGCAGTAATGTGGGTGCCACTAACCCTAAAGGATCGAATATCGAGCTAACAATCGATAGCAGCCCTCGACGCGTTGTGGGTTGGTCAGATATATTTATCTTATATGTAATCGTATCGGACGAAACATTCCATTGAACTCCAAGAGCTCGCTCTATTGTGTCATCACCGTCAAGAAATGGGTTATCAATCGCACGTTCATGCTCTGGAATTGAGGATAGAACATTTAAATTGTTTGAGACCCACTTGTGTAAGTGAAATCCACCTAAGCTACAAAGTTTAGTTAACTGTTCTACCATATTAACCGCTTCTTTCTCATCATCTGTCGAATGTAGACAGTCGTCTACATAAAAGTCTTGTAACACAATCGAACTGACTCGCTGACTAAAGTTTTGACGGTTGTCCAGTGCTACGCGGCGTAAGGCGTAATTTGCAACACTTGGGGACGAAACCGCACCAAACAAATGAGACGTCATTCTGTATTGTTGTGGTTTAATGTTGATGTTTCCTTCAGGCCACCATAGAAAACTTAATAGGTCCCGGTCTTGCTCAGGGACTCGAACCTGATGGAACATAGCTTCTATGTCTGCTATGAAGGCTATCTTTCCTAAACGGAAACGTAGTAGGACGCCAACTAATGTGTTTGTTAAATCTGGCCCCTGTAGCAAAACATTATTTAAAGATATGCCTTGAAATTGACTCGAACAATCGAAAACTACGCGATATTTCTTCTTTTTTTTTATGTTGAACTGCATGATGAGGGATTAACCATAACTTGGAGTTATCTCCCCTGCTTACATCAGCTTTCTCAGCATAACCATTTGATAGGAGAGAATTAACTATGTCAGTGTATTCCTTATGAAATACAGGATCTCTAACAAATTTCTTTCGTAAATTAGAGAGTCTATTATTTACCAAACTAAAGTTATTAGGCAAGACAATGTTTTTGTTCTTAATTGGTAGACCAATCTCATAATGATTGTCTTTCAAAATAGTTGAATTTTCCACACTATTAAGAAATTGTTTATCTAGAATCGAGTATTCTCTTTCATCGTTTGCAGAATTTTCCGGAAAGTCTAAATTGAAACTCTTCTGTAAGAGAATTTCTAGTGATTTTAAATGTTCAGCATCTCGCAATAGTTTTGCCTCAATTCTGTTAACTGTGAAAACACACTGTGGTTCCGAATTATCAATAGGTCTCACTAAGTTCCAAATTATCCACCCAAGGGGTGTATGAGAGGCATGCGGACTACCCCTGGGTCCGGTCCTAAAATCAGTTGGTGTGTAAGCATCTGGGACGTTATTCCCAATAAGCATACCCACTTCACCATTAAAGAATTCCATACTTATGTCCGACAAATGATTCCACTGTTTAATATCCGCATAAGAGGGAATACATGTCTTTGATACGGGCACTTTAACCGTAGTGAAACAAGTTGGTATTTTAACACTGTCCGAATGATCTCTCGAATAAACTTCTAGATTTTGGATAATGTGTGTGGGCTTATCTTCTATACCATGCATAGTTTCTATTGAAAGTTTAAATTTAGGTGCGGAAATGCCTAATTGGTGCATTAGACTTTCTGTGCAAAACGAAAGGCTACTACCTTGGTCCATCAAAGCTAAGGTACGAATTGTCGTTAAACCAGCATGACTCTTCACGCAGACAGGAATGATTGGCATGGTGCAGATACCGGCCCTCGTTAGGTCTCCGTGTATCTGAGTCGCATTGGAAATTTCTGGGGCTTTCACTGCACTGGCCTTATTACCATGAGACTCCCTACTTGAAGCGTTCCAGTTATCATCGTGAAGTAGTGTCGCATGGGTACGTTTACATATGCGGCACTGTAATCTATTGGTACAACCAGGACTAAAATGTCCGGGTTTAAAGCAAGCAAAACAAAGTCCTAATGTTTTCAACACTTCCAATCTACCCTCACGTGGAAGTCTGTTTAATTTTGAACAGTCATTTAAATCATGATAACCATTACAATGTTCACACGTGTTATTTGCAGTAGTTGTGAATGCTTGGTGATTATATCTTTTATTAGTAGTAGCCTTGTCAAAGTGTTGATCCCTTTGTTTTCTATGATCACTAGAAAAAGAAAGGGCGGATTTACCATATGTTGGGTCCATAGCTTTTCGCGCTTCACGCTTCACGAACTCAACCAAGTCATGAAATGATGGGTGTTTGTTATGATCTTTTATATTTTGAACAATACCACGCCAACGTTCGTATAAAGCAGATGGAAGTTTTTTAACTAATTTCTTCATGTTTTCCGAATAATCTAAAACCTTCAGAGTGTCTATTTCCAGCACAGCAAATTCACATTCAGCGAGAAAAATACCGTAGTCTTCCAAAGCTTTGCCATCATCTTGACTTATCCAGGGCCAACTTAGGGCCTTATTGACATATGCGCAAGCTAGGATTTCTGGATCACCATATTTGTATTCGAACTCTCGCATTACTGACTCGAAACCATTTTCTGCATCTATATAGCTGTATCCCCTAACAATTCTGTTGGGTTGGTCGAACGTATATTGTTCTAAATAGTTCATTTTTTCATCTGGATTCCATGTGTACTGCAAAATTTTAGTGCGAAATTGCCTTAAGAAACGTCTGTACTCGATGGGGTCGCCACCAAATTTTTTGATTTCTACCGTTGGCATTTTTAGTTGACGAATAACAGCTTCGTTGATGTTAGGCGGAGTATAATCGGCCCTATTTGCAAGTGAACTTGACGCGAACGGATTTAACGGAGATAGTGGTACATTGTTGTCCTCTAGAAATGGATTAGTCGAATGTCTATTAACGTACTGATAAGTCTGTGGCTCTGGTGTGAAAATTGACTGCTCCGCATTAGTCTGTGGCGCTTGTATGAAGGTTGAGGAAACTGAAGAACTTTTCTCAACTTCATCTTTATATGAAGTTATTTTCATATCACAAAATGCTAATTCTGAATCAATTTCAAACTGTTCTTCCTTTATTCGTAACTCTAATCTTTCACGATCTAATTTATTACGTAATTCTAACTGTCTTTTCTTTTCACGTAACACTCGTTGATTGTGGCATTCCTCTTCTAATTTCGAACTCGTATGAGGTGGCGGATCAACTTGTGAAACACTGTCTGATGGTAGGATTCTATCTTCACTCGTATAGGAAGAAGCCATTTTAAAACAAATTCGTAAATGAAATATAGGCTCAAATGTCGTATATGCCTATACGGACACTGGAGGGGCTTCTCGTCAATGCAACATCTTCAAATTCCTTTATAAAGTTTATGCCATATCATCACTATTAATACTAATAACTCGTATACTATTTCGTATGTATATTCATATCTTTATTACTACTACTAATGATGAACGATGATGATGATGATGATGATTTACTAAAAAATACAAATATGTTTAAAGAATTAAAATACAGAATAAAATTATAAAACGTAAATTAGTCTGTAAGATTCGTACAGTGTGAATCAATGGTAAAGTGACTAGAGGGAGACAACTCTTGTTTTGTGAGAGATTCAACCGAACCAAAATCTCAAACATGCATGGTAAATATAGGGCCTAACATGCATACTGTCTAAGTATAAATGCGTATAAACTAAATAAAGGGCAATTACTTATTACTAAAGGTTGCTATGCAAATACTAGGTTGAATAACGGGTACCTAATCATATGATATGCAAATGGCGACCGGGTTGGCTAGTTGAAGAAATACAATACAAACCAGCGTGCACAACCAAAACTCACATTATCTTAATAATAAAGAAACAAATATGCTACAAAATGCTTATAAATATATATAAAAAGGATTATACAGTTGTAGTTACCGAATTTGTGTGCCTCCGTGGTCCTAAAAGTGCGAAAAGTCAGGCTCGGTCGTAAGGCGCACATGGTCTTTCCCCTTACGACTGGCTAACCTCATAAAAAAGGAAGTAGCCTCGCTTTTCCGTGTCGTAAAACGAAGATAAGGCTTACACGCGCTGTATCATAAAGTCTGTCATTGACCCTATTTACGCGAATTATTGAAATAAAATTAAACCATATGTTAGTCCCGAAATAATCATAGGCTGATCCGATTAGAACTGTACATGATACATGTAAGTTATATTATTACCCTTGGTTGGTAAATTCTGTTAGCACCTCAGATCAGAGGCTTGTGTGGCCTGTTTCACAAAATTTTAACTAAGATAAAATCCAAATTTTAGTAATTTGATTGAATGATATTAGATTGACATTGCTGCTTAGTTAAGATTTCGAGAAACAGGGGCCCTGGAATTGGATGGCTGAATGGTTAGCATGTGCGCGCTGTATCATAAGGTCTGTCATTGAGTCAACTTGAGTGGTTTCGATTCTCTGGTTGTATGTGACAAGGAGTAGGGTCTCCTGGTTTCCTCCCACTGTTAAAAGACTTCAATGTGCAAGCAAATTATTGAAATAAAATAAAACCAATGTGTTAGTCCCGAAATAATCTAGTTTGTGTCAAATAAATGTTTCAATCATGGTTTTTGGGAGCTGCAGTGGGCCAGTGAGTGAGACGTTGATGTAGTAGTACCTGAAAGTTAAGCGTTGGCTGAGAAAGTTTCCCAGGATTTTCCGACATGGTTTCCTCTTCTCAGTGAGCAGGAATGAGAGTCTTGGCATGTAAAAGAACACTTTTAATAGGAAATAAGAGTAGGATGTGCAGAACAGTAGGATGTTTAACCTCATTTAAACCTCATTTCAACAGATCTTTTTGAAATCTTTATGAGGATCAGCTCTTATCTGTTTGTTGGAATTTGAAATAAGCGTAGGCTGTAGTGTCACCGACCAGATAAAAATTTCTCTCATTGCACACTGTCGGTGCAGAAAAGTAGGATGTTTAACCTCATTTCAGTTCAACGGATCTTTTAGAAATCTTGATAAGGATCAGCTCTTATCTGTTTAACACCAGGGTTTTCTTATGTTTTTGTAGAATATATAAATATTGCCTTTTAGTTAACTTATTATCATTTGTGCTTGATAACGACAAGAAGATACTTGTCAAAACGTCGTGCTATATGTGTATAAAACAGTGATTGTTATTTTCATATACAGTGTTCCAGCTAGACTATTCTGGAGGGGCGTCCCACCCCTCCCCTATTTCTGAACGCCCCTCTGTATTTCTTTTTTAAAAAAATAAATTTATTTTACATCAATCATACATTATACATTATTATATACTACGAAATGCTGGTTGTGCTGTGCCATGCTTCATGTATGTCATCTCATTGCACTGTACTGTACTGAAACTCTCATGATCCCTGACCACAAGTGTGCAACAGCCCCCCCCCCCCCACACCACCCCTGAACAAATTATCCCCCCTCCCTTGATAGTTTTTCCAATCCTCCCAATTCTGATCCTGGCTGGAACACTGATATAAATACTGATATAAATTGTGTTGTGTTTTAATATGCTTAATGGCTCAATGCTACTCAAGGATTATATTGTCATCTGATTGTTTTATTTATCTGTATCGGATCGGCTAATATATTTCACTGTCAATATCTGATATCGGTAAAAGGGGATCACGGTGGCTAAGTGGATAAGGCGCTCGCTGGTTCGCTAGCTTGGAGATTGAGTGTTCGATCCCTGCATTGGCCGAGAAAGTTCATCTCGATTTTCCGGCGTGATTTCCCCTTGTCAGTGATGCAGAAGGAGGGCCTGACAAGGACAGCTGCCTAGTCGTTCGGATGGGACGAAAAACCGAGGTCCCGTGTACAAATTGGAGTGCACGTAAAAGATCCCTTGGCAGTTGGAATTCGATATAAGAGTAGGCCGTAGCGCCGCTGCCCGGGCAAAAATTTCCCTCATAGCACACTGTATGGCGTATGCCTGTCTTCCATTGGCCCAGGTACGGTGCTTAAGCGTAGGACGTTAAACCCCATTTCATTCATTCATTCATTCAATGCTACTCAAGGATTATATTGTCATCTGATTGTTTTAATTATCTGTATCGGATCGACTGATATATTTCACTGTCAATATCTGATATCGGTAAAATCCATAGGTGCTATATCGGATCATCACTAATCAGCTGTTATCTTATTGTTTTATTTTGTAGATGGTTCTACGGCGTTACATTTAGGATTATATTTTTATCTGTTTGTTTTATTTTCTAGATGGTTCTACGGCGTTACATTTAGCCTGTCACGACGGTAACAGTCATGCCGTGAGATTATTACTGGAGGCGGGTAGTGATGTGGCTATAGTAGACGCATACGGTAGATCCTCCATACATTGGGCAGTTACAACACCTGAAACTGACTGTTTACAGGTAAAATACATTTATAGAACACCTCATACCACTTGTAATTTGTCATCTGTAACCTGGGTATCATTTAATCTAGTGCAGGTCTGGCCAACCAGCGGCTTCCGAGCTTCCCTGGTTTCTTGCGGCTCTAAAGTTCATATTGAAATTTGGATATACATTTTTAAATGTGTGTTTGCTTCGCTTGAATTCAATACGCTGCTTTTGTTGAAAAGTTTCCTTGTTAGATTTTTTGAGTAAACAATCTGAATTTAGTTTACCTTGTGTGCCCATGTGTAAGATGTGGCTCTTTGCGGTAACACAGTAAAACACGTGGCTCTGACCGGTTGGCCACCCCTGATCTAGTGTGTCTAGCACTAATTTCTATCACATTTGTTTAATATCAAATCATCACATGAACTCCCACTGTAACTTGTCGAATCTACATGTAGTGTAGACCATCGAAAGTATACAGAAACGAAATGAAATATAGATCTGTATTTTAATTGAATATTTCAGATATTATTTGACCACAAGCAAGCCTGGAAATAAGGCATCTGTCACTGACAATGTCAGGCACAGATTCAGGCTTTGTCAGGTACAAAACCTCTGGCACCTGTCATTTTGTCTGGCACTGATTTGTCTTTTTTATTGATATTATTAATACATGTCTGGTACTAAGTTAAAAATGTCACGTACCAGTACTATTTTTCATTAGTGTCAGATTCATCTCAGGGGCCTGTTTCACGAAATTTTAACTAAGATACAATCCGATTTTAGTAATTCGATTGGATAGTATTAGATTGATTTTAGCGCTTAGCCAATCAGATTTATGTATGTACTAAAATTTGGATTGTATCTTAAGTTAAAATTTTGTGAAACAGGCCCCAGAGTGTCCGGTACATCTCCAATTGTTATTTCCAGGCCTGAATAATAGATATTAAATATTTCAGATATTGTTAGATTATAACGCTGATACAAGCCTACGTGATAAAGATGGACTAACGCCCAATATGTGGGCGTGTCAGTTAGATCATATTAAACATTTTGAGTTATTAAGTCGAAGTGAATATAGTCATATAGAGGAAGCAGACGGGATTGAGAGGGATGTTAATGGTAGAACGTGGATGCATTGGGCTGTCCGACGGACGGAACCGTTGGAATGCCTTCAGGTATGGTATATTACAATCTTCATACACAGTGCCTCGGTTGTACGCGACAAGGAGTAGGTCGCCTGTCCAACCGATTGGGTTTTCTCCAGGTCCTCCGGTTTCCTCACACTGCTAAAGACCCCTATGCACAAGCAAATTATTTAAATAAAATTAAACCATATGTTAGTCCCGAAAAGATCTAGTTTGTGTCATGAGGACACATGTGCACGCTGTATCATAAGGCCTGTCATTGAGTCTACTGGTGTGGTTTCGATTCCTCAGTTGTACATTAACAAGGAGTAGGGTCACCTGTCCAAACTAGTGGGTTTTCTCCGGGTCCTCCGGTTTCCTATTTTTGCTAAATACCTGCAAAAGCATTTTATAGAAATAAAAATTTGACCATGTGTTAGTCCCAAAATGATCTAGTTTGTGTCGAGTGGATGTTAAACCCCATTCCTCTCTCTCTTTCTATCCTCTCTCTTTCCTCTCTATCTATCTCTCTCTCTCTCTCTCTCTGTAATAATTGTGTTTTGTTTTACTTACAGACATTGTTAACTGCTGATTCAGCAAGAATAAAAGATCATGAAGGAAAAACAGTCCTTTTACTGGCGGCAGAAATGGGTAGGAAAATTCTCTTGTTTTATTATTACAGAATAAACTGGTCGATGTTTTGTGCTACATTATCTACGATATCACCCTAGGTGGATGTGTACGTTAAACTCTAGATACGGACATGGAGATATGGGCGCCTTCTCAATCTTGTTGGTTTCCTCTGGGCACTCTGGTTTCCTCCCACTGCTCAAGACCCCTACGCGCAAGCGAATTATTGAAATAAAATTAAACCATATGTTAGTCCTGAAATGACCTAGTTGTGTTGAGTGGACGTTAAACCCCATCTCTCTCTCTATATATGTATACCCTGTACTATCTCAATACACAAGGGGAGCCACGGTGGCTAAGGGAGTAAGATGCTGGCCCCTTGCTAACCTGGAGGTCACGATTTTGATTCTGGTTTTTGGCCGAGAGAGAGCATTGGGATCTTCTGACGTTGTTTTTCCCGTGTCAGTGGTGCAGAATGGAGACCCTGAAAGGACAGATGGAGGAAAAACAGAGGTCCCATGTACAAATTGGTGTACATGTAAAAGATCCCTTGGCATATGGAACTCAATATAAGAGTAGGCCATAGCGCCACTCAGTCAAAATTTCCCTCATAACACACAGTATGGCGCATGTTAGGAGCAGAACAGTAGGACGTTAAACCCCATTACATTTCTGATACACCATTAAAGTGGGATGACGGGTGTTGGCATTGATACAAGGATTGGACTCTGGATTTTGTGTTAGTCCATTTGCTGATTACACTTTTTCGCCTGATTACACTATTTTGCCTTTACTTTTTTTTTAGGACTTCGAATTTTGTCTTATGCTTTGGATTGTTCATACTTGGTTTTATTTTATGATAATTATATAACCAATGATTTACTGATAATGGTTTAGCATTTCTTGCTAAGTTAACTCTGAGCTTTCACATAATGTATATAAAGTGTGTTATTCGTATGTTATTTATGTGTTTTAATCTCAGTCTTTTATATATGACATTGAGTAGAGTTCCCGGCCGAACATCATGTGTTTTCTCTTAAGTCCTCCGTTGACTCACACTGTTACAGATTCCTGTGAGATTTGATCCCAAGTTTGTATGTGACATTGAGTAGGGTTCCCACCCCAACATAATGGGTTTTCTTTAGGTCCTTCGTTGACTCCCAGGGGGGGTGGGATGGCCTAGTGGTTTAGAGTGCCGCGCTTCGACCTCTAGCTGGCCGGTCACCTCTGGCTTGCGGCTGTGGTTTCGATCCCTGGTGTGAGCGTATGTGGCATGGAGATAGTGCACCTTCTCAACCTCGTGGGTTTCCTCCGGGTACTCCAGTTTTCTCCCACTGCTAAAGACCCCTATGGCAAGCAAATTATTGAATAAAATTAAACCATATGTTAGTCCCGAAATGACCTGATTTGTGCCGAGTGGCGGTCAAACTCTCTCTCTCTCTCTCTCTCTCTCTCTCTCTCTCTCTCTCTCTCTCTCTCTCTCTCTCGTTGACTCCCACTGTTACAGACCCCTACCTGCTGACATGATATTGATATTTGTATTATTTAAGGTTCTCTACCGTCATGTCAAGTTATATTAGGGTGATATATTTATATTATTTAGGGTTCTCTACCGTCATGTCAAGTTATATTAGGGTGATATATTTATATTATTTAGGGTCTCTACCGTCATGTCAAGTTATATTAGGGTGATATATTTATATTATTTAGGGTTCTCTACCGTCATGTCAAGTTATATTAGGGTGATATATTAATATTATTTAAGGGTCTCTACCGTCATGTCAAGTTATATTAGGGTGATATATTTATATTATTTAGGGTTCTCTACCGTCATGTCAAGTTATATTAGGGTGATATATTTATATTATTCAGGGTCTCTACCGTCATGTCAAGTTATATTAGGGTGATATATTTATATTATTTAGGGTCTCTACCGTCATGTCAAGTTATATTAGGGTGATATATTTGTATTATTTAGGGTCTCTACCGTCATGTCAAGTTATATTAGGGTGATATATTTATATTATTTTAGGGTCTCTACCGTCATGTCAAGTTATATTAGGGTGATATATTTGTATTATTTAGGTTCTCTACCGTCATGTCAAGTTATATTAGGGTGATATATTTATATTATTTAAGGTTCTCTACCGTCATGTCAAGTTATATTTGGGTGATATATTTATATTATTTAAGGGTCTCTACCGTCATGTCAAGTTATATTAGGGTGATATATTTATATTATTTAGGGTCTCTACCGTCATGTCAAGTTATATTAGGGTGATATATTTATATTATTTAGGGTCTCTACCGTCATGTCAAGTTATATTAGGGTGATATATTTATATTATTCAGGGTCTCTACCGTCATGTCAAGTTATATTAGGGTGATATATTTATATTATTTAAGGTTCTCTACCGTCATGTCAAGTTATATTAGGGTGATATATTTATATTATTTAAGGTTCTCTACCGTCATGTCAAGTTATATTAGGGTGATATATTAATATTATTTTAGGCTCTCTACCGTCATGTCAAGTTATATTAGGGTGATATATTTATATTATTTAAGGTTCTCTACCGTCATGTCAAGTTATATTAGGGTGATATATTAATATTATTTTAGGCTCTCTACCGTCATGTCAAGTTATATTAGGGTGATATATTTATATTATTTAAGGTTCTCTACCGTCATGTCAAGTTATATTAGGGTGATATATTAATATTATTTTAGGTTCTCTACCGTCATGTCAAGTTATATTGGAGATAGCTGGTACAGAATGTCTACAAGATGTGGACAATGGAGGTAGAAGCTCTCTACATCTAGCAGCTCTTGGTGGTCATGGCGATGTTGTCAACTATCTACTAGAACATGGAGGTAAACACACACATGTCCGTCTGTCTGTCCGTCATCCACAATTTCTTGTGAACACTCTACAGACAACATTTATCGTCTGATTGCTTTGCAATTGATATATTATTATATTGTTTACATTAGTTAGCTGTGAAGTCAATTTAATTTCAATAAATTTCCTAGAACATCTTATCATTATACCACTTCTCATAGTATAATTACTCCTTCTAGAACACTGGGGGTTGGGGGGTTGGGATGGCCTAGTGGTCTAGAATGCCTTGCTTCGACCTCTAGCTGGCCGATCACATTTTGCTTGCGGCTGTGGTTTCGAACCTTGGTGTGAGCGTATGTGGCATGGAGATAGAGGCGCCTTCTCAACCTCATGGTTTTCCTCCCACTGCTAAAAAGACCCCTACGCGCAAGCAAATTATTGAAATAAAATAAAACCATATGTTAGTCCCGAAATGGCCTATTTTGTGTTAAGTGGACATTAAACCCCATCTCTCTCTCGCTCTCTCTCTCTCTCTCTCTCTTCTAGAACACCTTGCTAAAAGCTACAATTGAGTGGAGTACAACATTAAATCTCCTTTCATGTCATTTAAAAATTCATTTTCTACAGCTGATTTTACTGAGATCATATATAATAGTGAGTTGATAACCTATTGAGCAAAACACATAGAAATAAGTATGTTTTTGACTTTCTTAGAAAATTTAAAATTCTTGCCTTAAATCTCCCTTCAGGTCATTTAAACATTTATTCTTTCCAGCTGATTTTTGATTTATACAATTCCATTTATTTTCTTCAGCTGATTTTACTGTGACAGACAAACACGAAGCTACGGCATGGGATTACGCTCGCAATCGTCAGTTACATTACTGTCAATTAATATTCATGTCACATCAACGACAGAGAATTAAAAGTAACCCGACAAGTCCCTTACCTAATGGTAACGGTCATGGAATGTTTAACGGAAATTTCAACTATGATGAATACGATGGGGTAAGATAAGATTTGTAATTGATAATTTATCTCGTAAGATGTCAGCTTTTCCCAATAAATTGAAATATTAAGAGCAATAATTCAAAGGATTTCTTCTAGATTCATCGAAATTTTATGTCATACAAACAAATGTGCAAAGCATTTCCACCGTTTTGGCTTTCACCCCACTCAATTGCTATACACATATGTACGTAAGTGAGCAGATGTGTCTTAGTGCTTCTGATTTTATGACGTTCTTGGGTAATCCCCCAGACCTCACTTGAAACTTGAAATGTCCACGTTTGCCCTTACTGCTCAAATTTCAGAGCACCTCTCTAGGGGAGATGTTGGCCATGGTCCAATGCAAGCGTTTTATATCATAAGGTCTGTCATTGATGAATGTGGCATGATTGTAGTAACAAGGAGTGTAGAGTTTCCCGTCCATGTTTTCTCCTGGTCCTCTGGTTTCCTTGCGCTGCTAAAGATTCCTACAGGCCAGTAAACTTTGAAATAAAATGGAACCATATGTTACTCTTGAAATGACCTACCCCATTTCACTCGCCTTTATAGCAAAAAATGCGAATAATTTAAGATCTGATTTTTATATATTTTGTTATTCTAGAACTCGACGAACAGATCCAAGCCCACTACTCCTATAACCCCTCCCCATCCACCCAAACGCCCTCGTACTTCTAGAACATTGAACAGACGGTCGAACAGCGTGGGGTCTCCGGAGAAAGAATCATCATTTGATTGGACGAGTGGAAGAGGTGTAGTTAGTGCTAATAATAATCAGAAGCGAAGACTAGAGGTAAGCTTGCATATATTTTACACGATTTTTTGAAAACCAAATTTTTTAGTAGTCCGTGCCCCCAAAATACACTGGATATCAGACTATTCTTATCAAAAATGTGATGTGGGACAATCTCACTAAAAAACAGATCCTATTTCGTTTCGTTTTTTATAGTTCAGAATTTCATTTACTGGTCAGTTACGGCGAGTTCTTGGCTTTCTCTGCACGGAACTGTGGGTAAACAAACCCCTAGAAACATCAGCGCTGATATATTAATAAATGTCTGACATTTATAAGGTCAAACGCTGCTGGTATATGTACATGTATAACTTGTCAGATCTACATGTAGTGACGAAGGCCATCAAAAGTATAAAAAAATAAACGGAACGAAATATAGATCTTTATTTTAATGAGATTGGAGGTTGGAGAGAGGTTTTTTATTTCTGTGTTGTTATTTTGTCAAAGAATCCCTACTGGGTTGAATGAATTCTAGAGTCACATTAAAGCCCCAATACCACTCTTGTTGTAACTGAATAATATGTTCCAATCTTTATTCTGGTCAACAATTTGTACTATTTTACAATATTTCAATTAAAAAAAAATAAAAATTTCATCTTAACTCGAATCATTTTAAAAATTGGAAAAATTCAACTACATGCCGTAACATGGTTTGAAAAGCCTTACGTAAGCACTTTCAAATGCAACTTGGATTTAAACATATTTTCGAACCCTCTGGACAAGTAAGATAGGTTGTAATGGATAATTTACACAACAGATAGGACACTTAAACATCTTGTAGTTAGAATAAGGCTAATTTTTTTTTCTGGGCCTGTCAAGCCAGCAAGAGTGTTATTGTCCCTTTAATAGGAATATAACATCACCCAGTATCATTTCTGGTTGTCATTAGGGTTAAGGGGGTTGGGATGGCCTAGTGGGCTAGAGTGCTGTGCTTCGACCTCTAGCTGGCCGGTCACCTCTGGCTTGCAGCTGTGGTTTCGAGCTCTAGTGTGAGCGTATGTGACATGGAGATAGGGGTGCCTTCTCAACCTCGTGGGTTTGCTCCAGGCACCCCTACGCGCAAGCAAATTATTGAAATAAAATTAAACCATATGTTAGTCCCGAAAGGACCTAGTTGTGTTGAGTGGACCTTACTCTCTCTCTCTCTCTCTCTCTCTCTCTCTCTCTCTCTCTCTCATTAGGGTTGTGTACTTGATAACTGTGCCTATAGAATAGATGCATTCAATAATAAAATATTTAATCACCACTTACATATTTTTAATCGCAAAGTGAGACTTTGGCGGCTGACTGTGTGAGTTTGGTTAGCGAGTTTTGATAGTTTATGTGATGTTGTATTTGGTGGGGGGGGTGTGGTGTGATGTGGGTTTAACTCCCTTGTTGTACGTGACAAGGAGTAGGGTCGCCTATCCAACCTTGTGGGTTTTCTCTAGGACCTCCTGTTTCTCCCCACTGTTAAAGACCCCTAAGCGCAAGCAAAAACTTTGAAATAGAATTGAATCATGTGTTAGTCCCATAATGATCTAGTTTGTGTTGAGTGGACGTTAAACCCCATTTCTCTCTCTCGTTTTCATTAGTTCCACCTGTTTCCACCCACTGTCAAAGAAATAAAATTGAATCATGTGTTAGTCCCATTATGACCTAGTTTGTGATGAGTGGACGTTAAACCCCATTTCTCTGTGTTTTAGGTGAGTGTTACAACTCCACATGTAGCTGTTAGTGCTTTTGAAGGTAGAGATGAGACAGCGATGGTCACTGATGAACAAGGTGAGTTAATGTTACTCCCATCAAAATTTGGGGGTCGGCCAATCTCGAACCAGAAAAATTTTGGAGAAAGAAATTTCTCTGGTGACACTGGATAGCCATTTTCCCGGAAGGTACGAATCACACGACTGTCACGTGACATGTATTTATTTTACGTTCCAGATGACCGAATCACTTAAAAATATACACACGCGTAGAAAAATAGATCTTTACGAAAACTTGATTTTTTACATGTAGGATCCACTTTTGTTATGTCAGCGAGTTGACTTTGACTTAAGAATCATTTCACAACAAACAAAACAACGATCCGACATCTTGTTCTCGAGAAAAAGACCCCAAAAAGATTGTCCAATCAGAGGTCAGCATGTGCGAGGCTTACGTGTTAAAAAATCTGAAGATAATGGACGGTCTTTGGCCCCAGAGGCCTTCGGACCCGCGGCTGACTCTGGGAACGAGATTGGGGGTTGGCGTGGTGATTGTTCTTGTGGTTTAACAGGTGGGGGTGGGTAGGATGGCCTGGTGGTCTGGAGTGCCGCGCTTCAACCTCTAGCTGGCCGGCCACCTCTGGCTTGCGGCTGTGGTATCGAGCCCTGGTGTGAGCGTATGTGGCATGGAGATAGTGGCGCCTTCTCAACTTCGTGGGTTTCCTCCGGGCACTCCGGTTTCCTCCCACTGCTAAAGACCCCTACACACAAACGAATTATTGAAATAAAATTAAACCATATGTTATTCCCGAAATGACCTAGCTGTGTTGAGTGGACGTTAAACCCCATTTCTCTCTCTCTCTTTAACAGGTGGTTTTGATTCCCCGGATTAACATGACAAGGAGTAGGGTCGTCTGTCCAACCTTACCCAGGTTTTCTCTGGGTTCTACGGTTTCCTCCTTTTGCTAAAGACCCCTACGCGCAAGCGAATTATTGAAATGGAATTTAATCATATTAGTCCAAAATGATCTTGTTTGTGTCCAGTGACGATAAACTCCATTTCTCTCTCTCTCTCTCTCACAAGGTTAGCTAATGTAACTCCCAAGATAAATGGCATCTATTATCCTACTCGAAAATAGACCATGCGGTAGCCGACATCCTCCAAAGAGCCCAATCAAATCATTTGGAAGGCTGATATGTAGGTTTTGTTACGATACAAATAATTGGGCTTTAAATGACTGATCTCGACAGAGACATAAATCTTATGTCACGTTGCAAGATTTTCTTTGAACCATTTTTAATCGAAATTGATTTACATTTAAGAACTTTTGGATTGATGGCTTTACAATTTTATAAGATTGAGTACCGAAGGGTCGCCTAATTCTTTATATATTTATAATGTAAATCCCATCATTATTTGTGGGCATGGCACCTGAAATCATAAGGTCTATCAATGAGGCAAGAGGTGTGGTGCTCGATTCAAGGACAAGGAGTAAGGTAACATGTCCAGCCTTGTGAGAGGGGGGGATGGCCTAGTGGTCTAGAGTGCCGCTCTTCGACCTCTAGCTGTGGTTTCGAGCCCTAGTGTGAGCACTCCGGTTTCCTCCCACTGCTTAAGACCCCTATGCGCAAGCGAATTATTGAAATAAAATTAAAACCATATGTAAGTCCCGAAATGACCTAGCTGTGTTGAGTGGACGTTAAACCCATCTCTCTCTCTCTCTGGGCCCCCTGGTTTCCTCCCACTGCTAAAGACCCCTATGCTCAAATGGAGGTGGTTGTTAAACTCTCTCTCTCTCTCTCGCTCGCTTTCTCTCTCTCTGTCTCTTTGTACCTGGCAAGGAATAGGGTCGCCTGTCCAACCTTGTGGGTTTTCTACATGTCCTCCAGTTTCCTCCCACTGCTAAAGACCCCTACGCACAAGCAATTATTGAAACAAAATATGTTAGTCCCAAAATGCCCTAGTTTCTGTCAAGTGGACTTAAACCCCATTTCTCTCTCTCTCTCTCTCTCTCTCTTTCTTCTCTCTCTCTCTTTCTTCTCTCTCTCTTTCTTCTCTCTCTCTCTCTCTCTCTCTGATATTATTGATAGGCCTGGTTTAAATGTGATTGTAATCAAGTCGAGACTTTATCTAGCGTTTGTATTTTGATTTCATTTTCTTAATTAAATGTTAAATAATCAGTTAAGCTGTGAGAAATTTGATATATTCGTAATAATAATTTGAATGGTGTGTTTACTTTCAAGATGGTGGACCTATCGAGTTCGTTGAAGAGGATGTAGATGGCGTTAGTGGAGGAGGAATGGACGTGTCTGATATAGAGGATAATGATGATATACAACGACCAATCAAAGATGTCCGTCCACCACCATCTAGACGTGGACCCCATGAACGTTCTCCCCAGCGTCAACCCCATCCACCTCAACGAAAACGAAATCCCCAATCAAGTGGAGGATACAGTTCTCTGGTTTCACAGGTAATGCATTTTGTTTTCTTTAAAGGAGAAGCCATTTTTTATCATTTCCGACGTGATTTCCCCTTGTCAGTGATGCAAAAGGAGGGCCTGAAAAGGACAGCTGTCTATTCGTTCGGATGGGACAAAAAAACGTGGTCCCGTGCACACATTGGAGTGCACGTAAAAGATCCCTTGGCAGTTGGAATTCAATATAAGAGTAGGCCGTAGCGCCGGTGCCCGGGCAAAATTTCCCTCATAGCACACTGTATGGCGTATGGCGTATGCCTGTCTTCAATTAGCTCAGGTTAAGTGCATAAGAGTAGGACGTTAAAACCCATTTCATTCATTCATTCATTTTTTATCAAAAGGTCTGCCATTGAGTCAAGTGGCATAGTTTCGATTCCCTACTTGTACATGATCAGGAGTAGGGGGGCATTCAATCTTTAACCAAATATTAAAGCTACAATTTCAAATTTTAATTTATGTTTTTAAAATTGATTTAAAAAAAAGCCTTAAAACAGATGGTATCTATAAACAGTCCTACCTTGTTAAAGAATAATCCTATTAATCCTATAATTCGCTATTGCCAGCTGAGAAACATATCATTTTCAACTTCAAATTCCAACGTTTGAAGAAAGCTAATAATGAATGGAGGCAATAGGAAAACAAGGGAGGTAATTGTGTTATTAAGGGTGGGAAATAATGTCCATGGTCGTATAATAGTGAGTTGATAACCTATTCAGCAAAAGACATAGAAATAATTATGTTTTGACTTTCTAAGAGGATATGAAATTCTCGCTTTGAATACATTACAGTTGCACCATTACAGATGCAATAAAAATATATTCAATTTTAAGTAGTTAAATTAATCACTGTCAGGATTTTCAGGAGGACTGTTTAAGGCTCTGCATCATTTTTCAAACGTTGAGGCCTCCAATTTCGTATACAGGAATGTATTTTTAACCAAATCTTAATGGTTTTTTTTTGTTTTTTAAGGATCTAAATTCCAACTCTCAAGAACAGCTTCAACTGACGGAAGAAGAACACGTTATAGATATTAATCACCCTGTGCCAAAACCTCCTCCGTCTGCTGTATATAGATCGGGACGAACAGGACCAGTTCCCTCCCCTCCCAACTCCACACCTCAGCGCCCTCATATGTTCCGCCAACCTCAACCCCTCCCACGAACAATCCCCAGCGAACAACAAAATCAGCGACCAACGTCAACGTCATCGAAAGACATGCAGCTCCCCCCTGCTGCTCGTCCTAATTCTGGTGGATCTACGTATCGCGAACAAGTGAAGAGTCCGCCATTAGCAGCGGCCATAGATCAAGTTAAATCTAATCAACCCACACCTCCGTCAGACCCAGCTAACAGACCGACGTCTGGTCAGAAACCTCCGGGTTCGTGTTTTTATTTTTACTTTATTTGAATCGGAATGAAATAAAACCAAGTACGAACAATGCAAACCATTAGACAAAATTCGAAGTCCTGAAAAGACGGTATAGGCAAAATAGTGTAATCTGGCAAAATAGTGTAATAAGCATATGGACTGTTCACCGTGTACAAAATATCAGAAGCCACAATAGTGCTGGCACGATATATACCGTTCAATCAATGTATCGCGATTCACCTTCCTCATTTTTTTTGTTTTTGTTAGTTATTCACACAAAAAACACTATTAAATTGTTTTGGTCCTTATTTTGATCCACATCAATATGGGCAGGACTAAACATATCAATTATTTGTTTATCCTGTTGTTTTCTTGGTAAATATGGACCTGGCGCCGGTTGTACAAAGCTCCGTTATCTTTTAACGATTCATTAACTTAAACAGAGAGAAAGATTGTTGCTGGAAATAAAGGCACCAAACATTCCGTGGTGCAAATTTTTCCTACACATTTATGCTAATATTTCTAAAGGAAAAAATAAATTATTCTATATAGTGTTTTCTGTAGTAAATTTAACAAACAACACGTTACCAAGATATAGGTCTGTTTAACGGATCGTTAAAATTACTTCGCTTTGAGCAACCGACCCCTGGTTATGAATTGTATCGTAGAACTTGAATTGTATCATATCGTGACTGACTAACATTGTCTTGTTAACCTGGAGCTCCTGTATTTCATCACTGTGTTGGTGCTGTGCTTTTTTTTACTTCATCAATACAAGCTGGTCGGCCATCTCTGGCTTGCGGCTGTGGTTTCAAGCCCTGGTGTGAGCGTATGTGGCATGGAAATAGGGGCGCCTTCTCAAGCTCATGGGTTTCCTCCGGGCACTCCGGTTTTCTCCCACTGCTAAAGACCCCTACATGCAACCAAATTATTGAAATTAAATTAAACCATATGTTAGTCCCGAAATGACCTAGCAGTGTTGAGTGGACATCAAATCCCATTTCTCTCTCTGTCTCTTACTTCATCAATAAGGGGCTGCTGATTTTTTCGGCAGACATTGATAAATATTTTAAATGTCTAATTTATATTTATTAACAGGTGTTCTTGAAGGAAGAAGGATTCCACCCCCGATGCTCACACCGTTATCAAACGTACCAAAATTACCCACAACAGACAGCTTCGATAAGATTTTAAAAAAGAAAAACAGAAAGAAGCGAAAAGATAAAGACAAAGACTCGGAAACAACGTCTCCCCAAAATCCACTTGATATTCCGCCACCAAGGGGCTTCGCGGCGCCACTTCATCCACCGCAGCAGAATCGGGTATCTTCTGCGGTTCCTCCTCCACCCAGATATTCTAAAGGAACGCCATCACAAAACCAATCACGGTAAGGGTAACGTGATAAGAATTTACTAATGGTACCTTTAACAAAGTCGAATATACATTTATTTCACAGGAATCTAAAAACAGAACTTTTCCAACAGTCTTTCTGTTAATGACTTTAACGACATTGTAATTTGCGCCAATGAGCAGCCTTTTGGTTGGAATTCCAGAGCCATATAAGATGATTATTATTCTTGAGAATGAGTGGACGCTTTGTGAGTGTTTAATCTCTTGACCTCTGTTCACGTATCAATAATCAATCAATAATCAATTGGGTTGTTTATTTTCAAGGGGAGTTGGATGGCATGTGCAAGCTGTATCCTATGGTCGCTGATTGAGTCAACTGCTGTGGAATTGATTCCCTGATTGTACATGGAAGGTTGGATGGTTAGCGAGCGTGCCGTATCACAAAGCCTGTCCTTGAGTCAACTGGCGTGGTTTTGAATCCCTGGTTGTAGGTGACAATGACTAGGGTCACCTGTCCAACTTCGTGGGTTTTCTCCGTGTCCTCCGGTTTCCTCCTACTGCGAAAGAGCCCTACGCGCAAACAAATTATTGAAATAAATTGAACCATATGTTAGTTTGGAAATTACCTAGTTTGTGTCGAGTGGACGTTAGACCCCGTTTCTCTCTCTCTCTCTCTCTCTCTCTCTCTCTCTCTCTCTGATTATTTTTGAACAGTGGTCACTAGTACCAATTTTCAAACAAAGAATTGATTTTGAATGAATGTGAAAGAAAGTAGTGCTACGTACGCAAGATTACCCACCGAGCCACCATGAGAGAAGAGAGAAGAAAGTACTGAATTGATTTCGTATGGTGGTAGCCTAAATTATTTCATATCCTTTGAAAACAATGTTTTTATTTCATATCCTTTGAAAACAATGTTTTTATTTCATATCCTTTGAAAACAATGTTTTTATTTCAAGTGAACTTTTTGAATAATTCTAAAATATTTCATATCATTTGGAAACAATATTTTAATTTCAGGTACACTGATGAAAACATACCTGAGGAAAAAGTCGCGAATGGAGATCTAGCGAATCATAGTAATACATTCCAAGCCATGGATAGCGAAGAGCCTTCCCCTGATAACGGTGACATGGGCGAAAACGAATCAATAGGACCACTCATTCCTCCACCTCAAGGCTTCAGAAACACTGGCCAGGGGAGACCACTCTCACAGTCCATTCCACAGGTACAATTTATTTATTGTTTTTACGGGGGTTCGTTGACCGAATGGTTAACGCTTGTGGACTTTATCGTAAGGTCTGTCATTGAGTCAACTGAGTGGTTTCGAATTGTACGTGAATTATTGAAATTAAATTGAACCATATGTTAGTCCCGAAATTACCAGATTTGTGTTGAGTGGATGTTAAACCCCCATTTCTCTCTCTCTCACGTACGGGGCTTGGATGGTCGAATGGTTAGCGTGTGTGCATTGTATCATAAGGACTGTCATTGAGTGAACTGGCATGGTTTCGATTCACCGATTATTAGTGACGAGGAGTAAGGTCGCCTGTCCAACCTCGTGAGTTTATTCCGGGTACTCTAGGTTCCCCCTACAGCTAAAGACCTGTCTTTGATTTAAGTGGCATGGTTTCATTTCCAAACAAAGCCTACCTAACTTCATGGGTTTTCACGGGATCCTTGCATTTCCATTCCCTGCTAAAGACCCCTATGCACAAGTGAATTGTTGAAATAAAATTGAACCATATGTTAAAATATAGAAATAGAAGGATCAGTTTTGTAAAAAAAACGAGTATCGTAAGGTCTATTATTGAAACCCTCGTTGTACGTGACAAAGAGTGGGTTTTCTCCGGGTCCTCCGATCTCATCCCACTGCTATATATAGACCCCTACGTGCAAGCAAATTATTGAAATAAAATTAAACCCGATGTTCGTCACCGAATTAACCTCTCACATCCCACTGCTATAGACCCCTAGGTGCAAGTGAATTATTGGAAAAAAAATTGAACCATATGTTCGTCTGGAATTAACCTCTATCCATATTACATATGTTGTGATATTTATCGTCTCCGCTCTGGTCTTTTCTCCAATCATAATTAATTTGTTTATGTAATAATATTTGATATAGTCGTCAACTGAATCCAGAGGGTAAGAATACTAGTAGACAGCACAGAAATAAAACTATATATTTAGACTATGGTGCATCATCTTTCGTTGTCTTTAAGTTTTTTTATTCTCATTCTCATTTTCAGTTATTATTTCATGCTTATTTCATGTAAGTCTGCACGACTTCAAATCGTTTATAGCATGCCACCATTTTCATAATTAGTCATTGTATGCTTCATGAGGCCACCATTTTCATAATTTATCACTGTATGTATCTAGGGCTGAATGCTTGAGACTACCTAGATAATTTACATTATCACTGTATGTTTATTCATTTCATTTCATACATGTATTTAGTTGGCTGATAATGTATACTGGTTTTATATATGTACGATATGTTGCCTGCTCTATCAGTAAATCATATTTCTTTAAGATATTCTTAGGATGCAGAATATTACTCACCATCTTTCTTTTACTTTTATGTGGTCATTGAGCACGATACTTTTAATGTCAGATGTTTGGACATTGCGCACGATATTTTTAATGTCAGATTTTTAGATTCAGTCTGTGGACATTGCATAAATTTTTATGTCCGATTATTAGATAACGAGGCCATTGAGCACAATATTTTTAATGTCTGATGTTAAGGTTGAGCCTGTGGACGTTGAGCACGATATTTTTATCAAGTCTGTGGACGTGGAGCATGATACTTTCAATGTCAGATTTTTGGGTTGTGTCTGTGGACATTGAGCACAATATTTTTAATGTCTTATGTTAGGTCGAGTCTGCGGACATTGAGCACGATATTTTTGATGTCAGTTTTTTAGATTCAGAGGACATAGAGCAAGATATTTTTCATGTCTGAAGTTTAGAGTCTGTGGACATTGAACACGATATTTTTCATGTCAGAATTTTGATTCAGTCTGTGGACATTTAGCACTATATTTTTCATGTCTGATGTTTGGATAGAGTGTAGACATTAAGCACGATATTTTTAATGTCAGATGTTTGGGTTGAGTCTGTGGTAATCATTTACACCGAAATTTATTACATAATTACCACACTTTCTTGTTACTGGTGCCTAGGAACTGCCTGGACTCAGTGAGTAAGCCACAGTATATTCCAGCAGGATTCCTCTTTGTCAGTGATGTAGGAAGGAGGACCTGGCAAGGAAAGTGTCTAGTCCATTGGATGTGACAAAAAACTAAGGTCCTCTGAACACAATGACATTGAGATCGGAATTCAAACTAAGAGTAGGTCATAGAGCCGGCTGCCGTTGCATGTGCAAATCTTCCTCATAGCACATCGTGTGGTGTATGCCCATCTTAATTAGCCTAGTCGTTCCAGAAAAGTAGGACGTTAAATCTCATGTCATTATAAATGTGACCCAGAAAGGTTTAAGTAGTGTTCTATGACCTGGTGACTGAATCCAACAGTTTACTATTCGTCGATATCGTCTACAGTGCATGAAATAAGCCTATTTCGTTTCGCATATTTTTACTTTCGATGGCCTACATGAAGATCTGACCATTTGTACTGGGAAGTTCTGTCAAGGATCACATGAGTGGCTTTTGATACTTTTACGTCAGACATTGATTAATTCATCAGCATTGGTGTTTCTAATGGTTTTCCCCACAGTTCCGTACATGGCACGCCAAGAACTCGACGTAACAGACCTTTTCATTGGCTAATCCCTCACTTCAGCCAAAACGCCATTAATATGACAACTCTTCAAGATCCTAGTGTAGTAAAGACAAGCAAAACAAAATTTTGAACTATAAAAAATGAAACGAAATATGATCTGTGATTGAGTAGCAATCAGAAAGAGCGGACATCCAAAAAGCATCCTGGATTTTTCAAAGCTTTTATTTTCCCACAGTTTTGTACAGTATGTTGCTTGAGTATTATTTTATACTAGTATTATTTCAAATGACTGCTTCCTTTTCGCCTGGAGGTTATCGCTAAGATCCACACTCTAGTGCACAATTCAAGAGATTTTTTCCATCCATTTTATGTAATATACAGGAGTACCATTACTGAGCAATGTTTCGACCAGAGAAGCCTGTTTATTCCAGTTTAATTACTAAGTGCCATGGAAACAATTCATTTTATGTTTAACTTATAGTAAGGCATTTATTTGTGGCGTTTTTTTGGAGTATTTTTATATAAATATTGTGATTTTCAGGACAGTAAATTAGCAATCATTAGCCCAGAAAAATAGGATCTCATACCTCAATTTATTTCAGTTATAAGATGTATAATATGTGATTTTTGCGATAGTAAAACAGCCATCGTTTAGAAACGGGATGTGTTATATATATACTATATACAGTAGAACTTGTATTAAGCAAGCACCCAAGGGAAATTTAAAAATGGTTGCTTAATGGAGGTGCTCTTTGACTAGAGGTATCCAATATTGCCCCAACCCCTACCACAAACATTTTTTGGGTGCTCCTTGAAGCAAGTGTTCGCTGATTAGGAGTGCCTGCCCGAGCAAGTTCTACTGTATATTTTATCAACAAAACACATACTTATGAAAAACAGCTCCTAGTATATTTAAGTTAAGGCGACGTTTCATACCTGTTTTACTGTATTAGCTTGATAACGCAGAGAGAATACTCTACCACACGTCCCCTTAAATACACTAGTAGCTGTTTTCCATAATTATGTGTTTTGTTGTTATTCTATACAGTTACTAAATGCCATTTAAAGAACATATATATTTTGATTTTCAGGACAGCAGAGCTGTAAGAATGCCCCCGACCAGTGCTAAACCTCCGTTACCTCGTACCCGCAACAGTGCTTCAGTACAACGACCTAGTGGGAAATCTGCTACACCTAGAAGACCGCGGCCTCCTACCAGTAGATCAACTAATGCTTAGGTCAGCATTTACTACGTGTATTGGTGTTCATTATTTATGAACAGGCCCTGAGTTCACAATGCATTCTCAGACTTAAGTTGAGAATTTGCTCAACTTTAAATCACTGTTTATGAGAAATATCTTTGATGCAGACACGTAAAACTTTGCACATAGTTTCTTATTCATGTATTTGATACATTAAACAATAAATTTTTTATAAAGGGCTATATTTTAGTTAGAATAAGGTGAACAAATTTGAGTAAATTCTCAACTTAAGTCTGAGAATGCTTGGTGAACTTGGGGCCTGGGGCCTGTTTCACGAAATCTTGATTATAGATATAATCCAAATTTTAGTAGAATTTTGATTGGATAAGCACTAAAATAAATCTAATATTACTAAGTTTTGAATTTTATCTTTAGTTAAAATTTCGAGAAACAGGGCCCAGGATTGGAAATAATCGTTTTAGTTGAACCTGACAAATTCCTGCATTACTGTGTCTGTGGGTTTGTCTTGTCAGAGGCTTTGTCTTGTCAGCCTATAACAATTAGAACAATAGTTGATAACGCGTCCTGGTAAATTTCCTTTTTATATCCACACAGTCTTGTCTAGTTTACCAGGGATTTTTTTACTATCAATTAGAACAATAATTACATGCCTTGGTTATATTTGAAATACATAAAGTCTTGCTATGAATATCTGTCTATGTTTACATTTTAATTATAAATTTAAACATTCACAAACTTAGTTGACTTAGTACATGTTCCATTATGACTAGAGTTATTGTTGTATCTATATGTCTTCTATCTTACAAAGTGCGGAATATTTACATACTTTTAAACATCCACACACTATAGTAAGATAGATATTGGTGTAGATATATATGTCTTTATCTTACAACTATTGTTAAGGGGGTGGGTATGTATGAAGGTGTAGGTACATCTATATAAAGGGCTATCTATTTTACGACCTATTGTTAAAGGGGTTATGAAGTGTAGGTATGTTTTATGAATAGGGGTACATGTATATATAATGTATGTGATGTAATTGGTGAATAGGTTTGATATAATACCACTACCACACCCTGTGTGTTAATCTATGTAGGTAATATATACATAGTACATGTTAATTTGTAGATGGAAGCTATTTGTATCATTTCATATATTGTGAACAGATCATTTATACCAGTAGTCCTATCTCCCCTTTCACCAATATTTATTTATCTATATTATATATTCGCTTGTCATCACCCCTTTTTATTATTATATTATTCCCATGGTTACCTGTAGTTCCATTCATATATTATATTATTCCTATTGTTTACCTGTATTGAAAATATTATATTATTCCCATGAATACCTGTATTTAGTTCCATCTAAATATTATATTGTTCCCATGGTTAAGTGTAGTTTCTGTCCAGATATTATAGTATGATATTGCCATGGTTACCCGTAGTTTCATCCATATATTATATTATTTCTTTGTTTACCTGTATTTAGTTCCATCCTATTGAAAATATTATATTCCCATGGTTACCTATAGAAAATTCCATCTACATGTATATATTATATTATTCCTTTGTTTACCTGTAATTCCGTTCAGGTATGATTACATGTATATTATTCCTTTGTTTACCTGTAATTCCGTTCAGGTATGATTATAATATACCCATGTTCACCCGTAATTCCGTTCAGGTATGATTACATGTATATTATACCCATGTTTACCTTTAATTCCGTTCAGGTATGATTACATGTATATTATACCCATGTTTACCTTTAATTCCGTTCAGGTATGATTATGTTATACCCATGTTCACCCGTAATTCCGTTCAGGTATGATTATAATATACCCATGTTCACCCGTAATTCCGTCCTGCTGTGTTAACCTGTAATTAGTACAGTCCAGGTATGATTATAATATACCTATGTTTACCTGTAGTTCGATCCGTTCAGGTATGATTATGTACATGTATATTATTCCTTTAATTACCTGTAGTTCCATCCAGGGGTTCCATTTCAGCCGTATATGCCGGTCGGGACCTGCGGCTCTGGAAAATGACCTACACCCGATCAGACCCGTAGGTCGTTTTGCATGCCGGAAAAATAGCATATTTTGTGCTTAATCATAAAATCCTGCACACGACGAAACTGTCGTGTGTCGTGATGTAAACTGTCGGGTGTAATAAAATTGACAGTGTTCAGTAGTCCACGAACTGAAACCACTGCCAATCAATTATCCTTGTGTATCAATATTGCAATCCAACTGAAAAGATTATGTTCCCATGTTTTACCTGTAATTCTGTCCAGTACTTATAAATATTTAATTCCATTCAATTGAAAATCTTATATACCTATATGTCCAGGTATATGATTGTATTGTTCCAATGTTTAACTGTTTTTAATTCCGTCCAATAGAAAATATCATTTTATTTACGGGACATCGTTTACACTCTGGTTTTAGCATTTATTCTTGTTTCGTTTAGATATTTTTATGTCTTATATATATTCTACGTCATGTATCAATTTCTACGAATCTGGTATCCTTTGACTTACCCGGTAGTGTTTTTGCTCTTTAATAAATATAATAGCCTTTTATCGAACAGGTCATCCATTTCTAAACCCCTCTCTGAGAAATTAAATGGTGTACCATTAAATTAAGCCATAGTACTAATTAATCCATTTTTGAAATTTTCAAGGGTTATTATCAATTATCAAAGGATGTTTTGAAATTAAAGGATATTATAGTACGGTAATTAAAGAGAAAAATACACCCCAAGTTAAAGGATACCAGATCCGTAGTGTATTATATATATATTTATATATTTCGTGTCAGTTTTTGTATCCCTTTGCCAAAATATCTTTTATTGTGTTTTTTATTGTATCAAAGCTTTTCTTGTAACATTTTGTATATTATATTTATTTATATGTCTGTCATGTTTTATTGAATAGTATGCAATCGACATGTGACAATAAAATAACTTGGTTGTCGTTTGTCATTGTTTTATGACATGAACAAAAATATTGAAGTCTTGGATCCGTAATAAGCCAAATTTTAGGATTTACTACTTCTTACACACGGCCTAATCTAGCGGGGATGCAAGGGGGTACATTGCACCCCCAGAATGATCAGGCCCCCCCTCGAAAAATGCCCCCACCCCCCAAAAAAACAACAATCTTTCAATTATAAAATAATACATTTGATTATGATCACACAGTGATGTTCTTAAGGCAGTGATTAGTCGGTCTTTTTTAAGGGCACCAACACGCCAACGAGTAACTTGGACATTATTTTGGCGCCCCACCACTCTGCTGCACCCCCACTTTTAAATTGGTACATACTATTTTAATTGAATTGACATTTTTTTTTATAATGTTACAAAAACTCCTCAAAAAGTAACTTGGTCAATATAAAGGACTTAGCAATGGTTGAATTGTTGTAAAAAAATCATGTATCTACGCCGCCGTAATGTAAACAGGTTCAGTAAAAGTGAAATCTATAGTGAAGAATTATATTGATTTATTTGTGCATGTAAGAAAGGATTGGGTGATAAATTAAATCTCCTACTCGTCTTTTTTGATATCATAAAATATCAACACCTCGGGTTATTTTTTTTTACATCATCGACTTGTGTTGATATTTTTGATATAAAAAAAACACGTAGGAGAATCTCAATATATTAAAGTTTGACCATTGGAAAAAACAAATTGTTATTGCTAATTTCACTTCTTTGCTTGATTACACTATTTTGCCTATAACATTTTTTAGGACTTTGGATTCTGTCTTATGGTTTGGATTGTTCGTACTCGGTTTTATTTTATTTTTATATAAGAATTTGACCATTGAAAAATAATTTGTTATTGTATATAAGAAATTGTACCTTTAGATAGATGAAGCTCACTAGGGACAGGGGTATTATTCATATTTAATGAAAAAAGGAAAGAAACTGAGCTTACCATCTAGAATCTAATACGAATATCCAGTTAATAGATTGCCATCTAGAAAGTGTTAAATGCTGTCGTCAAGATTCATCAAAAAATGTCCAGCTACCAACTAGTTTAAGTAACACTTACATGGTAGAAGAAACTGGGTGTTATTTCTATGAATCTTGATGCAGGGCCAGCGGTAGCAATTCTTGATTGGGGGGGGGGGGCTTCCATACTAAGTCTCTATAGGCGAGGGTCCAGGGGCCACAATAACCTGAAGAAAAGAGTACTTGCAGCCAAATTATTAGGGGGGCCCCCCTACTCCGTCGGGTTTGTGATGGAATTTAACACTTTCTGGAAGGCAATCTATTGGATATTCTTATTAGATTCTGAAGGAAAGAGTACTTGCAGCCAAATTATTAGGGGGGGGGCTAGCCCCCCTACTCCGCCGGGTTTGTGATGGCATTTAACACTTTCTGGAAGGCAATCTAGATGGTAAGCTCAGTTTCTTTCCTTTTTTCATTAAATCTTGAATGATACCCCTGTCCCTAGTTGTATTTATATATACTGTACCTTTAGATAGATATAGCTTGGTATATTGTATATTACAATGTTGTTATCATTATATGCTGTAATCTGTGATTTCTCTTTTCAACTGTGATACACATACACATTATATTTTATTATTATTATTTCTGCTATATTCACCCTTCTCTTGCATCTCAGGTAGATTTTAATTAAAGATACATTATGTTGCCAGACGTACAATGATATTTGGTAAATTTGATAAGGTACATGAACTTGTATAAATCTTGATTATAGCTCACGGTGATGTCATTAATATGAAACAGACTATACCCGGGTAGAGCGAAACTCTTACGATTGTTAACTGTCAAATATAAAACCTGGAAGATTAGATAAAGAGCTGGCAGTTCTCACTATAATAATGTAATGGGAATTTGCTGAAAATTGATCCACGCTGAACCAAGAATTTTGCGATTGGATTATTGGATTATCGGCTTAGCCTTGATCATCATTAAGTCGGTAGATAAAACGTAGTTCTAATTTATCCAATTTTTGATTTAACTATTGATCAGCAGATCAGATTCAAATCCAGTGAAAATTGCAGGCTAGCGTTGACATCGAGAATTGATTATGGTCTGGATAGGTTAATTAATGTCTAAATAATAATTCAGATAACATTTGAGGCCCAAAGAAAGACCTGTAATAGGCATAAATGGGTCTTGCATACTGTACGTTTAATATGGGGCCATCCATAAAGTACGTACGCTTGAAGGGGGGGTCACGCCAAAAGCGTACAGGTCCGTTAATTCGATGGGATCTGAATTTTACCCAATTTGAGCATAGGTACTTTATGGATGGCCCCTATCAGAACTCATCAAATATTGTCTGTTTTAAACTGTTACATTTTAACCTTCGAAACCCAAAAATAAAAATATATGGGTAAAAATGTTGTTGTGTGGGTCAGGGCTTTTATCTTTTACAATCACTCAACTTTTTAGGTCAGCTTATTTTTGATTTGTGAGATATTTTTTTAAAAAAAAATAATATGTCAATTTTGGTATCATTATATTGATTAATCTATGAAGTTTAAAAGGTTGGGTTTTTTAACGTAAAACTATAAATGTAACAATAGAAGTTTTTTAATATTGAATTCTTTGAAATGAATAATTTATGGCATGTCAAAACAGGCAGAGGCTGATCCAGGAAATCAAGACCCTGAGGGTCCCCTGAGAAAATTTTTGAAAAAATCGGGGTGTCAGTGGTGATTTGTGGCGCATATCTATTTTTTTATACTGTTATTTAGGGATTTACCTAAGGCCCCCCCCCCCTGCATCCGTCTCTGAAAACAGGATTGAAACAACATCCTTGGCTTTCACATGCCAGGGATGGGATTTCGACCTTATATTCCGGACATGTCCGACGCTTTTTTCCAAATGTCCAAAATTGTCCGACCAGGAATATGCCCAATTTGACATCAAGACATGGTGAATAATAATCTCGTCATTTTACCAGGGTAGCAAATTAAGCCTGAGGCTTATTTTCAATTTGGCCCTTGGCACAGATGTGCGAATTATTTCGATCATTACTGCAGGAACCTGCCTGATCGGACGGGAGACCGAATATCCCTCTCACTTACAACGATAAAGTTCTTGCCCTGAGCTGGGATTGAACCCTCATTGCATTGGTGAGAAGCGGCCTATCTATCGCCACGGCTATCCGACCAGCACATTCAAAATTTAATACCGGGTATAGTGTACTGGGCGTATAACTACCACACAACCCGATTATCGTTGATAACACACTCGATTGATTTAAGTTGAATCTTTTGTCATGAAAAACAGGTTTTCTATTCCATGCCAATATTGTCACCATTTTTTATATAATATATAATCCGTCCATTTTATAATTGAATATACATGTAATATATTGTTAATGTAATCTATATATATATATATTCATCACTGGAAAATTGGTATGGTTTATCTTGGCATATATAGCCCTAATTTCTCTTCTAGTTAATTAGACACTTGGTAATCAAAATTAAACACTATAGTTATGAATAATTCAACTCAGAAGAGAAATTAGTGCTAAATACGCCAAGTTGTACAATACCAATTTTCCAGTGTATACTGTACAATTCTATGATCTGTTTCTAATTAGTCACTTATAGTCATAGTAGTACAGAAATTTATGAAATAAAACTATTTAAATATACTTTTTGAATGACATTATTATTAATTGAACACGTTAAAATAAACACAACAGTTTTGTCGTATATATATTTCGTACCTTCTGTCTGTATCAGTACAGGGGGGTTGGATGGCTGAATGGTTAGCGTGCGCACTGTATCATAAAGCCTATCGTTGAGTCGACTGAAGTGGTTTCGAATTGTATATGCAAGGAGTAGGGTCGCCTGTCAAGCCTCATGGGTTTTCTCAGGGTCCTCCTGTTTCCTCCCACTTCTAAAGACCCCTACGCGCAAGCAAATTATTGAAATAAAATTTAACCATATGTCAGTCACGAAATGTCCTAGTTTGTCTCTAGTGGGCAATAAATCCCATCTTTCTCTCTCTGTATCTGTATTATGCTTGATAACAATTGAGAATCATTGTTGAAACGTAGCTTTAATAGAAATAAAACAACTAATTTGTGATGTGGAAGCAGACATTAAACACTGATATAGGAAGAAAATTATCTGATAATAACGAGAGAATCATTGTTGAAACGTAGCTTTAATAGAAATATAATTGTTATCAATAGAACTGTTGTGTTTGTTTAAATGTGCTTTTAGCGATTTTCCCACCGATTACTAGCCTGGATGATGGGTGTTCAATCCCTCCTGCATTGGCCAATTACCGGTAAGTTCATTCAGGTTTTCCGGCGTGATTCCCCCATGTCAGTGATGCAAGAGTAGGCACTAGTAGGCAGTAGTGCCGCTGTCTGGGGAAAATGTTATACATAGAACAAACTGTATGGTGCTCACGCTTATCTCCATTAGCCCAGTCACAGTAGAACATTAAACCCCATTTTATCTATAAAAGCCATGCTATTGATGAA
Source organism: Patella pellucida (assembly GCA_917208275.1). NCBI lineage: Eukaryota > Metazoa > Mollusca > Gastropoda > Patellidae > Patella > Patella pellucida. The sequence continues at coordinate 4,774,707 of OU795041.1, forward strand.
AGAGTCCTACCGAAAGTTAAATTTATTGTGTGATGAACCAGATATCTGGCCCTGCATAATGACAGTTGTTTATTTGTCATTGTGGTCTCCCTAACCTTGCCTGGCTACTCCCTTAATGTCATTTTGAAGTCTGCTTCTCCTCGTCAAAACTTCCAGTTACAAACAAGATCCCAATGTGCAAGGAAAATAATTTTAAAGAGCTGTTTACAACAAACAAATGCTTCGGCTGAGGATGAGTGTTGAATCATGAACACCTTATAAATATATAATTCTCCGGGGTAAATGGGTGGCCGAGTGGTTAGCACGTGCACGCTGTATCACAAGGTCTGTCATTGAGTTGTGTGGTTTCGATTCCCGGTTGTACGTGACAAGGAGTAGGGTCGTCTGTCCAACCTCATGGGTCTTCTCCAGTTTCCTCTAAATGCGATAATGCATCTTAAGTTGTTGTCGGGGAGGGGGATGGCCAAATAGTTAGCAAGTGAGCGCTGTATCACAAGGTCGTGTCATTGAATCAACTGGTGTGGTTTTGATTCCCAGGTTGTAAATGACAAGTAGTAGGGCATATTCCTGAAGCAACGGCCCGAGAAATCTCTGGCCATTGCTGGATTCGCTTCGGATTCTTGACATTTAAGTAAATGTGTCTATTCTTCTCGTTCAATCAAATCTACTACTTACGTACAGTAACATGACATTCCGTCGTTTAATCTTGGGTCTTCCTTAATATTTTGGACAAAGATTTAAGTTATTAAAAACGTTGAAAGTCTGTTCGTTACCATACCGTAGTGTTTACTTTACGTCAAAACCAATAGCCTCGCTTGTCACGCAATTAGTTTTGCTGCAATATCTTGCTATGCGCTGGTTAATATAGCATAAAAAAAACGTGCAGCCATGACGTAACGTGTCGTAAACACAGTTGTCCTAATTAAACGTCTTGTTTTAAAGGTAATACCTTTGTAACGAATTCAGTGATTGGTCAGTAATAGGACCACTGGCCAGTCATAATTAGTGACAATAATACCCACTCAGTCCAGCAGGGAGTAGTCAGATTAGCTCTATTCAAACGGAACACTGCGAGGAGGATGGTAGTAGGGCCGCCTTCCAACCTCGTGGGTCTTCTCAGATTTCCTTCCACTGCAATAGACCCCTACATGCAACTGTGATAGACCCCTACACACTAGCGAATTATTGAAATAAAATTAACCCATGTGATAGTCCCTAAATGACCTAGTTAGTTTATCTTGAAGGACTTTAAACCCAATTTCTCTCCTGCCTCTGGCAAGGGACTGTGTAATGTGTATATGGAACCCCGTCTTCAATTAGTTTAGGTTAGGAACAGTAGCGTAGGAATTTGAACCCCATTTCATTTCATTCTATATGGAACAAAAAGCTAAGGTCCCGTATACATGTACACATTAAGATCCATTGGCAGTTGGAATTAAAAATAATGCTGTTCCCTGGGCAAAATTCTCTCACAGCACACTGCATGGTGTATGCCCATTTCCATTAGCCCATTTAGATTGGAACACTAGGATGTTAAACCCCCATTTAATACTTGCGTAGTGTTCAGTGTGGGGAATTTTACCCGGAAAGCGATGCATCTACCTATTCTTCATGGAATTCCAACCCTCATTGTTTTGTTGATGTTGGAAATCGAAATAATAATAGATGAAGATTCGGCTGTTCAGGACCTCACTGTGTGGCTGGCATCCTTCACGTCTTCATTAAGACCAGTTGATTCTGAAAACTAGGATGTTAAACCCGGTTTCATGAACAGTTTGCACCATGGTTTCATCCAGATTGGAATTTGAAATCATAATAAACTGAGATTACGCTGTCCTGGTCAAAATTGAAAGAGAAAAATGGGGTTTAACATTCAATTTACACAAACTAGGTCATTTCGTGACTAACATATGGTTTCATATTATTTCATTAATTCGCTTGTTCGTAGGGGTCTTTTGCAGTGGGAAGACCTGGAGAAAATCCATGAGGTTGGACAGGCGACCTTACTCCTTGTAACTTACAACCAGGGATTCGAAACCACGCCAGTTGACTCAATGACAGGTTTATGATACAGCACGCACGTGCTAAATGTTCAGCAATCCACCACCCCCCCCCCCTGGTCAAAATTGAACTCAAACAAGAAGATAATAAGACATTTGTTTTTATTACAATATAACAATAAATCATTCTCTAAAAACGTTAGGTTTGTTACCGTAGTAACTATAGTCGAACAATATAATAATAAAATCATTCTCTCTAAAAATCAGTAAATATAAAAATATCTTCATGTAAATAACGAAACAATAATTAATTTGATTTTTATCTTTACATTATCTCTATAAATAAATCTATATATTATTTACATAAATAAAAAAAACAATCAAAGGATGACGTCACATCTGTATTTTAAGCGTATTGAATGTTACTATAGAAATTGGGACAAATTTCAAATAAATTCACTAGTGTGACCTTTAGACAACATTGTAAAATATAAATAAGTAGAAATTAAGTGTCGTAGCCAACTATCTTAAAATGTCAGGCTTTCAAATGTTTATTTAAGAACTAGGATGGTTTTTGGACTTTGATTGATAAAAACGAACATTAACACTTTAACAAGAAGAATTAAATAAAGTTTAATCAGAGCAAAATAAACAAATCATACTTCGCGGACACCATTTTTCTTCTTGTATTATGACAATGACATTATTTCTGACAAGTTCCTAGATTAAAAAAAAAATAATTTACACAAATATTATAATGTTATTAAACCAGACTGCCCCCCCAAAGTAAAAGTGACGTAACTGCACAAAAAGACAAACCGAGAAAATCGACATTAAACTTAATTGTTATGCCGTTCTATACTATCATACATGGGTTTATTTAAATACCGGTACTATACAACAACGTTAGAAAAGTGTTTGGAATAGCGTTATGTGTAATAAAGCGTGAAAATGCAAATTTGGTAGATACGTCACTTTGACTTTGGGGGTCAGCAGTGTTGAAATCAGTTTGTTTTATCATAGTGTTACTGTTAAACAAATTAAGTAGGGCAACATTAGGGTTGTGCTAATAGTTTCTCATGTATATATATATATGGTATGGATGATAGAGAAATATTCCCATCCAGAAAATATCTATTTTGGTGATAATATAGGTTAAATATTCCAGAAAATATCTATTTTGGCGACAATATTGAAATTATTTTTTACGTTAACATACTAAATTGTAACTAAAATTCTGAAACTTTATACAAGATGGTGTCATAGAATCCTAATGTGGACATGGAGCAATAAATGATAAAATGTTAACAGCCACAGTCCTTAATGCTAGGTTGACATTATCACAATTCGTGCTATGATTGAAGTCGTGGTTTTAATCGCGGAGCAATCCTATTGTAACACATCGTACAACAATGGGAACCTAGTATAAGGCGTCATAGTATTTCTATGTTAGCAATAAGTAAAGTATGTGATCGTGGACTCAACAGGGAAAGTCCTATTGTAATCGTATGACAGCAAGAACCTAGCATTAGGTTGTATTACTATATAAGTAATAATTAATACAAAGCTTGGAACACATCAAATTACAAGAAATTATCAAACCAATAAACAGAATACAAAAACAATCAATTACAAAACAATATTATTAGAATCCTTATAAGACATATGGAAATAGATTTCACTAAAGAATAAACACACATACAGATATACTACATTCAATACTAATAATCTTTTAGTGGCATTGAGCGATGGAGACATCAGAACTAACACAATTATATGGGAGAACAATCACTGGTTCATTATACACAAGAAGGTTATAAGGTATCCTTATCAAGCAAATAATGATATCTGTATGGATATTGAAAAGTAGCATGTTAACAAAAATACATAAGTGGTATATCCATAATAAGTGTGTTTATTTTTTTAACAAAAACAGAGTTTAAATTGGACTGGGTACACAGACAATTAAATACAAAACAGTTTAAAAACAAAAGGTATAGAATTCAGTGGTTTCATATTAAATGCCCCATTAAAACAATAATATTTTTTAAAAACAAGTTGAGTATACTATCGACCAGGAACTGGGCAAGGGGCCACCCATAAAGTATGTACGCTCAAAATGGGTAAAATTCAGACCCCCCCCCCCCCCCTGTAGGCACATTTTGCCATTGAATTAATGCACCTGTACGCTATTGGCGTGACCCCCCTCCCCCCTTAAAGCGTACATACTTTATGGATGGCCCCCAAGATGTCATTACCACAATCTTGGACTTGTGACATCAATGGACAATTGTCCGAGGTAATGGCATGCCAATTTCCTGTAGATTGTAGTTCAATTAGCAGTTACCGTACATAGGTTGTTTTTTTTACTTTGAAAGAGAGTCTTTCTTTTGGTCAGAAATTCTTTAAGATTGGAATGCATGAACAAATTTAAAACACAATAACAGAACAAATAAATAAATAGAGCACGAAATAGTGCAGGCTTGTGCCATTATTTGACAAAATAAATTAATACCTGACAATTTGAACTTTCTGTTAAAAATACAAATATATAAACAGACGTTGCCAGACATTTTGTGTGTGAGAAAGCTAGAATTGGCGTCTGTGACAGATGCCTTTATTTCAATCTGATTGAAATAGAGGTCTATATTTCATTTCGTTTTTTTATACTACACCAAGATCTGACGGGTTGTATGGGAGGTTGTGTCAGAGATCACATGGAAAGCTTTTGACCCTATAATGTCAGACACACACAGGCAAGAATTCGCCGTAAGAAACTGTTTCATTGGCTAATGCCCCACTTCAACCAGAATGCGGGTTATATAACAACTCTTCCAGATCCTAATGTAGAAAAGACAAGTTAATGAAATTTTAAACTGTAAAAAAACAAAACGAAATTGGATCCGTGTTTTGATCAGATTGACTTTCTTTCCTAGCTTACATGCTGTATGACTGTTTTCTCTTCCTTTTACTGCATAAAATGTCCAAATTAATCTTGATCACTGTTTTCTTTGTACGACAGGAGAATCAGTAGATTTCATGCTTCCCTCATCCAGGGTCTGAATTGATAGATAAATAATATTTATTTTATGATCAGTAGTGGAATACTGTGTTTTATCAGTGAAATAAAAGTTCTATTCCACAGGCTAGCATTAGTCCAAATATAATTATAAGTTTTCTTGCTTCTCGATTAAATAAAATGTTATTCACTCTAAAACGACAAATATCCTCTATTTATATGTAGAGAGAAATAGGGTTTAACTTCCACTCGACAAAAAATGGGTCATTTCGGGACTAACACATGGTTAGCCGTGGTGATAGAGAGACGGCTTCTCACCAATGCAACGAGGGTTCAATCCCAGCTCAGGGCAAGAACTTTATCGTTGTAAGTGAGAGGGATATTCGGTCTCCCGTCCGATCAGGCAGGTTTCCCCCCCGAGTTCTTCGGTTTCTTCCTGCAGTAATGATCAAAATCATTCGCACGATCTGTGCCAAGGGCCAAATTGGAAAAAGATCTCAGGCCTAATTTGCTACCCTTGTAAAATGATGCGATTATTATTATTATTACTATAATTGTATGATAGATAAATAATGAACTAAAACCTCTGTGCGGGTGCTCAGGTACCCAGTCATTTCAAATTGATGCAAAAGCTTCGTTTTCAGTACCAAGAAGCTGGAAATTGGCAGCCATCTTGGATTTGGCGGCCATTTTGTTTTTATTGTATCTGAATGCTTGACACTCGAATCAGAATTGTTCCATGGACCATTACCTTCAAACTTTTGCATCAATTTGAAATGAAAACACAAAAAAATATCTGTGCCCCCCCCCACTATAAAAATAAAAAATTTTCAACAGTTTTAATCCATGTGCTAATAAAAAAAATCACTCAAATTTAATTAATTAAGACAAAGAAAACAAAATATCAAAATAACATAATCCTCCAGCTTAGATTAATAATAGGTCCATTGTTTGATACTGGTCCACGGAATGAATGAATGAATGAATGAAATGGGGTTGAACGTCCTACGCTTAAGCACCTAACCTGGGCCAATTGAAGACGGGCATACAGTGTGCTATGAGGGAAATTTTTTTGCCCGGGCAGCGGCGCTACGGCCTACTCTTATATCGAATTCCAACTGCCAAGGGATCTTTTACATGCACTCCAATGTGTACACGGGACCTCGGTTTTTCGTCCCATCCGAACGACTAGGCAGCTGTCCTTGTCAGGCCCTCCTTCTGCATCACTGACAAGGGGAAATCACGTCGGAAAATCAAGATGAACTTTCTCGGCAAATGCAGGGATCGAACACTCGACCTCCAGGCTAGCATACCAGCGCCTTATCCACTTAGCCACCGTGATCTCCATTTGATACCAGAACTATTAAATCAATAACTGTCTTTATTCTAGAGAAACCCCATGAGGTTGGATACGCGACGCGATCCTACTTCTTGTCACGTATGTATGAGCAGGGAATCAAAACCATGCTATCTTCCTCATTAGGTTAAAATTTTAATAATATAAAATAATTATCCAATATACACATTATTGAATGGGGTCCTCACTAGAAATAAAGGGGATATAACTTATAGTCCCATGTGACCTCATTGTTTACCTTATAGCAGTTTTCCTGTACGTTCATTACAAACTTGTGTGTTGACAAATGTTAGTTTTTGTCGTTAATATGGAATTTGATACCGATACGGCTCTTTTACCATCACTAAGGTCACGTGGGACCGCATTTTTACTGGCGACGACTCGTTGGAATTCCTTCAGCGAGGACGCCAATGAATGAATTATGAGATTTAAATTAAAACCATTTAACGGGTTAATATACACTTTACTGAATTAATGAATTATGAGATGATAATGGAACTTTTATACCCAATAGGGTAATTAGATATAATAATATTGAACTTGATGCGCATGTCACGTAGGTGAGAGAGAGAGACATGAGGTTTAATGTCCACTTGACACAAACTAGGTCATTTCGGGACAAACATATGATTAATTTTATTTCAATAATTCACTTGCGCATAGGGGTCTTTAGCAGTGGGAGGAAACCGGGAGGTTGGACAGGCGACCCTACTCCTTGCCACGTACAACCGGGGATCCGAAACCATGCCAGTTGACTCAATGACAGGCTTTATGATTCAGCGCACATGTGCTAACCATTCGGCCATCCAACCTAATTGTACAGACTTGATAATACATACAGCGCGTGCACGCTAACCATTCAGCCATCCAACCCCTTGTGAGGAGGGAAGGGGAGGGGAGAGGCAGAGAGGGGTATATTAAGCAAGCTAAATGTACATGTATACACTTACACACTTGACTCAATGACAGACCTTATGATCTAAAACCCGGTTAATCCATTCCCCCCCCCTCCCTGTTCAAGCGCAGTAAGCAACTCGATACAACATCGGTTGGGTGAGAGGGGGGAGGGGGTGGGGGGAGAAGGGAAGAGCTGGATTAAGCAAGCTAAATGTACATGTATACACATACATACAAAATCCGTTGTAATCTTTATTTTGTTTTAGTTTGACCATTACTCCCATACTCTCCACTTTGTTTCATACTATCAAACATCTGAAATAACCCAATCGCAATAATCTGTATACTTCTTTTATTTGGGGGGTGGCCTAGTGGTCTAGAGTGCCGCGCTTCGACCTCTAGCTGGCCGGTCACCTCTGGCTTGCGGCTGTGGTTTCGAACCCTAGTGTGAGCGTATGTGACATGGAGATAGGGGCGCCTTCTCAACCTCGTGGGTTTCCTCCGGGCACTCCGGTTTCCTCCCACTGCTAAAGACCCCTACGCGCAAGTGAATTATTGAAATAAAAATTGAGGACCATACGTTAGTCCCAAAATGACCCAGTTTGTGTCGAGTGGACGTTAAACCCTATTTCTCTCTCTCTTTTATGTCAGGAGACGTGAGTTACTATTCACAAGCTAGCTACACAAAAGCCCAGGGGGCCTTACCCCCCACCCCCTGTCCCAGTGAGAGGGGGGGGGGGTGTGGCATACATTGGAGCAAAGGGTAATCATTAGAGTGCTGCATGCAATATTGTGGTTTGGTGTAGTCCCAAGAGTCTTCATCGCATTGCTTGGGCGGAGACAATGTGAAAATCATGTTTATATCATCAATTAAGGCTTATTAAGGAGCAGATACACCAGTCTTACTAGGACAGGGGGGGGGGGGTATGAGTGAATTTACGCGACGGCTTTGTGTACTAAACGTTAAAAAAAACATAAATTTGTGTTTATAATATCCTAATAAACATGGACATTTGATCAGATTTTCGGACAAAAAACGACGCTTGAACACAATACAGCTAGCAGTAAACTTATGCCAAATCTGTATGATTACTATATAGAGCCCTGTTAGCATGTTGAACCAACTATGTCACTTCCAGTTTGAATAAAAATTAATTTCTCGCTTACAAAAACTTTTTTGCTGGTGTTACGGAGGGAATTATTTATCAATATATATTTAAGATTTATGGAAACTTTACAAAAACTTTTTTGCTTGTGTTCGGAGGGGATTATTTATCAATATATATTTAAGATTTATGGAAACCTTGTTTAAAATCATTGGTCTTCCCCTATAATTCGCTAGCTCGTAGGGGTCTTTATCAGTGGGAGATTTAATGTATTTGAGTATTTAATGTAAAATAAAGTTCTCCTTTTCAACCCTATGCAAATAAGAAAAACATGGACTTCTTGTACCTATTTTTAACACGTTGGCTGCCGACCCTAGTTTGAAGTGTGCGTCACTTATGCCGACCATTTCCGGTATTAACTCATATGCCAGCATACGACTTGTAGTGCGGGACTTGCTAATTGTCATTTTTACCGGATGTTCTTTTTCAGTGCCGCATCATAAACTACGGTCCATCACCATTGCCGTGAATTTATATTATTATACCAAGTCAATGATTTTTACTACGAGTATACTCGTAGCGGCACAGGCGCGATAACCATGACTACGAGTATACCCGTAGTCGGCAGTCAACGTGTTAATCTTAGTTTTCAACTTTGGGCCTACATTAAAAACAAAACCTACAATTTTTTGATACAACTCGTTCTGAATACCCTGTCATGTATATACAAGGTACACAAGTTGAAAAAAAACACACAAATAAGCAAAAAAAATGGACCAAAAATCAAGAGAGGTCTGACTTTTCAACCTAAGTAAAGTAACTAAATACTTTAAATTTGAGCCCCAAAATCTCAGCATTCAAATAGCTTAAGAGTTCAAGCTTGAGAAGAGCCATATGCGAAAAATGTTTCATCTTCAGTAAATGTACCCAACCTGAATACACCGTAAAATTGTTTTTAAATGAGAGCACCTCTTTAAGGTACAGACTGAGAATGTGAAAATGAGAGTACCTTTTTAAGGTACAGACTGAGAATTCACTGGAAATGAAATGGGGTTTAACGTCGACTGTTCTGATTCGAGAATTCACTGGAACACCCAACCTTACAGAATGAATGAAATGGGGTTTAATGTCCTACTGTTATGCACTTAACCTGAGCTAATTGAAGACGGGCATACGCCATACAGTGTGCTATGTGGGAAATTTTGCCTGGGCAGCGGCGCTACGGCCTACTCTTATATCGAATTCCAACTGCCAAGGGATCTTTTACGTGCACTCCAATGTGTACATGGGACCTGGGTTTTTCGTCCCATCCGAACGACTAGGCAGCTGTCCTTGTCAGGCCCTTCTGCATCACTGACAAGGGGAAATCCCAAGGAAAAATTGAGATGCAGGGATCGAACACCCGACCTCCAGGCTAGCGAACCAGCACCTTATCCACTTAGCCACCGTGATACCCCCAACCTTACAGCACACTTCCCCCAAAATAGTTTGTCGTTCTCAGTTGGGAACCAGTTTGAGATTCGCTAACAAAGAATTGCTCGTCTCTTTAAAACCGCTGCGTATGCTGCAACGAATAATCTCTGAACCAAGTTCTGCAAATTGCTTGTACACAATTTCAACAGCATATAGTTGGTTGTCAAACAATGGGCATCCCCAATAGACTTAAGACTTAGATGCGAGGCGGTCCCATTTGACCTCATTATTTACCTTACACCACAGTTTTCCTGTACAATCATAACGATACTGTGTGTTGACAAACGTTAGTTTTTGTCTTTAATACTGATACGGTCACGTGGCACCGCAATTTTACTGGCGATGCCTGGTGTGAATTCCTTCAGAGAGGATGCCCATTGCTCATGGCTTCAACAAGCAACAATAGCTTCAGACATATTTCATATATTAAAATAACCGATATATTTATGCAAAGTATTAATTTTACCTCATAAGCATCGGCTCCCTTCACATCTAAATATTTCTTTTCCTTAAAAAACTTTCTGGCTTTTAAGAAATACAGCACCACAATATCACAGACAATAGTAGCCTACAATAAAAACAAAACAAAATTAATTTTATAGGCTTCTTTATGCAATGATATTTATAATTTCAAACAGTTTGTAAGATAACTCTCTCACCCCTTTAACATTTTTTTTATAATGGGTATATCAAGGATAGCCTCCCTTTATATGGTTTCTATATTGGGTGTCATAAGAGAGAGAGAGAGAGAGAGAGAGAGAGAAATTGGGTTTAAGGTCTAACACATAGTTCAACCTATTTTCAATAATTTAGACAGGAGATCCTACTCCTTGTCACGTACAACCGAGGTATCGAAACCACGCCATTTGACTCAATGACAGATCTTATGTTACAGTAGGCACATGCTAAACATTCGGCCATCCACCCCCACACCCCGTTTAGATAACATGGATAGACCCCCTTTAGTGGTTTCTATAATAGGTATGGATCTGATAGTACCGAAATATGCAGGGTTTTATGTGAAGGTCTTAATAAGATGTATGTAGTTTAAGCCACAATAACACTCTTGTTGTAACTGAATAATGTGTTCCAATCTTTATTCTGGTCAACAATTTGTACTATTTTACAATATTTCAATTAAAAAATGATACAAATTTCATCTTAACACACCTAGTTTAAAAGATTGGGAAAATTCAACTACATGCCGTTACATGGTTTGAAAAGCCTTACGTAAGCACTTTCAAATGCAACTTGGATTTAAACATATTTTCGAACCCTCTGGAAAAGTAAGATAGGTTGTAATGGATAATTTACACAACAGGTAGGACACTTAAACATCTTGTAGTTAGAATAAGGCTAATTTTTTTTTCTGGACCAGTCAAGCCAGCAAGAGTGTTATTGTCCCTTTCAGGCTGCATTAACCACTCCGTTAACTCAGTTGGTGAACAAAAGTAAATGAAATGGGATTTACCATCCCAGTTGTCTGCTCCTAAACTGGGTTTATGAAGACAGGAATTCACCATACAGTGAGCTGCGAGGATAACTTTGCTCGGACAGCGGTACTACGATCAGCTCTTATTTCGAATTACAACTGTCGAGTATTCATTTACGTGCACCTCAATGTGTACACAGGATGAATATTGCCAGACCTCCATCTTGCACCACTGACAAAGGGGAGCCACACTTAAAAATCTTAATGAACTCTCTCAGCCAACTTTCGGGATTGAACAAGGAGTCTCCATGGTTAGTAAGCCAACTCGCATTTTTTTTGTTACGTCTTTTTTGTAAATCATTTTAGTGAAGCCTGTACCACAACAGGCCCGGGACTGTACAGCGCAGTGGACACTTACGGCTGGCCCCCGGATCCATTCACTTGATTTGATAATTGTTTAGTGTTTGCAATGTCTATTTTCTGTCTTGTCAGCAGGTTTATCTTGTAGGTTATTTTTTTTTTTGTTTTTTTTTGTTTTTTTTTGTTTTGCGTGTAGTGCAGTCCTCCTGCATTTACTATTAGTAATCAACTGCGGCTCCTAACTGGTATAAGGTTTGTTATCGGGGATTTTATGATTTATCTACCAGGAATGGTTCCTGTTCTTCCTCGGATGCATCACTGAGATCCAAACTTACTTGCACTGTTATTGGGGAGAGGCGACTTCTCACCAATGCAACAGGGTTTCAATCCCAGCTCAGGGCCAAAACTTTATCGTTGTAAGTGAGAGGGATAATCGGTCTCCCGTCCGATCAGGCAGGTTTCCCCCGAGTTCTTCGGTTTCTTCCTGCAGTAATGATCGAAATCATTCGCACGATCTGTGCCAAGGGCCAAATTGGAAAAAGGCCTCAGGCCTAATTTGCTACCCTTGTAAAATGACGCGATTATTATTTTATTATTATTATTTATCTTTTCCTATCGTGTGGGAGTTTTTCTTCGTCCTTTTCTTGGGATTATTAGAAATGTTGAAATACTTACGATAGAGAGTAAAGCTAGACCGCTACCGATGTTCAGAAATAATGGGACAAAGTTAAATTTGCCAGCTTTTCCTTCAACCGTCACAATAAAACGAATACCATATGCTTTAATCAATGTTCTTTTCTTCACTCCATCTTCAAAATACGGTTCAGCATATCTAAAAAAATAGTAAATATATAAAAGATAGGTTGCCAGGCAAAGAAACATACACCCACAGGATATCTATAAAAACAATATATATATAAAAACTGTTAAAAGATAGGTTGCCAGGCAACGAAACATAGGCTTACAGGATATTTTTTTAAAGAAGCTTTTATATAAACGTTTTATATGTTACTTTTATATAATATGTATTTATTTCTTTTTAACCTGTGTTTTACTTAAAATCTTAAATATATTCTTAATTGTTTTTTATCTTATCATTTTATACTTGTTGTTAGTTTACATTGCTGCCTGTACTTTTTATCTTATCATTTTATACTTGTTGTTATTTGTCTAAACCCTTTTTCTGTAACCTTTTTATTTAAATGTAATTTTCTATTTATGTATCTCTTTAACTGTGTACAGCGCATATGGGCACTTAACAGTGGAAGCTATGCGCTTTATAAATTTTTCAATAATAATAAAATTAAAATAATATCTATAAAAGCAATAAATATATAAAAACTACGCCCTGTTAAATAAATCGACAACTTTTACTTTATTCTCATTTATGTACATGTAAATAAATTCGAAAGATTCAGACGTCATAATATACCCATACTCCTTGCAGCGTTTCGTATGATTAGAGGTAATCCCACTACACACTGCTATTTTGAGTGGATATTGTTGTTTTAAATTTTGATTGGTCAGTAGTCCGTCTACACGCCAATCACTAGCTGCCCTACAAAAGCTTTACATTTAAAACGAGTGCCAGTAATGGATCAAATATGTTTACATAACGTTACGTCATGGCTCACGATTTTATTATGACTAATTAACCAGTGCATAGAAGAATACTGCAGTAAAACTAATTGCGTGACAAACGAGGCTATCAAGACGAATAAAATGTAAACAATACTGTTTGGAAACGAACATACTTTCACGGCTTTTAATACCTTAAATCATTGTCCAAAGTTTTAGGAAAGACCCAGAATAAACGAAGGGCTGTCATGTTGCTGTACTTAAGTGATAGCTTTCATTGAATGGAAAGAATAGACACATTCCCGCGTAAGTTCAAGAAACAGACGCCATTCCAGCAATGGCCAGAGAGGGATTTCTCGAGCCATTGCTTCAGGAATATGTAATATACCAGAAGGATATCCACCTTTGTCCAGGTCCCAAATTTGTCCAGGTCTAAAACATTCATGGAGTTATGCTGGTTAATTTGAAACCACATATCGTCACATTTCTCGCAAACCGTTGAATCTGATATATATTTAAGTATTGAGAAATTTATACTCTGTCGTTATCTCTGTTGCCATAAAATAATAATATTTATTTAAATGACGTCAAGTGTCCTGACTTATATGTATGAAATAATACATCATGAATAAATATTGGTATCTGATGACCACAAAGAGAACAACGGAGTATACATTTCTCAACACATAATTCTCAATACTTACATATATATCAGATTCCTCGGTTCGAGAGAAACTCCACGATATGTTGGGGGTGGAGCGTGGCGACAAAGTGTGATTTGCAAGGGACCCAAATTCAATGGTCTATAATCGTTCATGGGGTTATGCTGGTTAATTTGATTCGACAAATGAGGTGGTGGAGCTCGGCAAGAAAGTCTGATGACCGAACATACACTCTTTGATCATTCGGCAAACCTCGACAGATTCCGGTATCCTCCGTAACCTACATCTAGACTCGGATGTATGATAGTAAATGATATGTACCTACGATCATACATTTGCGATGCAGCTAGTCGAATGCCGATTTACTTCTAACAGGAAAACGTGCCGCTTTTACAAAAAAAGTCCCAAAATGGCGTCTTTTCTATGGGGGCAGCCATTGTTTAGTTTGTTGATATAATCTCTATGGGGGCAGCCATTTTTTAATCCGGGTCCTTTAAAATAGTTCCAAAATGGCGGAATTCATCATACAGCCGAGTCTAAATGTAGGGTACCGGAATCTGTCGAGATTTGCCGAGTGACTCTTTGATTTGATTTTTATATATACCTGTGTTGTAAACTGTAAGTTGAGGATGATCGAATCTAAAAATAGCGTTTCTTATTTCCTCAGGCTAGTGAGACAGAGAGAAATGGGGTTTAACATCCCCTCGCCTCGACACAAACTAGGTCATTTCGGGACAAACATATTGTTTAATTTTATTTCAATAACTTGCTTGTGGTAGGGGTCTTTAGCAGTGGGAGGAAACCGGAGTACCTGGAGAAAACCCTATTCCTTGTCAGGTACAACCGGGGATTTCGAAATCAAGCCAGTTGACTCAGTGACAGGCTTTATTATTCAGTGCACATGTGGTAGTCTATTGTGTTTGTGTTGTTGGGGGTAAGGACAACACAAATATCTTTTAGTGTTTATTTTAAAGCCAGGAACAGGTACACTAACATTATAAAAACTAAAAACAAACAACAAGCACCATCCCGGTTCTGGGAATGATCTCCCCTTGACCTCTGGTCTCAGACTACCAATTAGAATTAAAACAAAACAGCATTGAATAAAAGGCTGGATGCAGACCACCAAAATGTTATGTGAATCATAGAAAACGGGTTATTTTATATGGTCTATCAAGGCATGATTGTAACAAGCCATTTGGCAATCCACCCACCCCACCACCCCTCAAGGAAGTACCGTATTTTCCGGTGTATAAGGCGCATGCGTAGATAAGGTAACTGATTTTAACATAGACAATTTATTACCTGAAATTAAAGCCTTTGGCAAGTGTGTAGACATTGCTATCCAGTCTTCTGAACTGATATTCAGGCACACAGTCTTCTACGCTGTAGTCAAGGTTACAGTTCCACTGGATTAAAATCTGTATCACACCACCCTGAATAGTTATCAATATTAAAAAGAAAAAAAAATTGTTTCCTGAAAACGCTTAAGAATTCATAAACATTAAATCTTCCACTATATTCCCTTCCCCGATTCAAACAAACTATACATCAAATTGAAGGTATTGAGTCGGAGAATATGAAAATAACAATAACTCAATTACCAAAATTCCCTCATTGAGACTCAGTATGCCATGGGGGGTCACATATTCCCTTCAACGCACACACCTCCTAAAAAAATCCTACAGCTTCATTATTGGCACCATGACAACTTCATTTGAATGAAGAGAGAAAGAGAAATGGGGTTTAACATCCACTCAACACAAACTAGGTCACTCCGGGACTAACACATGGTTCAATTTTATTTCAATAATTCGCTTGCGAGTTGGGGGTCTTTAGCAGTGTGAGGACACTGGAAGACCCGGAGAAAACCCAAAAGGTTGGAAAGGTGACCCTACTCCTTGTCATGTCAAACCGGGAAATGGAAACCACGCTGGTTAAGAGAAATGGGGTTTAACATCCACTCAACACAAACTAGGTCACTCCGGGACTAACACATGCTCAATTTTATTTCAATAATTCGCTTGCGAGTTGGGGTTCTTTAGCAGTGTGAGGACACTGGAAGACCCGGAGAAAACCCAAGAGGTTGGAAAGGTGACCCTACTCCTTGTCACGTAAAACCGGGAAATCGAAACCACGCTGGTTAACTCAATGACCACCCTCATGATGCAACATGCTAAACATTTAGCCATCCTACTACATGATTTTTTTAATAAGCTCCAGTTGATTCATTGATAAAATGTGCAGGAGGAGTGCACCACACACAAACAATTAAACAAGACAATCAGATTAAGTGCAGACCACACACAACAAATGTAGATATCATATGAGGCGTATGGATACCTAAGGACAAGACAACAAACAATAAACTTACATATCCGGTGGCCCCAGGACCCGGAGAAAACCAACGAGGTCTCACCAATGCAACGAGGGTTCAATCCCAGCTCAGGGCATGAACTTTATCGTTGTAAATGAGAGGGATATTCGGTCTCCCGTCCGATCAGGCAGGTTTCCCCTGAGTTCTTCGGTTTCTTCCTGCAGTAATGATCGAAATCATTCGCACGATCTGTGCCAAGGGCCAAATTGGAAAAAGGCCTAAGGCCTAATTTGCTACCCTTGTAAAATGACGCGATTATTATTATTATTATTATAGGTTTGACAGGCGACCTTACTTCTTGTCATGTACAACCCGATATGCAAAACCACGCCAGTTGACTCAATGACAGGCTTTATGATACAGCGCGTACGTGCTAACCATTCGTGCCCCCCCCCCCCCCGGCAAATCATCAACAGGAAAGAAATAATATTTATGGATGTTTACTGTGGAAACCATCGATAGGAAAAAATAAACATTCTTGATGCTCACAGAGAGAAAGATGGGCTTTAACGGCCACTCGACACAAACTAGGTCATTCAGGGACAAACATTCTGGATGTTCACAGAGTGAAAGGATGAAAAATAAAAATGGTGGATGTTTATTTACCGAGAGAGCTAATTTTTCGTAATCTTGTCCGGTGTACTGTACGATTTCACCCAAATAAAAAATAGGACAAAATCTATTAAGTTTATCGTTAGCATCAAATCGACAATTAGCCAGGTCGCTGTTATTTTCAAACCCAATCAGATTACGTCTGAAATGGAGAACAGACAATTTTTTTTTTAAAAACTCAATTCAAAATCGAGTCCTATCAAATCCACAAATCAAATAATCAAAACAACTCAGATAAAA
This sequence comes from Patella pellucida, assembly GCA_917208275.1. Lineage (NCBI taxonomy): Eukaryota > Metazoa > Mollusca > Gastropoda > Patellidae > Patella > Patella pellucida. Next base: position 4,791,820 of record OU795041.1, read on the forward strand.
GTTGTGCTCATCCTTTATAAGATTCAACAGAAACAGTTACAATGGGGGCCATCAATAAAGTATGTACGCTCAAAATGGGTAAAATTCAGACCCCCCCTCCCCCCTGTACGCTCCTGTACGTATGTTTTGCCATTGAATTTAAGCACCTGTACGTTTTGGGCGTGACCCCCCCTCCCCCTTCAAGCGTACATACTTTATGGATGGCCCCATGGTGAAAAAACAAACCAAAGAGGTAAGTGCCCTGAAAATCAACTAGTTTATAAAACAAGAAATACAGCACATGCAATCCCTCAAACTGATTAAAACACAGATCCTATTTTCGTTTTATTTTTTACAGTTCAAAATTTTGTTTTACTTGTCTAGGATCTGAAAGAGTTGTTATTATATAACCTGCATTCTCGATGATCTGAGGGATTAGCCAATGAAATGGTCTGTTATGGGTAATTCATTCATTAGAAACATCAATGCCAATTGGTTAATCATATGTCTGATGATGTCATAGGGTCAAAAGCCACTGACGTGACCTCCTAAAACAACTGGTCAGTTTTTTATGTAGTGTAGGCCATTAAAAGTATTAATAAAAGAAAAACGAAATATTGGCAATCCTTGAAATAGGAATACAGGCACATGCAAAACTCTTAAGAAATTTCAATTTAGTGGAAAAAAGGAAGTCCATTGCAATAAATTATCATGCAGTTTCGACAGGCCTTGTTATAATGATGTAATAGAGAGGCGGCTTCTCATCAATGCAACAAGGGTTCAATCCCAGCTCAGGGCATGAACTTTGTCGTTGTAAGTGAGAGGGATATTCAGTCTCCCGTCCGATCAGGCAGGTTTCTTCCTGCAGTAATGATCGAAATCATTCGCACGATCTGTGCCAAGGGCCAAATTGAAAAAAGGCCTCAGGCCTAATTTGCTACCCTTGTAAAATGACGCGATTATTATTATTATCATTATTATTATTAATACCGGTGGTATCGCACATATTACAAACACATCAACAACAAACCGACTCGTGTGAACGAAAGATCCCCAGACAGCTGGAATTTAAAGCAGAGTAGAGTAGAAGGGAACGCCATTGCATTGCAGACATTTAAACTTAAACACAGAAACAAAATTACCCGTAATCTAAAATAGACATGAAATCCCATACTAAACTTAGGCTGTCGGTTTACAATTAGCTCCGAAGGGGGGGGGGGGGGTTGGATGGTTGAATGGTTAGCGTGCATGCGCTGTATCATAAAGCCCGTCATTGAGTGAACTGACGTGGTTTCGAATACCTGGTTGTACGTGCCAAAAATATACGGTCAAACCTCAAGGGTTTTCTTCGATTCCTCCGATTTACTCTGACTGCTAAAGACCCCTACTACGTGCAAGCGAATTATTGAAATAAAATTAAACCATGTTAGTCCCGAAATGAACTAGTTTGTGTTGAGTGGACGTCAAACCCCAATTCTGTCTCTCACAATTAGCACCACTTGAGAACAGACCCTAGGCTAATTGACCAACATTTTAAATTCCAAATCGACAATTTTAAGAGCGTCTTCCCCAAGAACAACAAGGAGAGTAGCACCTGCATTCAGGTTCCTGATCCAGAAATGTCAAATTGCAGAAATCAAAATTTAATGAAAGGTTCACTTATTATTAGGGGTGGGCAAATGGAGGTCGAATTTTGGGAACGAGTGTTTTCTAATGCGATTTTGGCTGCTGAATCCGAATCTGGTGAAATTTTTGTTCTGTGACCTCCATTTGCCCACCCCTATTATTATGGTCACCAATCAATTACTATTTATATTAAAGAAAAATTATGGGAGATTAGATAAAGAGCTGGCAGTTCTCACTATAATAGTCAAATTGATCCACTCTGAACCCAAAATATAGCGATTGAAATTTCGGCCTAGCCTTGGTCATCATTACTAAAGTTGGTACGATAAAGAAACAATCTTGATTATGGATTTCATGCTAACATCAGGAATGAAAGTAAAGAAGCAAATCAGATCCTAATCCAGTAAATATCCCAGACTAGCAATGACATCAACAGTTGATTGATTATGGTCTGGACAAGTTAATTAATGTCTAAATAATAATTAAGATAACATTTCATGCATAAAGAAAGACCTGCAATAGGCAGATCTCGTGTATAATAAATGTTTAATTAAATATAAAGAAATATGTTAGGCAGACAGAGAGTTAATTTAAGTATAAAATTAATCAGAAAGTTCATTTAAGTATAAAATTAATCAGAAAGTCTGATAAACAACAAAACAGAAGAATCGAAGACATTATTAAATTCTATGCAGTTTTGTACAAAAATAATCCATGTTGTTTTTCTTTCTTTTTATGTAATCTCTAATTGTGAATCATGGAAATAGCTGGTTTATCTAAGTTTATTATAAGTGGGTATATAATATGAAGATAATTTATGATTACAAGGTTTATAAATTCGTGGAGATAATTCAGATATAAAATAGTAATGCATATTTAAACATTAATAAAACATAGTCACCATTTCTCAGAAAATTGAACGCAAAGGCAGCTCCATGTAGCTCTTAAAAATTAAAATGTGCCACTAGTTTATGCGTAAACAAAGAGATATTCACAATGCATGCATATGACACTGTAAGTATGGGATCACTTAATAACACGTTTTTAGCGCTGGTTATTATTCATACGGTTTACTTTCAAAACATCGTTTATAAATTGATAAAAATCATTGAAGAATAACAATAATGGTTTAATTATAACAATGGTTTAGATAACTGGCAACTGCTTTAGTTTCTCCGAGATGCGTTTAAAAATGCACAAACCGTGCACTTATATCTATGGCGTCCATTTATTGGACGGGCTGTTGAATTCCCCCCCCCCCCCCCGAGATGCTTTAAAAATGGACTTCCCGTTTAATTATCTAGGGAGTTCATTTATTGGACAAGCTGTTGAATTTCCCCCCAAGATGCCTTAAAAATGGACTTCCCGTTTAATTATTTAGGGTGTTCATTTATTGGACGAGCCGTTGAATTTCCCCCCAAGATGCTTTAAAAATGGACTTCCCGTTTAATTATTTAGGGCTTCCATTTATTGGACGAGCTGTTGAATTTCCCCCCAAGATGCTTTAAAAATGGACTTCCCGTTTAATTATCTAGGGCGTTCATTTATTGGACGAGCCGTTGAATTTCCTGAGATAAGTAAATAAAATCAACATACGATTAATTTATCTGGAGTGATTAATTATTAGATAAAACTTTTAATTTCCCGCGAGTCATTTTTCCGATCAGTTCATTTTAATTACTATTATTTACATACAAAGGAAGAATAAAAAGATGAGTATATATGCACGCCTTACAGTGTCCATAGTATTTATTATCCATTAGCTGATAAAAATAGTCTCACTAATGCAACGAGGGTTCAATCCCAGCTCAGGGCATGAACTTTATCGTTGTAAGTGAGAGGGATATTCGTTCTCCCGTCCGATCAGGCAGGTTTCCCCTGAGTTCTTCGGTTTCGTCCTGTCGTAATGATCGAAATCATTCGCACGATCTGTGCCAAGGGCCAAATTGGAAAAAGGCCTCAGGCCTATTTTGCTACCCTTGTAAAATGAAGCGATTATTATTATTAGTAGTAGTATTCCACCATTGATCAATATATCAAAAATATGTAAACCGTGTCCCAGGTAATTATACAATCGGAACTCAGTAAATCACTTTACATAGTAGTAGGTTTCGACAGTTTAGGGTATATACTTAATCTAGGTGCTGAAAGATTCAATATGAGCGACCATATCTTTTCACGATTACATACATTGTGTGCATATCTTTTCACGATTGTATACATTGTGTATATATCTTTTCACGATTACATACATTGTGTATATATCTTTTCACGATTACATATATTGTGTGCATATCTTTTCACGATTACATACATTGTGTGCATAGCTTTTCACGATTACATACATTGTGTGCATAGCTTTTCACAATTACATACATTGTGTGCATATCTTTTTACGATTGCATATATTGTGTATATATCTTTTCACTATTGCATATATTGTGTATATCTTTTCACTATTGCATATATTGTGTATATATCTTTTCACTATTGCATATATTGTGTATATATCTTTTCACTATTGCATATATTGTGTATATATCTTTTCACTATTGCATATATTGTGTATATATCTTTTCACTATTGCATATATTGTGTATATATCTTTTCACGATTGCATATATTGTGTATATATCTTTTCACGATTGCATATATTGTGTATATATCTTTTCACGATTGCATACATTGTGTGCTAGGGAGTCTGCCTTCGTATCAAGATTCTGAAAATCGGGAGTACATTTATTTATTCACGGTACCTGAAGGGCCATCGTTTCATAATCTTGACCAGTCATTTCGACGATTGTTTTCAGTTGAAATATGGGACAGGATTTGTTTTCTGCGTTATAATTACAGGTCTGCAGGTAAGAATTTGTAGCATCTTCGAGCAAGTTACGTCTGTAGGCCAAAGAAACAAAATTTGATTCATTATCATAATTATTATCATACAGAATTCATAAATGAGGAGGAAACCAATCTGGAGAAAACCCACGATGATTGATAAGAGACCCTATTCTTTGTCACGTACAACCAAGGAATTAAAACCATGCCAGTATGCACATGAAATAGGGTTTAACGCCAGTTGACTCAATAACAGGCTTTACGATACAGAGCGTGCACGCTAACCATTCAGCCATCCAACCCCCCAGAGAGAGATATAAATGGGATTTAATGTCCATTCAGCTATCCAACCCCCCAGAGATAGAAATGGGGTTTAATGTCCACTCAACACAAACTAGGTCATTTCGGGACTAACATATGGTTTAATTTTATTTCAATGATTCGCTAGCGTGTAGGGGTTTTTAGCATTGGCAGGAAACTGGAGGAACCAGAGAAAACCCACGAGGTTGAAAAGGTGACCCTGCTCCTTGTTATGTAAAACCAGGATTCGAAACCAAGCCAGTGGACTCAATGACAGGCTTCATGATACATCACGCGCACGCTAACCATTCGGCCATCCAATCCCTCAAGGGGAGAGTGAAGCAATCTTAAAATGGCTACAATGGAAATTGGAATAACTTAAAGAGCTGAACCTGTAACTTAAAATTTTCCATAATATTTGAAATTAAAAACATAAATTAGAAATTATGGGATCCGAATATCCAATATTTAAGACACAATGAACAATTTATAATCACTACACAAGTCATGTATACTATGTTTTTGGGTGTCATGTACAAAGAAAACATAGTTATGGCTGATAAAAAATGTGTTGAACGGACTAAGCAGTCATGAACAGCTATTTCACCAAACATAATTGATTAGAAATTGGAAATTTCTTTTTTAAATTTTTAAATATGAATCACTTTATATATATTCGTATTAATTTAAGATTCCAAAGAATAAAAAGAATAAAGCCATGCTTTCATTAAAGAATAAAGCCATGTGTCCTTTAAAGCTACTATTTTTGTTCCATGCTGAATCTGCTGAAACAAGGATGAGCACAAATTCCCTGAGCAATTGATTGGTAACAGAACATACTACAAAATGTCAATTTGATTCAAACACAGATCCTATTTCGTTTCATTTTTTATAGTTCAAAATTTTGTTTCATTTGTCTTTAATACACTAGGATCTGGAAGTGTTGTTATATAACCATAATTCTGGTTAATGTGAGGTATAAGCCAATGAAACTGTAATGCCGAGTTTTTGGTGTAAAGTGCACGGAACTGTGGGTAACCCACTAGAAACATCAAAACTGATTGGTCGATCAAATATCTGAGATCATAGGGTCAGAAGTCAATCGTATGACTCCTGATGCTACCACACACTACAACAGGTCAGGGGTCGGTTGCTCAAAACAAGGTTATTTTAACGATCCGTTAAAGGTTATGGTAACGTGTTGTTTGTTAACTTTCCATTAAAATTACTACAGAAAAAACTATAAAATACTTTTTTTTATATTAGCATAAATGTGTAGGGAAAAATTTGCACCACAGAATGTTCTGCGCCTTTATTTCCAGCAACAATCTTTCTCTCCGTTAAAGTTAATGGATCGTCAAAAGATAACGGAGCTTTGAGCAACCGACCCCAGATCTTCATGTAGTAGAGGCCATCGAAATATAGATCTGTATTTCTATCGAATTGAAGGTATGAGAAAGATTGTACAGGTCACAAATTTATCAAATATAATTAGGCCTATTGCTTATAACAATCGTACTATCTCGATGTGATGTTGGGATTACAGAAGAGAGAGAGAGAGAAATGGGGTTTAACGTACACTAGACACAAAAGAGGTCATTTTGGGACTAACTTATGGTTCAATTTTATTTCAATAATTCACTTGCGTGTAGGGGTGTTACTATCTGAATGCGTTGACAGGCTGACGGGAGAGAGAGAGAGAAAAATAGGGTTTAACATCCACTAGACACAAATAAGGTCATTTCGGGACTAAAATATGGTTTAATCTTATTGCAATAATTTGATTGTGCGTAGCGGTCTTTAGCAGTGGGAAGAAACTGGAGGACCCGGAGAAAACCCACAAGGTTGGACAGGCAACACTACTCCCTGCTACCATTCGACCTCCACTGGGATGACGGATTAGAAGGGTTGGCCAGTATTCAAATCATGTGACTCAATATATAGCTGATTGAATCCTAACCCATACTAATACAATTATAATATAATACACCTACCTTTTAACACCAAATTTCCCAAATTCTATATTATTTTTAATAAATACTGTAAAATTCTGCGACGCTAATAAAACAGGTTTACTTGGTCTGAAATGATATAAAATTGAGTCACATGTATATTTATTTATTCAAAATGGCTTCCATTGCTTTATTTAAAACAATTTGGGGGACAAAATATGGTTAAATATCGGCTCCTTATATATATATTGCGCTTTAAGCATGCTTTTGGATGAATTTGTCGCTCTACAAATGTACATTATTATTATTATTATTATTATATAATACCTCCAACATTTTGTATAGTTAATCTTTACTTCAATATGCTTACATTCATATTTCGTGTAACATTCGCATTACACAATGGTTTCTCTGAGTTATATTCCTGATTGTTTCAAGATTAAGTGAAGTCTGTATCACTACAGGCCTGGTACTGTTACAGCAAGCCCCCTGATCCATTCCCTTAATTTGAATTGTTTGTTTTTTTGTGATTTCTGTGTATTGTGCAATATTACAAATATGAGAGGAAACGTTATACCACAAAAGTCCAAGAATTCTGATTTATTTAGGCAATGTTTTAGAGAGTGTTTTTGTAGGGCCTTACTTGTCATCTTTTTCGACTGGACACCAAGCATATATCTCACACACTTCAACCGATGAGTTTCTTGGAGACTGTATACAGTTTCCAGTTTTAACACCTACAAAAAAAACACCAATTCATACTATTTAAAGCAATTGGGTATGCTATTTTAAGTGAGATATTATTTTGAAATTGAGACTCTCTGCAAACCACATACGCTCACATGAGAGATCGAAACCACAACTGCAGGCCAGAGGTGATAGGTCAGGTAGAGTTTAAAGCACAACACTCTAGACCACTCCCCCCCCCCCCCCCGCCAACCCCATTCTACTTCTTAACACAATCATGGGTTTTAACTCAAGGCTTGCACTGTGGCAACAATTTAACCATCGAATAAGTCTCAGAGAGAAATAAGGGAAGAAATGAAACGAATTGAAATGGGGTTTAACGTCCTACTGTTATGCACCTAACCTGGGCTAATGGAAGATGGGCCTTACCCATATAATGTGCTATGAGGGAAATTTTGCCCGGACAGTGGCGCAGGATCTTTAATGTGCACGCCAATGTGTACACGGGACCTTGATTTTTCATTCCATCTGAGCGACTAGACAGCTGCCCTTGTCAGACCCTCTGTTCTGCATCACTTACAAGGGGAAACCACGCCGGAAAATCGAGATAAACTTTCTCGGTCAATCCAGGGTTCGAACACTCAACCTCCAGGCTAGCGAGCCAGCGCCTTACCCACGAGATTCCCAAAAGAAGGAAGAAAAGCAACAAACCATTTCCATTTATAACGGGTGTATCTGGTACACATGGTTTCGTTGCATTACATATACCATCGGGTACTGAAGGACTCTACAATTTTAATTAAAACACAAATAAACAAATTAGTGGCAAGGCCATGTTGGTTTAAACACCATTTAAAGATACGAAGGACTCGACAATAATAATTAAAACACAAAACACAAATTAGTAGCAAGGCCATGCTGGTTAAAACATCTATGACTAGCCTCCGGATACATTCCCTTTTTTTTAAATTGTTTGTTTGTTTGTCGTTTCTGAGTATGATGTGTAAATCATGTGTGGTGAAGTCCCATGCACTTACTATTAAAGATACATTATGGGAGATTAGATAACGAGTTGGCAGTTCTCACTATAATAGTTAAAAAATAGATCATGTAAAGGCAATTTGCAGAAGATCTCAGTCCAATTGGTCCACTATGAACTGTGAATTATGCGATTGAAAGTTCCACCTAGACTCAATCAGCATAACTAAAGTCGGTAGGACAAAAATCATAGTCTCAATTATCCATTTAATTATTAGAATGTGTAGGAAAGTTCTGCAGCAAACAGGATCATAATCCAACAAATATTGTAGGCTAGCGTTGACATCGAGAGTTGTTTATGGCCTGGATAAGTTAATTAATGTGTAATTAATAGTTTATAACATTTCAGGTCTAAAGAAAGACCTGCGCTAGGCAGATTTAGCTCTTGCATAATGTATGTTTAATTAAAGATACAATACCAAAGAGCTAAATCTGCCCATTGCAGGGTTTTTCTTTAGGCCTGTCATGTTATATAAATTATTAATTATACATTTATTAACAAAACAAGACCATAATCAACTGTCAATGGAATCGGATACTCTAGATGTTAGCTAGGTTTTCCAAATTCTTACTTACAATCTGATTAAAATACAGGAGCCTGTTTCACAAAAGTTTTAACTACTATGAGGTAAAATCCGAATTTTGGTCATTTGATAGGATAATATTAGATTGATTTTAGTGCTTAGCCAATCAAAATTGAAGTATCTACAAATATTTGGATTTGATCTTAGTTGAGATTTCCAGAAACAGAACCCAGATCTACAATTTGTTTTGTTTTGTTTTTTTTCTACTTGACGATCTGACAAGTTGTATTGGGAGGTAGCGTCAGAGTTCAAACAAGCAGCCCCCCCAACATCCTATGGCTTTTAAAATTATACACCCCATAAAAACAAGTTTTTTATAAAATGAAAATGAAATTAAATGGGATTTCACATCCTAATGCTTTGCTCCGGAACTAGACAAGTTTCTTAGCGACTGAAATTTTACCCGGGCAGTGGCACTACGGCATACACCATATCGAATTCCAAATGCAAAGTGATCTTTTACGTGCACGTCAATGTGTACACAGGAGCTCAGTTTTTCTTACCATCACTGACAAGGGGGAACCATGCCTGAATAGCTGGATGAACTCTCTCGGTAAATACATGGATCTCCAGGCTAGCCACCTTGACCCCCAAGTTTTTTAACAATGACAAAACACATGAATAAGACAAATGTACACATACCTCTAAACAAATATCCTGTTGTTGACCCGGTGTCACAATCACATTAGTCATCACAAAAAAAGCATTATTTTCCTGAAAATGTACAAATTCCAACATCCAGAGAGAGAAATGGGGTTTAACGTCCACTCGACACAAATTAGATCCTTTCATTTGGTTCAATTCTATTTCAATCATTCGGAGAAAACCCACAAGGTTAGACAGACGACCCTACTTCCATTAGAAGCAAATTAATGTACAAATACGGTACCCATACTTAGATGGTGTCGAGGAAGAAGCAGAGAAATAGGGTTTAACGTCACGGGACACAAACTAGGTCATTTTGGGACTAACATATGGTTCAATTTCATTTCAATAATTTGCTTGCGCGTGGGGTCTTTTACAGTCGGAGCAAACCAGAGGAACCTGAGAAAACTCACGAGGTTGGACAAATGACCCTATACTGAGTGACGTATAACTGCAGGTTAGGGAGCCAACGTCTTACTGAGTCATAGAAGAAGGAAAGACAGAGAGAGAGAGAAATGGAGTTTAACGTCC